>JAKXYG010000090.1:0-211128 GCA_025895645.1 Cardicola forsteri | reverse complement strand
CGTATATATATATATATATATATATATATATATATATATATATGCTGATATACTATTCTTTTTAATTGTCATTTGAAATGGTTGAGCGAATTAAAAACAATTATTTTTTGATAGCATTAAGTTTAACTCATTTTTGCTATAAATAATAGTAAATGAATATTTTAGGAACTATAATCGGAAATGTAAACGTATATATATATATATATATATGCATTTTAAAATAAGTGGATTATAATTTTGACTATTACTGATATTAAAAAATATTTATTTTTAAATTTTAGTAATGATCTGCATAGTTCAAACAAACAAGAAAAGTAATCAATTGTTTATTTATGAATTTTTAATTAAAAAAAAACAAATATTTAAATATTGAACAAACATTTTATATAAATTTATAATAATTTTTATTTGTTTTTACATTATCTATCCTGTTTGTTTTGCTTGGATATTTAATGGGAGGCATTTTTCAGAAACTGAACATTTATCCAAACCAACGGAGAGCCGAAAATCTGACATTGGAAAGGTGTTAGTACTAACGGACGTTGTACTCATGTAGATACATCCACAGTGTATAGTACTGGGCGACATCAGTAGTGGTACCTCTCGAATCTCGAGGCTATGTTCGCTGTCTTTGAGTGACGCATCATCTTTTTGCGCTCTGGCCATTGCATCAAAATCTACCGTCGATGTAATTAGGTTAATTAAAGCACGCGATAGAGCGCCGGCTACTACGTTAGTTTCTTCTTTAAGAAATGGGAAGTCGGTAGTAAACTGAGAGGTGTAATCTAGGTATCTAGCTTCTCTTTGCAAATAGCATTCTGTTTTTGTATGGATGGAGAAAGACAGTGGTTTGTGATTAGTGTAAACACTGAAGTTACGACCCTCTACAATGTGGCGAAAGTGCTTAATAGCTGCGTAAGTAGTCAGAAGCTTGCGACCAAATATGCTTTATCTAGACTCTGTCGATGATAAACGTATAGAAAAGAAACTTGGAGGTTTCCAAACCCCATCTACCAACTGTTAAAAGACGGTTCCTATCGCAGAATCAGAAGCATCGGTAGTCAAGGTGAGTTCATGTGAACTGTCTAGATAAACCAGCATTGTCGAGTCTGCCAACAGCGTCTTGTTGATGAAACCCTACCTTACTTCTTCGGTGAGTTCTATCGTGCGTAAGTTTCCTCGCAGTAAATCGGGAAGTGTGTTAACATTTTCGGTACACTTAGGGATGAATTTGCGATAGAATATTATCAGCCTTAGGATCACAGATCCTTCAGCGTAGTAATTTCTGGAATCGCTTGGATGGCTTGTACCGTATGCTGTATAGGACGGATAACTGAGCGTAATCACGTCTAAAAACTTTGAGTTTGTCTACTACTAGGATGCACTTATTTGAGTAAGAGTTTCGACCGCGAGTATATAAACCAGCTAGCCGCGACCAGCCATCCTGGTGAGAAGACGAGCAATTTTTAAGCCACCTTTTCTAGGTTCCTCTCCAAGTGGAGCAAGCAGTGCTGTCTTTAAATAGGGCTGCTTGGTGATAATACTCAGGGTGACACCAATAACCGTTGTCGCCTTCTTGTCAACGCGTTAACGACCTTAACGCCTGAGTATCCGTTTGGTCCACGGCTGTTTATTTGGTACAGCCTTATTCACAGCTAACATTTATTGCTAAAGGTCATTCCACTATCCGCCACCTGTAGACGCGCTAAGTAGGGGGTTGGTCTCCCTCCTTACGCAGGATTTGTGGTGAACGGGAGTGTTGAACACGAGTCAACCAGGCTGGATTTCGTCCTGGGATGGGATGCATCGATCAAATCCACACTGTTCATCGAATGTTAGAACTTTGATCGCGATATTAACAGCCTACATATTGTACATTGATAGATTATTCAGCCGCCTTTGATTCTGTTGATCGAAACCTGTTGTGGAATCTTCTCATTGCCAAAGGAATTCCTGCCAAGATTATCAACATATTAAATCGTTATACACGTCAAGCGCAGTAATACGGAATGGTGATTCTTTAACAGATGCAATTTACATAAATTCCGCCAAGGATGTGTTTTAGCACTCACTCTCTTCAATTTTGTAGTTGATGACATCTTTGATGAAGTGTCTCGGTTATTTTAGGGCTGTATAACTCATGATGGTCGCAAGATAGCGGATCTTCAATATGCAGACGATGCCGTTCTTATTGGCAGAAACCGATGAAGATTTGCAAAATGTGGTTGAACTTATTCAAAAAGCCTCAGAGAAATACGGTTTATATCTTAATACTAAAAAAACAGTGGTTTTAGCGAACGTCCCCTGTAGAAATCCAATTACTGTCAATGGTAGCCCACTCCCCGTGGTTGATGAATTTACGTACCTAGGTTCGGTCATAGATGATAAAGGATCCAGCTCTTCAGAGATTCGGCGTTGTATTCGCCTCTCTGCTGCAGCCTTTGGGCGTTTAAGTAAACCGTTATGGAACAAAAGTAATGTTTTTATTAAAACCAAGATTAGAATCTATAAGAGTTTAGTGCGTTCCATTCTACTTTATGAATGCGAAACTTGAACTCTCACCCAAGTGGATACACAAAAACTTGTTCATTTTGAGTAAAGCTGTTTAAGATCTATATGGTTTCGTTCGTTGTCCTCCATTGAACGCACTCGTTTAATAACTAATAAAATATTTTGACCATTCCCAGATATTTGTAAGTCACTTAGCATTTATTGGCCATGTATCTCTAGCACAGTAAAAGAAAGACGATTAAAATGGATTAGCCATATTTTACGTAGATCGTCCACTCATCCTTCCAGAATAGCTATGAAAGCCTATCCATTAGTCGGATGGAAAAGAAGGTCAGACGGCCAAAGGAAAATTTGGATGCATATTGTAGTACGCGAACTCAGTCCTTTTATTTATGCTAAGCGCCCTCGTCCAAATGATTTACTTAATTGGGCGTCCGTTTGTTTACCCTATGCAGCCAACAGAGACTATTGGAGAGGTTTAACTCGGGATGTAATTAACATTTAATATCAACACACCTCAAGTGTCGTTTTTTAAGTACACATTACAGAAGTTGACGTTTTTGCAGACGTTTTGGTTTTTTGGACTACCCTGGATGATAATAACCGGTGGGGGATGTTTATCCCCAATGATGATGATGATGACTTATTGAAGTTGATAAGTATATTATTCTCGCTCAATATTTGAAATAAACTGTAGATGTTGATATTTCTCATAGGATACGCTTGTGTGACGTTACGGATCAAAAGTACCTTACTAATTGTATTGTGCTCATTGTTACGTTCCGCTAAACTTTTTGTTTAGCTTTTTTTTTGTTGTTTTTAGTGTAATTATATATAAGTCCTGACTACTATAATTAATCTGATAGGTTGATCTAAAGAACACATTTAATTGGCTGGTTGTTTTATTTTTGATACAGGTTACAGGTTGAATACACGAGTTAAGTAGGAGTAAAACTCCTTTTGATTCTCGGTTCTATTTATCGGAATTATATCAAAAGAGCAATAACAATAAATGAAAACAATTGGATAGCTAAAAACAAGAAAGAATCGGTTTATGTAAAATTAGAAAGCTTATAGTTATCATATGCCTTTTTAAATGCTGGAAGTGATGCGTGGAGATTACCTTGGTAGGTAGTGTATTCCATGGAGTAACTGTTCTATGAGAAAAATGATGACACCTCAATCTGGAGTCAGCCCTGGGCTTAGTCAGCTTAAGATTATGACCCCTAAGTGAGTTTTGTGCTAAGGCGAAGAAAGGCGAATAAGAACCAGAATTGAATAGTTGATAGGTCAAGATAATATCACCCCGGAGACGCTTATCACTTAAGGGAAACAGTTTTAAGGATTTAAGTCTTTGTGAGTAGGATAGATAGTTGAAGCCACGAGGCAATCTGGTGACTGCCCTCTGAACCTGTTTGAGTCTGTAGCAATCAGGTTTTAGGATTGGGGCTGTGACTTGGGCACAATATTCTAGATGAGGTCTTAAATATAGCATGTAGAGTAAACGCAGGCATTTTGGAGGAATGGTCCCCAGATTTCTTTTGAAAAACTTAACAAGTCTGTAGCACTTCTGAGTGGCTCTATAATGATGTTCAGAGAATGAGAGAGAAGAATTAAGAATGACCCCAAGATCCTTGATTGATTTTACTGAATCAATTGTCTGAGAATTTAAAGAGTAAACATTGCCTTAGGATTTACCAAATGATATATGCATACACTTAGTCTTATTAAGTGGAAGGTGGTTAGATACTGACCAATTAAGTATACTGGTGATGTCAGCTTGAATTAAATCAGGGTTAGTACCCCAGATCTTTACATTCTCAGCATAAAGCAGTATATTGGAGTGTACACATAATGGCAAATCATTAATAAAGAGAATAAATAATAGGAGACCTAAGACTGACCCTTGCGGTACCCCAGAGGAGATGGTACATGATGTGGAGTAATCAGATCCGACCTTAACATTAAAGGTACAATTTAAAAGAAAATCTTTTATCCAAGCTAAGATTGGGTCCACAATCCCTATACGGATGAGCTTAGAGATAAGAAGTTCATGTGAAACTTTATTAAAAGCTTTTGCAAAATCAAAGTAGATAGCATCCACAGACCTATGATTATCAACTAGATCAGTAATGCTATTCGTGTAAGTAATTAAATTGGTTAGACAAAACTTTTTAGGCATAAAGCCATGTTGCGCAGAATTAACTATGTTAAGTCTGATAAGGTGCTCGAGTAGATGGGATCTTACAAACCTTTCCATGATTTTGCTAGGAGAGGAAAGGATACTAATGGGTCTATAACTATCTGGTTTGAATCTACATCCAGACTTGTGAATAGGTCTTATAAAAACTACCTTCCATATAGGGGGAATTTGACCTATGGTTATCGAGAGATTTAAAATATAGGCAAGGTGGGGAGCAAGAATATCAGCACATTCTTTCAACATTCTAGGATATAACCCGTCAGCTCCACAAGACATTGACTTTAGATTTAAGAGACCAGTATAAACCGTAGAAGTTTTAATGATTAGAGGCTGAATAGACGGAATTTCTGTGCTGTAGTGGTGCCTAATAAATTGTGGGGACTGAAAGACAGAGTTAAAATATTTCCTAAAAAGATCACAAGTAGAAGGTCCAGGCAGCAAAGAACCATGTTGATCTTTGAGGCTAGGTTGAGAATTGGAGGAATTCCGCTTATTTTTAATGAAATTAAATAATAGATTTTTGTTAAGCATATCTCTATTTAGAAACTTATGAAGTAATTTCCCTTTGTGCTCTCTAATGAGCCTATTACATTCATTACGGGTGTCAATGTAGGAGTACCGAAAGCAAGGAAGCTTAGAGGTTTTTTCCACAAATAAAAAGCTTTGTTCCTCTTTTGAATTAGTTTACAGATATACCTTGGAAGTCTAGGGTTAGTGTGTTTTGGGATCCTAAAAGGAACAAACAAATTTACCCCCTCCTCTAAGACATTCATGAAAAAGGAGTAAGCATTGTCAAAATCATTAGAATATAAATAATCCCAGTTTATATTGGATAAAAAGACCCTGAGACCGCAAAAATCCGCTTTCCTAAAATCTGGAATAGGTTTAAGGTTAGAATTACAAATAGAAGGGACATGGCACGGAAAGTGTACTTCAAAAGCTAGAATAATATGATCACTCTAACCAAGAGGAGGTAGATATGTTAACATATTGATGTTAGCAGGTTCGTTAGAGAAAATAAGATCTAGGCAGGAAGGAATATAACCAATCCTATATCTCGTAGGAAAACGCACATGTTGTTTTAATCCATGTGAAGCACTGAGCTCCAGAAGATGTGAGTCAAAATATTACTGGAGACAGACGGGGAGGCCCAATTTATAGAAGGGCTATTAAAATCCTTCATTATTACAAAGTGCTTATATGGTAAGGTGAGAATTTGTTTAATATCGTCAATAAGTTCAATATTAGATTAATGGGTGGGCGTAGGGGAGCGATAAAGCAGGGAGAACAAAGTCTTAGAAGTGGAAGACCCAACTGATGAGATACTTAATGTTGACATTTTGGCTTCCGCGTCATTTTTCGACTGAATTCGCTAATATGAGCTGGTTCAATAAGAATTACGATTGTTGGGCTGAATTTGAAGAGGATTTCTAAGAATTTGAAGAAGTAACTCATACAGATTTTGATCACAAAAATAATAATATAATAATCATAATAAAAGTTGTGGTAAAACCACTTCTTTATTAGTTCTAAGTTCTCAAAGCATTTCAAAAATTTCTTTCCATTGTTCACGGTTTTTGGAGGCATGCACCACTATGTCAGTCTAACGACTTTGCCATTGTTTCCAAGTTAAAGTCTCGGCCAAAATAGGGTAAAAATCGTCCCTAACAGCATCCATCTAAGTACGTTTTTGACCACCTTTTTTCCAATTGTCATCATGATTTTTACGAAGAACGTGTCCAAACCAGCGTAATCTACGTTGTCGCGATACCAAAGAAGGACGTTTGTAAAATTGGAGGTCATCTCGAATTTTCGTCTAGTCCCTTGATACGGATAATGCAAAATGAGTGTTGTGCCAAATATATCTGAGACATCTTGCCTCAAATTTGTTGAGCTTCATGATCTCTGATCCTGTAAGAGTCCAGGTTTCAGCTACGTACAGAAGCACTGTGCAAACCAATAAAAAGAAAAATTTTATCTTTGTCTTTGGATTGATGTTTTGTCGTCTCCATAATGTATTAGCAAGCTTTTCAAACGCAGCAGCAGCTAAACAGATTTTACAATTCACTTTGTTAGATGAACTTCTGTCAGAAGTAATTGAAGTGCCTAGATACATAAATTGTTTTAAATTGGGAAGCACAGAGTCATTTAATATAATCCTTGCGTCAGGAGCCTGTAACATCATGACTGATTTTTTGGGATTGATTTTCAAGTCATGTTTACAGGAAACTTTTACAAGAAAATCAAATGTTTGCTGCAGTTGATCTTCGAGCGCAAGGTTAGCAACCTGGCCTCTGTAAAAAATTCATACTGCTACGGAAACAATAGGAGGACGCCATTCCGGCAAACAACGGCAAAGAAATAATTGCGCGTATCTCGATGACAGAGTTACACAAATGACAAGGTTGAGCAAAAGCCGAAAAGAAGCTCAATCTTTGATTTGCAGAATCTTCAATGCCAAAACCTTAACCAGTGTTGGGACATGGAATGTGCGCACACTTTTTCGTACTGGACAGTTAGAACAAGTCCTTTGAGAAATGAAAAAGTACAACTTAGATATTTTGGGTATTAGCGAAATGCGATGGAAAGGCCAAGGTCATTTCAAAAGTGGAGATACATCAATTTTATATTCTGGACATGAAGAATATCATATTAATGGAGTTGGTATTATGTTGAGTAAAAATGCTGCTAAAGCTATAATTGGATGGAAACCTGTGAGCGACCGTATCATTTCAGCTAGATTCAACACCAGATTTGCAAAAGTAACAATTGTACAAGTCTATGCCCCTACTGAGGCTACTGAGGAGAACCAAAAAAATATTTTTTATGATCAATTACAAAATTTGTTAGATGATGTGCCAAGAAGAGACATCAAAATTTTGATCGGTGATTTTAATGTGAAATTGAACAAAAATAGATCTGGGTAGTTCTCAAATGTTGGACCACATAGCATAAATGATAATGGTTATAGGTTGTTGACGTCAAACAGTCATTGTGGAATGAGTGTTGGCAACACTTTTTTCGCTCACAAAAATATACACAAGACAACGTAGGTTTCTCCAGATAGAAAAACAACAAACGAGATTGATTACATTTGTATTAGCACAAAATGGTGATTTTTATTGCAAGATGTACGTGCATATCGCGGTGCAGATGTTGGTTCTGATCACAATCTTGTTGTTGGAAAATTTCGTTTAAAATTAAAGACAATAGAAACCACAAAAAAATTACATTTATTTTCGTGTGAGAAGCTTAAACAGTCAAATATCTCAAATCAATTTTACAATTCCTTAAAAAATACATTTCAAAATCTGAAAAGGGTAAAAAAGTCTGATGATCAATGAAAATTGTTTCATAAAACAATTACAGACTGTGCAGCAAATGTGTTAGGTAGAAAATGTCACTCTACAAAGAAACAATGGATTTCATCAGTCTCATGGAATTTAATTGATCTCAGAAAGAAAACAAAATTGGAGAGAGATCAATCTAACAATCTTTTTATTTGAAAAATATTTGATGATAAATAAAGAACTTTAGATAAACAGGTTAAAAAAAGCTACCGCAAAGATAAGATGCAGAAAAACAGATAAGGCAGCAGCAAAAATGATTCCAAAACTCTGTGTAAAATTGTAAAACAACTGTCGGGAGTTAGAAAGAACACCGATATTCCAATCAAAGGAAAAGATGGTCGTTTACTTCTAACAAATGATGAGCAATCATCTAGATGGGTAGAACATTAAAAAAGTATTTAATCAGTCTATGCCAAATACTCTCATAGATTTTGAAAATGATAATGATATAAATGTGACTCAAAATCCGGAAATATGCATTGATGACATTTTTGTAACTGAAGTGATTTATGCAATTCAAAGGTTGAAAAACATTAAGGCAGGAGGACTTGACGAGATAACTGCAGAGATGCTCAAACATGGAGGTGATGTTGTAGCAAGTGAACTTGCTCATTTATTTAATGTTATATGGCATAATGAACAAGTTCCAAATGATTGGCGGCAAGGAGTAATTGTTACTCTTCCCAAAAAAGGAAGTCTGAACGATTGCAATAATTGGCGCGGAATAACCTTATTGTCTGTTTCTGGTAAGGTGTTTTGCAAAGTAATTTTAAATCGTTTAAGTAATGCGGTAGATAAACACCTTCGAGAACAACAAGCAGGTTTTCGGGAAGGAAGAAGCTGCATTGAACAAATACTCACCCTTCGTAACATTATTGAGCAAAGTCAAGAATTTTAGCAATTACTAACAATCAATTTTATTGATTTTATGAAAGCTTTTGACAGTGTTTATCGAGAATCTTTGTGGAAAATCGTTAAGTTTTACGGAATACCGTTAAAATATGTAAATATTATGCGTTTGCTATACCAAAATTCAAGTTGCTGTGTTCGAACAAAAAGTGGTCATGCTGCTATGTTCGAAATTGTCACGGGAGTACGTCAAGGATGTATTTTGTCACCGTTTTTGTTTCTTCTGGTAATTGATTTTATTATGACTCAATCTATGAATAATTTGTCTTATGTTATCAAATGGAACCAAGACAGATTAACGGATCTGGATTTTGCAGATGATATTGGTCTACTCAGTGAAACCCCAGAAATGATGCAAAATATGACAACACGACTCAGTGATATCAGTTCTCGTATTGGCTCACGAATTAATTGTTCAAAGACAAAAGTATTGTGCATCAAGTCAAACAATAATTTGCCCATTAAAATTAGTGAACAAAATATTGATACTGTTGATTCCTTTACATATCTGGAAAGCATCGTTGGTAATGACGGATAAACCGAAATTGATGTTAAAGCCAGACTTGGTAAGGCAATGTCAGTCTTCAATAGATTCAAATCAATATGGTCATGTTATTCCATTCGCCTAAAAACAAAACTTCGATTGTACTCATCAATAATCATTCCTACGGCAATATATGGGAGTGAAACGTGGAAACGTACGGACAAGATTGATAAAATGGTGGATGTTTTTCATCGCCGGTGTCTTGAAAGTATTTTAAAGATTACCTGGCGCGATCACATTTCAAATAATAAGATCATGAAAAGAACTGACTCTCGTTTACTCCATGACATTATTACAATTAGATAAAAGAAAATTACTTGGTCAAATTCTACGTTTACCACCCGAAAGACCAGCAAGAACGGTTTTGGAATAGACAATTGTAAATGGTAAAAGAAAGGTTGGCAGACCAAAGAAAACTTGGCTAAGAACTATTTGGAAATATCTAATTGAAATGAATGTTTCATGGGCACAAGCAAAACGTTTTGCAAAATGTTCAAATACATGGAAACAGTTTATTGTCTCATGTTCTCTTTGAATTACGAGACTTTGATGTTAATTTTTGCTGTAATTGTTATCTTATTGCCCCATGCTTATTTTTTAAAGCAAAAAGGTTTTGTAATAATAATAAAAATAATAGTACCAATAGAAATGAGAAAGTAAATTTTATGAATAACGTTTTTAACTATTTATTGGTTAATTTTGTTGTAACTGACTCAAATGGTCAGTTTCTTCCAATTATGCATTCTTTAATTGAGAATAAAAAGTTTCTAACATATATCCAGGTGTTAGAGCATTTTATGCAGCTAATAGGTGACACCAGGAAATTATCAATTTAGCATGGCCACATCAAATTTCAGTTGTTAATTGATGATTACATTTATTTAAAAACATTATTATACAGAAACGCATTATTGCAATAATGCATATAGCACATATAAAAGCAAAAATTGATTATTAGTGGCGTATTCACCATTCCACTGACAGAGTAGAAAAGTATGGTGAAGATATGGCCTATTAGTATTCTATCAACATGTAGTCAAACTCTTGAGAGAATCATTAAACAACATCTTTTCTATTATTTTACAGAACACAACTTATCTGCGATTCGATATGGGTTTCTTCCTAAATGTTCTTGTCTTATAAATCCCCTTTCATTTACTGATTCAATCACTTCTTTTATTAAATTAAACTCACAAGTTGATACGACTTTCTTCAATTTCTTTTTGATAAGGTTCCTCACTTTTTACTTCTCCGTAAATTAACTAAAGTCGGGATAATCTTTTCTTTAATTGATTAAATAGCTGACTTCCTCACCAGCAGATTCTTTAAAGTGAAAATCGCATACATTTTTTTAAAACCTTAAATATTTTTTTCCGGGGTCCCATAGGGTTCAGTTCTGTGTCCCCTCCTATTCCTAATTTTTGTTATATCCGATGTTTTACTTTACGCAGATGACCTAAAATATGGTCCACTAACCCAGTCGGATATTGATAACATTCTTAATTAGTTGGTTCAAAATGCACTTCCTATCAACCTTGATAAATGTCATCACCTATTCTTTGAATAAATATTTTTTTACGGCTCCCAAAAAGTTTTTATAACTTACGTATCCTCGATTAAAGATCTTACAGTCACTTTTTCCTCTTTTCTTTCATTTAGTAGACATCATTCCTGGGCCGCAAAAAAATACTTCAGTCCAATTAATTTTTTAAAAGAACTTCTTTTTTTAATCCCATGTTTCCAAATGCTTTATTCCAATTATATTTGTCTTTATCTGAAATGCTGCTCCCAAATCATATAAATTTAAACTTTTTAAAACCAGAACAAACTCTCGACTTAAACTACATCATTTTTCATACAGGGTCATTAACGCCTGAAATCATCTTCCCAGCCATATTGTTAATTCCATCAACCATTCTTCTTTCAAAAATAATTATCACAAATTTTTCCTTTTAACTCAATCCATTTAATTTTATAAATTTTTTTGTTCTACAAATTTCTTTAATATATATATTTATATATAGTATATATATATATATATATATATATATATATATATATATATATATTTAAAGCATTGGGTTCCCTTTATAATTCCAAATAAAATTTATATTTAACTTCATTATACCTTCTTTTCCTGTCTTTTTAAGTCTTTCCTTTTTTCATTATCTTTCAATATATTTTATTTAAATTATTTCATTATTTACATTATTTTATTTAAAGATTCCTATCTATCACCAAAACATTAATGTCATTAAACGTGTTGCCAAAAGATTTCTGATCTAATTAAACCATTTTCAAACCTGTAAACCAAATAATTAAATCAATCAAATTATTGATATAATTTGGTCGAATTCAATTTTTTAATGCAATCAATTTTTTCTTTGAGTGTGCCTTGATTTTTTATCCGATTCACCTTTTGTTTAAGATAACTAAAAAGATTTTCAACTACATTGAGATCCGGGCTGTATGAAGGTAATTAATTAAAGCTCCGTTTTTTTGCTATTTAAGGATCTTTAGTCTAAACAATAAAAAAATGCGTTAAATTTTAAATTGACAAAAAGTTCGTTACTATTTTCGACGTATGCACTAGAGCATTATTTTAAACAACCACTAAATACCCTGAAGCATTTTGTCGTAGTTCAGTCCAAAGAAATTCTTTGAAAATGGTTATAAATTTTGAGTTTTTTAAGTGGGTACTTATTTGACTCTAATTTGGCAGTTTTTCTAACTTAATTCCATAATATCCATAAAGACATTTCAATTGTAGTTTTGAGAAAAATCGGGACCATAAATGGCACTGTTCATGGTTCGTTCTTGAAAGCACACTAGTTAGTAAAAATTAATCTCCAGAAGCCAAGTGAACAGTTTTCATACAATTTTTGCAATTTCTACACGTTTTTTCTATGTTGTGCTGTTAACGGAACTTTATTAAAAGTTTTTTTTAACAGTTTTTTTTAACATTTACTGATCTCATCCGATTGCGGATAAGTGAATATAAAAATAGCTAATTTTTCGTTTTGCATTTTTTAATGGGTCTAGTTTTGTTTCTTTTCAATTTGGTGATTATAAACAAATTATTTCGTTTACTAGTTAATTATGTAGATGTAGTTCTAACTGTTCTTGGACGTGTACAGTCATAAAAAAGTTTCCACTATTTAAACTCATTCTAATCAAGTTTCGTATGTGTTCAAAACTATGCCAAGGTCAAGGGGTTTCAGGTTTATACACAAGCTACAAGTTTCAGGTTTCAGGTTCGTACACGAGTTAAATAGGAGAGAAACTCCTTTTGGTTCTTGGTTCAAAAATTTCAGGTATTATATAACAGAGTAAAATAAATGAAAATAGAAAATAAAATGACATATTAAATAAAAGTATGAAGACAATGTGAATCATAGGCTAATTTGAAGGTTTTAAGGGACGAAGCCGAGGAGCTCTAAAAAATTTCCTGAATGTTTACTAAGAGCAAAATGATTACATTTAGAAACATTCAGAGATAGAGCATTATTCAGGGACCACTTATAGATATTATTAATGTCCTCCTGTGATTTTTTTTATTTTTTTATTTTTATTTTTATGTTTACTACTTTGAATGTTTGCACGAGAAACATCTTTTAGCAGTGGACATTTTAGCGAAGCCGAACATGGGCCCGCATTTTAATGCCGGTGATGGGATTTGAACCCATGCCTACCAAGTCCGAATTTGAGCGCTGTATCGCTAGACCACTCCAAGGTTGGTACCCCAGATTTAACATCATCAGCATAAAGCAGGATGTTAGAATCTACAATCGAGGGGAGATTATTAATGTAAATGATGAACAGTAAAGGGCCTAAAACTAATCCTTGTGGGACTTTTGAAGTGATAGGGGTAGGTGTGGAGGACACATTACCTAAGTTAACACTAAAATGACGGTTTGTAAGAAAATCACGTATCCAAATCTGGAGTGGCTTACACCAAATGATTTTAACTTACTCAACAACGCGGAATGAGGTACCTTATAGAAGATTTTACAAAATTCGAAGTAGATGACATTGACAGAAGGGGAGCATTCCAACATGTGGGTTACACTTTTAGTTAACAACAAAAGGTTAAAGAGACAGGATCTTACTGGCATAAACCCATGTTGGGCAGGGTTTAAACCTGCATCCTGACTTGTGGATCGGACAAATGAAGGCAAGTTTCTAGATTGCAGGTACTTTACCTAGTTGGATGGAGAGATTAAAAATATGGGCGAGGAGAAATGCTAGTGCTAGAGCACATTCTTTAAGAACTCTCGGATAGAGTTCGTCAACTCCTCTAGAAGATGATTTAAGCTAGGTATGGTATTTAGTGACTAGGCTAGGCGTGATGGTAGGACAACCAGAGTCAAGGTGGGTTAATAGAAAAATTTACGTTGAATATATATTTAAAGTAGACTCCAAAGGTGTCACAAATTTCAGGCAATAAAAGGAAAGAGCCATTACAATCATTCCAAATTTTTTTTGGCGAGGTGAGGCGCGCGTCACGCTACACGTCCATTGGAGCGTTATTCATCCTTTTCTCTTTTCTTCTTTTTTGATGATTATTGCAGTGTTTTTGCATTGTAATACGTAACTTGTTTTATTATTATTTTTGCATATTTATAATTTTCGCTCGTTTTCTATAATTGTTAACTTCCACTATCTACCTTGATTTTATCTTGATTTCAAATATTTTTTCTGTCACTAATCCCCCTTTACCTCACCATCCATTTCATTCCCCCCTGAAAATTTGAGACAATTTGAGAACCGAGTACTAAAAGGCGTTTTGGCCTACTCAACTCGTGAAAAATCCTGAATCCTGAATTTAGCCTAGTCTAAACAAACTTGCAAAACTGCAAACAGTAAAACTAATAAATTTTGTAAACTTATATATATATTTATAATTAAATATACATATTAATTATTTTAAATAAAATTATTAAAATAACTTAAAAATAAAAATTGTTTTGGAGCGTTATTTGCGGCATTTGTTACCTTAGTTGGCTGTAACTTTTTTTCTGATGGATGTTTTTCGACGTTATTTTGTATCATCTCATGAATCTGAAGAATCAGAGGGTGCTGATATTGTATAAGAGTTTTGCATTTATTATTATTATTATTTGATTAGGTTGATAAATTAGTTGATCGATATCAATCATCTACTTTAATAGAACACAAGAGAGATGTTTTACGTACTCTTAAGTCATTATCGAAGGTAGTGTTAGTTTTATTATTTTTTGTTTGTAGAAATACAGACTGGAGGTGGGATCGCATGCAATGGACATTTTTATATCTGCTCTGAAATCTAACCGGTAATAGATTTTGTTTTAATCCTTTTAATAGTGATGATGATGATTCTGTCTGTTATTCGTTAGATGGTCTGTATACTGTAATGAATGATGGTGATGATAATAAAGGTACAGTGATAATGATAACTTATGTATTTAGTGGAACCTAGGGAGCTTATAAATATACCTGCTGATTTAGGATCACAATTTACTGAAATGTTTATGAAACAATCAGAAAATTATGAACTTATTTTATCATTTTTAGATGTAAGTCGGGTTATTTTGTTTATATTAATGTTTTGAAAAATGTGTATTTACAACATAATTTATGATTTTTATAATAAGGTAAAATAGAATGCTAGTTTTTCAAAAATAATTACCTGTATTAGAAAGGCAATATCAATCTTACATAGACTCAACTCAATATGGTTATGTTCTTTTATCTTTTTGAAGACAAAAGTTTGTATACATCACTAACCATTCCTACGGAAATATATGGGAGTGAAACGATGAAGCGAACAGACAAGATTGATAAAGTGGTGGATGTTCTTCATCGCTGATATCTTCGAAGTATCTTAAATATTATCTAGCGCGATCACGTTTAAAAGAACGAGGCTATGAGAAGATTTGACTTTTGTTAATTACATGACATTATTACAATTAGACGAAGAAAATTATTTGGTCAAATTCTACGTTTACCGCCCAAAAGACCAGTAAGAACGGTTTCAGAATGGACAATCGAAGATGGTAAAAGAAATGTTGGTGGACCGCAGAAAACTTAGCTAAGAATTATTCGGAAAGATCTAATTGAAATATGGGATCATGGGATCAAACAAAACGTTTGGCAAAATATTCAATTACATGGAAAAAATTTTTTGCTTTATGTTCTTGGTGAATTATGGGACTTTGTTATTTTTTGCTGTCATTATTATCTTATAGTCCCATGCTTATTTTTATTACAATAGGTTTTGTAATAATAATAATAATAATAATAATAATAATAATAATAACAACAATAATAATAATAATTGATATTTTAATAAATTTATGTTTAATAATGTTTTATTTTTGTAACTTGTTTTGTATAAGGCTTCTAATTGTTTTGTGAGACGGTGTACTATGCGTTTTTTACGTGTATTATCTATTAATCGTTTGAAAGATACCCAATCAGCAATTTTGAAATGTCGCACTGGCATATTTAAACTTGTGGATATTTTATCTGATTCAAACGAAGTTTTAAGAAATGACGTATGTATTTTTTGGTTGTATATGTCACGTTTATTTTTAAAATTAAATTTACATTAAAGTTACTTTATATGTCAGGAATAGTAATATATTGTGATTAATATAGTGTAATATAATACTTTATGAAATATCTTAACTGTATTGTATTTCAAGTAGATTTTATATTTTACTTAAAACAACAACAAACAACAAAAGTCAGTAGCAGAGCTGCTTCTTTATTAGTTTCGAGTTCGCATAGCATCCCGAATTTACACATAAGGAGGTTATCGGATGCAAATTAAACTTGGAAAGGGGGTAAATAAAGTTTGTTAGCTAGAAGACCGCTTTTTTGTTACGATGCCAGTGTTCAAAGGAATTGACGAGGCAATGTTATCTGGGGGAAATGGGGGTTGACACCGGTTGACGGATCCACAAGTATAAGCGGTTATGTATGAGAAATTGATATCTTGAAATACTTTTTAAACATTGGGTGTATGCTAGCACCCATTAATTGAGCAGGAGTTTAGTAAAATCTCAGTTATAACGCTGTGAACTCGATCACTGCTGTTATTAGTTTAGATGCCCGTGAGCATCTAGTCAAGGATACACTACATGGAGGAGGAACATTCAGAAATATCACCATCATTGGAAATTGAAACTTTATAAGCATTTCTCAAATTCTCAGGATTATTATCACCCAATTTAAAAATATTTGAATTAGACAGACCTCTTTAACTTAATTTTTGTTTTATAAAATTGATAGAACGTTTATAAACTTGGGGAGATAAATGAAGTATGTAAATTTTGTAGGTTGTACTTTGTTGATAGATATTAGTAGTTTAATTCTATAAATTAATTTATAATAGTTGGTGACGCGTCGTCACCTTTTCATTATTTCTATATTTGTACAGTATATCAAACGATCGAAATCAATGGTTTGGTTACCATAACGAACATAGAAGAATAACAAATGTTTTGGTTGATAGATAGCATCCTTATGACGGCCCCACCGTTTGCATAGGTAGACGAGGCCGTCTGAGTTTTTGTCAGGGTTATCTTCCTTAGCCCAAGGGCTACATATGGTACACATATACCTTAAGATAATTTTTAAGTACTCTGGGTGTATGCTTGTATTTATCCGCCATAGCGGAAGTTCAGTTATATAATTGTGCATTTGGTCCCTGCTGTCTAGGTCCCTATAGACACCTAGGGGAGGAACAGTCAGGAATGTCACTATTATTGGAACTTTATAATTTATAAACATTACTCAAATTCTTAGGATCATTAGAATTATTACTGAATATATCAGTTTTTGGTACGATTGAAATAATTATTTTTAAAGTAATTAGTTAATGAATGATGATTAAATTAATTTTTGGATTTAAAAAAAATATATTTGATATTTTTTTGCGTCAAAAACTATTATTTTTTTGAGATATTCTATAACCTTAGAAATAACGAATTTAACCAACTTTGTAAGTTTTAAATGTGATTTAATTTTGATTAATCTGTATGTGAAACGTATTTGTTTGATAAACAGCAATATTTATATTTTGAAAAGTTACATACGATTGTAAAAGTTGTAAACTTTATTCTAGGTTATTTTATTATTATCGAAATTAATTAAATCTAATACAAATATTCAAAATATTGTGGCTTTTGAAAATACATTTGAGCGTCTTTTTTCCATAATGCGTAGCGAATCTTTATGTGATGGTGGAGTTGTTGTCGAAGATTGTTTACATTTTTTGCATCAGCTTTTGGAGGGGAATATATCAAATCAAATATTATTTCGAGAGGGAAATTACATCCCACAGTTGTTGCCGTTTTTTGATTTTTCTTCTAATGAACAATCTAATTGGTCTGCTCAAAAATTGATTAACATTCAGTTGATGTTACAAGTAGTTTCTATTATTGAGATATTTTATATTTATTATATTAAAATAATTTTGATGCATATATATATATATATATATATATATATATATATATATATATATATATACATAATTAAACTTCTAATATTTACATGAATTTGATTTTAGACGAAGTAGTTAGGATTATATTATGATTTGTAGAGTTGTATCTATGTTTATCTATATCTTATGGTCAAACATGTTTTTAAGCTACAGAAACGTCCATTGTAGAAATATTTTATTTTGTTATTCAGTGCGGTTCGTGAGGTAGTCACCTTATTATTTCTATATAATTGCATAGAATATGAAAATATTGCTTCCAATAGCTTTATAAGCACCAAATATAGGATAAAAACGATGTTTTTGGTTGATAGATGGGATAACTCTTTGCAGCGATTGACCAGGTCGTCTGTTTGTTTATGTCAGGGTTATCTTTCTTAGTCTAACGGCTTTATACTACAATTACAATCAGCATAAATATTTCAGTAGAAGTTAATTCAGCATCAAAGCATGCAAAAAATAAATAAAAGATAAAAAAAAAGTTGTACAGTAATTCCAAAATCGAAAATAAAAAAGATTCATTTATTCATTTTGGTTTATGACGTGATCACCTCTTCATTATTTCCAATCTTTATACGACATAAACAATCGATTTCGATGGCTTGACAAGCGTAGACAAACGTGGGAGAATAACAAAGTTTCTTGGCTGGTAGACGGCATCCTTGTGACGTCGCCACTGTTTGCAAAGATTGACGAGGCCGCCTGATTTTTTGTCAGGGTTATCTCCCTTAGCCCAAAGGCTACATATGGTATACGTATACCTTTAGATACCTTTTAAGTATCCTGGGTGTATGTTCGCACCCACCCGCCGTAGCGGAAGCTAAGTTATATCGCTGTGCACTCGGACTCTGCTGTTATTAGTCTAGATGTCTAGGGGCATCTAGTCCAGGATGCACCACGTGGAGGACGAACAGTCAGGAATATCACCATCATTGGAAATTGAGACTTTATACACATTACTCAAATCCTCAGGATTATTAGCATCCCAAAATAAAAAAAGAAAGGTTTTAATAAAATGTGTTTTTCTTCATTCAATTTGGTTGGTGACGTGGTCACCTCTTCATTATTTCCCATATTTATACGACATGTAGAACGATCGATTTCGATGGCTTGACAAGCGTAGACAAACGTGGGAGAATAACAAAGTTTCTTGGCTGGTAGACGGCATCCTTGTGACGTCGCCACTGTTCGCAAAGATTGACGAGGCCGCCTGATTTTTTGTCAGGGTTATCTCCCTTAGCCCAAAGGCTATATATGGTATACGTATACCTTTAGATACCTTTTAGGTATCTTGGGTGTATGTTCGCACCCACCCGCCGTAGCGGAAGCCCAGTTATACCGCTGTGCACTCGGTCCCTGCTGTTATTAGTCTAGATGCCTAGGGGCACCTAGTCCAGGATGCACCACATGGAGGACTAACAGTCAGGAATATCACCATCATTGGAAATTGAGACTTTATAAGCATTACTCAAATCCTCAGGATCATTAGCATCCCTTTTAATAAAAGTCATGGGAAACGTTTCTCAAATTCCTCAGATCACATAGAATTATATTAAAGTTGTTACAATAATATGATCTATGGTTGAGCTAAAATACAAAATCGCAAAAAAGTTATAATTGGAACACTTAAAGCTATGCAATTTCTAAAGTGAAGCCATCAAAACACATTAATTAATATTTGAAAGACACAAGAACGGCTAATTTTTAATGTTTAGGGATGGTTAAATATTTTACCAAATATGGAATGCATGAATAATAGTAGATGTTTACCTTTGATTGAATATGAATAAATTTACTCCTTGTTTTGCCGGATGCAATTGATTTGTTGAGGTCGGCGTGTAGGGGGTGATTGTTGTCCTCCATTATTTGTTTGATTAATGGACGATAATTCTTAAGATGTCCCTCAATAAATTTGTTGGTAATTTTTAGATAGGTGATGCCTACTGACTGAGATTGTGATACATCTTTTTAAAATAAAATAACTTTTACATGGTATACGTATACATTTTAAGTACTATGGGTGTTTACTTTCACCTATTCCCTAAGGTTGTCAACTTTTACCGTTATGCACTTGGTTCACATTATTTTTGACTAGTAGTATGGTGCTTCAGCGTACTTTGATATTGACACGTCAGTAAAACAGTTATTTTTTTGGATATACTGGTCTGATTGTTTTATCAGAAACATCAACTGGACATTTAGTGTAGCCAAACGAGGATACACATTTAGTGTTGGAGGCGAGATTTAATTTATTTCCACTATGATTCGAGTTTGATAACTCGGTTACTTTTACCACAATGCAAACATGTATTTAATTGTATTTCGATTTTCTACCGTATATGTTCAGTCAATATTTATCGTACATTTTTATTTCCTAAAAAGGTTGTTCGAATCCTAGTTTCACCAACTAACAAATCACAAGCCACTAAATTGTGTCAGTCAATGATGCACGATTGTGGTCTTTTAGAAAAGTTGGCTGGTCTGATTATGACCAACGAAATTCCGGCCGACTTGTTGACGTCGACGCTTTACACATTGTCGGATGTCGTTCGGGCTTGTTTGTCCAATCAGACGTATTTGGGCAGTCTTGTTGCTCCTTCCCAACCGCCTCAATCAGTCATTACCGTGCTTGTTGTTTCGATGCTCAACGAGCGCCAATCCATTCAAGTTCGACTGGCATCATTGTACTGCTTCCAATGCTACTTGGCGTCAAATCCGACATCACAAAGCGAAATTATCATGACGTTGCTCAACAACAAGCCGGATGACGGTTGGTGTCATTGATTTTTATTAATTGACGAGTTTGTAAACAATTTTTTTCCACTGTTTTTTTTTCAAGTGAAGGTAATGTTAAATGGTTAACAAACACACCGAAACTTGCCAATTAAAGGTTGGTATTATTGTGATAGTACTAGTGCAAGAGTCAAATACCTTAACCAAACGGTCATTCTATTAGCAACTTTTAAATCTTTTGGGTGTATACATGAGCCTATACATTAAAACAGAACACTATGTAATTGGTCAGTGTCCTGTTTAATCCTGTGTCTAAGTGATTTATCACTTGGAATCAGGGATATCACTGTTATTGGAATTAAAATACAAAGAGCATTTCTAAAGTTTTGACTATTGAGGTGGCACAAACTGTAGTGTTGTGGCTTGAATGCTATTGTGTGTTTTTAGCAGTATCTGTAGTAGTATCTGTTACTTCTATTTTCAATCTAACTTTCATTCTTGTACCAACTGCTACTTATTCAGGCGTTAATTACTGATATTTTGATTATTTGAGTATATTATTTCCCTATTTTGATTTTGTTGATCATATAAATTTATTTTCTATTCAAGGCATCAGCACTGGTCAATTGCTTTGTAGCAGTTTATTTTCAACAAACATATCAACGTGGTTTGCATCTGTCGCATTGTCGCATTGCATTGCCAACAATGTGAAGCTGAAGACGGACTTGTTGCGAGTCCATTTGAGTTCAAATGAGGGCGACGATCCAATTAGTTTATTTGAACAATGTTTTATTTGGTTGCAAAAAGTAAGTGACATGCAATTATTTACTTTTTTGTGGCACTTTATAACATGTGGCATTGAAAGGTTTGACTATTATGAACACTGTCTGATGTTTACGTTTGTACAACCGAACACTACTATATATATGACGAATGTGTGTTAAAAGATTAATAAATGGTGTTAGTGGTTCTTCGACAATCTGATTGAAAAATTGTGATCTGAGTCTGTAATCTTACAATGGATCTTTATTATATATTATTTATTTATTGTACGGTTTTATTGTTTTTATACAGATATTGTGGGAGGCACTAGGCGAATTTCAATTAGGTTTAATGATACGCATATACGAAAGGCTTAGTTTGTATTTATTTTAAAGTGGAATTTAACTAATGCTATTTTATGAATGGTTTATATAACTCGTTAAAAGATTTTAGTATTAAAAGTTGATCTTTATTAGTTTTTTATTTCACGATTTACATAGACGGGTATCTGTTGTTTTTGATTTTAAGAATTATGGGACGCTAGGGTTAAGTCGGTTAAGAGAAATTGTAGGTTTTATTGAGTAACAATTGAAATAGAATTGGAATAAATTGGAATGCTACCTGGTTTTTGAATATAGTCTCAAGTCAGAAGTAAGTTATAAAAGGTGCTTAATTTTAGGAAATTGCTTAAATAATATATATTGGCACTTCAAGAAAAAATGAGAAAGTATTAAATCTAAATGAATTTTTATTTCCAGTTAAGATATTAAAAATACTATCAAAAGTAAAAAAAAGATAAATGATATAATGTATTTCATATTCCATACTATATTTAAACATATTTATTTTAAAATGTATAGTTAAAAAGTTGTAGTTTGGAGTCGGCGCCTAAATGAACGTGATTATAGAGTACAATATATACATAATCCCCCTTAGAAATCCAATCATTGTTAATGGTAATCCATTCCTGGTGGTTGGTGAATTTATGTACCTAGGCTCGGCTATAAATAACAAAGGATTTCGCTCTTCAGAGATTCGGCGTCGTATTCGCCTCTCTGGACATTTATGTGAACCTTAATGGAACAAAAGTTATATTTCTATTCAAACCAAGATTAGAATATATAAGAGTTTAGAATGTTTTATTCTACCTTATGCTTGCGGAACTTGGACTATTATCCAAGTGGATATGCAAATGCTTGTTCATTTTGAGCAAAGCTGTTTAATATCCATATGGTTTTGCTTTCTGTTTTTTATTGAACACAACCATTTGATAACTAATAAAATATTTCAACAATTTCCAGATATTTGTAAGACACTTAACATTTATTGACCATATGGTTTTAACACAATAAGAGAAAGACTATTAAAATAGATCGGCTATGTTTTACGTAGATTGCCCATTCATCCAGTCAGAATAGCTATATTTATAACACAAGATTAACGTAATTATCTTATAATATGAATTAAAACCAAACTAAAAATTAATAAGTGTGAAAAATGATTTTTTATAAAGAATTTTAAATGAAAAATAAAAAATATTTGTTTTAATGTGACGTTATTATAAATACAATAATATTCGCTGATTTCAATTCATTTGGTTTTAAAATAAGTTAAAATTGATGTTTCTGTAAATAATTATAAGAACAGTTTAGAACACATTATTAAAACAATGGTAAATTAATTTTACATTCTGTGATGTAAAAAAGATAAAATATTGTAATTTTTCTGAAAATGAGAAATTAAAAAAAAAATTATTGGTAAGGTTTCTGTGTACCTAAAGAATTAAAAGAACTTAGTCTTGAGTGTAAAATGTGATTTTTGTAAATAAACAATAAAAGTATTATTTTTGCCATATTGTATGGTTGCTAAAGATGCTTTTATTATGATATAACTTCTATAGGGGTTATGTTATTATTATTATTATTATTATTATTATTATTATTACAAAACGCACCAACAATCAATATCCGATGCTTAAATCGTTAGTAGGTTGTTTGATTAGGTTTTTAAATGAGAAGTTTTTACCACATTTTTACCACATCTATTGTTTAATGTAATTGCATTTCTAATCTATAACTGGAATAGTGGTTGTATATATATATATATATATATATATATATATATATATATATATATATAATTGCGTTTATGTTTTAGTACTTTTTGTAAATAATATTATTAAATCGATTTACAAATTTAATGTGATAGCACACTGACAATGTATTTATTACTATGAATGGATTAAAATATTTGCATTTGATCGTTTAATTATATTTTAATTATTGCCATTAATCTATATATTTATAATTTCATGGCATTTAAAAATCCTGTTGATGTGTTAATTTTAATTACAAATTTTTTTTACTACTTTAAATGTTTTACGACAAACATCTTTCATCAGTGGACATTTTAGCGCAGCTGAACGTGGGCCCACATTTGGTGCTGGCAGTAGGGATTGCACCCATGCCTACCCAAGTTCGAGTAGAGCGCTGTACTGCTAGACCCCCTTCAATTCAACACTATTTTTGTTTCGTTATGTCAGTGTACCGATTTTCAAGCTCGAATGGGTTTATTACAATTTTTGTGCACCTGGTTCGCTTGTAATCCTTCTGCGGTGCGCACCTTTCTCCGTTCTTCCAAGTTGGATGAAAATGGAAATGCAACAAAACAAAATTATAATCAATCTAGTTTGATTGCGGAGGCATCCACGATTGATAATGAGGAATCCGAACTTCTTGTACGCGGTCTCATTACACTGCTTATTTGTCTGTGCATTTTGTTCAATTCGGATGATGTAAATGGGTGTGAAAAGTACGTTTTTAGTGGATAAACATTTGAATACAGGGTTTTGCGTTATGTATGTTTTTTTACATAGAAGGTTGGGGTTAACATTTAACAAGATATTAATCAATATTATCGGTTGATGATTGTCAAAATACTTTTGTAAGTTCTTAAGTGATTTCTTAACCAATTGCTGAATCTGTAATATTATTGGCTGATTATTAACAGTTATTATTGGCCATGTGACATCCAGTCATTGCAAAATATTGTTTTTATTTTTATTGAAAAAACACTTTTTTACCATAAATGTTTTACGGCAAAGATTTTTTAGCAGTGGACATTTTAACGGCGACGAACGTGGTCCGCATATGGTGCCGGTGGTGGAGACTAAACCCATGCCGACTTAGGTTTGAATCGAGCGCTGTACCGTTAGACCATCCTGGCAATTTTTTCTAATAATAATTGGTCATGTACATATACATTGTGTAGTTAATTTAATAGACGTTATCTAACTGTGTAAATATTTGGTGTTTGACTTTGTTTTTAGAAGCACATTGTTTAGCACGTTGGAAAAACGCATCGGTCTTGATATGATTTTGGAGCGTCTGAATCAGGTATCCAAAAGCGAAGCGTTTGTTAGAGCTTTGAAGAAACCCGAACCACAGGTTCAAACAACTTCTGATTTGGTGTTCGATTATGCATTTACTTTACTGTTCAAACGTCTCGAATGTAAGTTTTTAGTTTTTCAAATATAGGATGCTCATGATCTTGAAGATTTGAGTAATGCTTATAAAGTTTCAATTTCTAATTATGGTAACATTTCTAACCGTCACCACGTGGTGCATTCTGGACTAGGTGCTTTCAAGTCTCTACATTAACAGTAGCTGTTCTGGCTGTGTTAGTGTGACATATAGGCATATAGGCGGATGAGTACAAGTATAAACCCAGGGTACTTAAAGGGTATCTTGAGGTATACGTATACCATATGTAGCCTTTGGACTAAGTGAGACCACCAAAACAGGAAATCAGACGGCGTCGTTAATTTTTGCAAACAGTGGCGCCGTCATAAGGATGCCATCTTTTAGCCAAGAAACTTTGATCGTTTAATATGCAGTATAAATAAAGAGAATAATGATTGAATGAATGTTTTCAATATTATGTCATATATATATATTCCACGATAATTTCACGAATTCTCGTTACATTTAACATTTGCTGACTACTAAAGTTTGTACTAGCTCAAGACTACTTCAGGTTTAAATGTTACCTAACTCCCGGATTTATGATCATTATCTCCCTCCCTCTTCAATAGAATATTATGTAATGTCAATGTTAAACCCTTGTACGTAACTCATATAAATCATTTTTCTAATTACTTATTGTTTTTGTAAGCATCAGTCTGCTACTATTTTTTCTGTATCTGTTTACATAAGCTAGATAGTAACTAATATACCATTTTCTATTTTGTTTATAGAATACATTTTTTATTTTAAAATAAACCATTATTATTATACATTTATTTTGTAAAATATATACACCCCTTGAATAAATTAGTGTTTAAAATAAAAAAAAATAATCTAAATTAATTTGTTATCTCTTAATGTAAAAATAATTATTAAGAATTTAAAATAATGTTAAATACTTAATAATTGATTCATATTTACTTAGAAATATTTATTTAAAAATGCCGAGTTGACCAAAAAAGCATATGTTAATAGCAACACCCATATAAACGGAATAACTAAACGCAATTTGCACTTTTTAATAATAATTAATAAATTTTCAACTAATGTGTTAAAATCATTATTCAAAAATACATTTTAATACCTTAAGTTTATGTTTCTACAACACAAAATTTACGTTGTTATTACCTCATATGAAAAATCTAAATTAAACTAAAAAATATATTAAAAAATTAATTAATTAATTATTTTTCAATATTTAAATTTTATAGAACTAATTTTTAAAGTGTACTCAGAGGTTACCATAGTAACCAGAAATTTGAGATAATTTAAAAACCGATTTTTTGTGTAATATTACTTGGAAAACGTTGCTTTGGTTTTTACTTTAAAATATTGATTTGTTGTTAAATTTGAGTTAAAAATTAATATTTGCAAATGCAGTACATCTTATGAAAACGATTTAAAAATTTCATGAATGTTTTTAATAATATTTTAGGTATTTTATTAAAAATATTAAAAACTTATTTTTTGTTTGTTAAAAAAATATTATTTAACTTAAAAACGATAAAATACACTATTTTGTTAAATTATAAAGTATAATTAACACAAATTTAGTTAATTGCTACCTAGGAGCAGAAAAAAATATTTTATCTTCTTTATCACAGGAAGTTTAGTTAATTTTTTATTACAAAATAAAAAAAAATGGTTTGTAATCGTAAAATCAATTTCTTAAAATATTAATTACTTTTAAATGTAGCTAATAAAATACTGACTTAAAAGAATTAATATGTTGGATAATAGAATAAGTTGGTGTGTACAAATATCTTTGTGCAAACTTAAAATTTTAGAACAATATATGTAGGCAACAAATAGTAAATTGGCTTTTTAAAAGTATCTAATAACCCTTATATAAAAATATATTAATTAATTAAAACAGCGGTCTTTTTCTAGCAAAATATATCAATATTTTTAAAGCTAAAATGTGATTAACTTACGCTAGGGTTAAAAAATCTTAATTTAGCTACAACACGGGCTAAAATTAAAATAATTATATTTTCGAAAATCGCTATTTAATACAACCCTCACAACAATTACTGCAAAAAAGTGATTATTTAACTAAAACCTCTCTAGCATCTACATAGCATACAAGAGAAACGTCACTTCAATTATAAAATATACAATACTATATAATAATTGAAAAAAAACTATAATTATATATACATATATATTGTAAGTAAAAAAAATTATATAAAATATCAACGGGTGCAAAATCGGAAATAGAGTAAAATGATTAACATGATTTATAACGTCAGCTATCAATAAAAATACAGATTGCACGCAATTTTTTTAGTTACCAAATGATTAAGGACATTACAACGTTCAAAAAATTCAATAATTTATGTGATCGCCTTTCTTTTGAACAACCTGATCCAGGCGTTTTGGAATGCTGTCAATGAGAGTGTTGATATATTCTTGTTTTATCTCATATTGAACAACAAACCGAATGCGTTCACATAAATCCTCAATTTCGATATGCTTATTGATATTGCGCTTTAGCATACTGAAAAAATTTTCAATAACATTGATATCCGGGCTGTTAGGTGGCAATTGAGCGAAAGATAGCTTTTTTGATTTTAGCCCCTCTACTGTCTAAATGTAAATATAAAGCAAATATAGTGAAGTTAGATGAATATGACGTTACCTTTTTGGACGTATGACATGGAGCATTGTCCTGAAAAACAGTAGTAACCCCCGTGTAAGTGTGCTGCATTTCATAATGAAAAACATCCTTCATAACTGAAATAAATTTTTCACTATTTAAGGTACCAGATATAATTCTCCATTTAATAGGTTGATTGTACTTAATACCAAACCAACCCATTACTTGTCGAGGGTGGGCTTTCTTTCTAACAACCGGGAGTGAATGTTTTTGAAAACTTGTCCCACACAACACTTTGTTTTTAAAGCCAAATGGTTCATCGCGAATCATTGTTTCATCAGCAAAGTATACGGAACGCCAATAACATAAGTGTCGTTCACTCCATAGTTTACAAAAGGCTAATCTGTCATCCTTTTGTTTTTTGGTAATAAATGGTTTGATCTTTGGTGATTGTAGAGTTAAACCAGATTCGATTGCTCTGTTTCTTATAGTGGAATAAGTAAAACTGTTTAAACTATTTCTTTTAGTTTCTGAAATAGGTTTATTATAATTTTTTTTTAACTCTATAATAATTTTTTGATCATCTGTATTTGTTGTTGCACGTTTTCTTCCAACATTATCATAATTTCGGGGTTTTTGACCGTTGATAATCCGATAAATTGTTGAAAGGTTAACACTATATAAATCTGCTAATCTTTTTGGTAAAAATCTTTTATTT
The DNA here is from genome assembly GCA_025895645.1 of Cardicola forsteri. Classification (NCBI taxonomy): domain Eukaryota; kingdom Metazoa; phylum Platyhelminthes; class Trematoda; order Strigeidida; family Aporocotylidae; genus Cardicola; species Cardicola forsteri. The sequence goes on along the minus strand of JAKXYG010000090.1, from coordinate 182,787 downwards.
TTTTTAATTCTTTAATAACACGGTGTTCATTTTCAGTAAGATAAAAGCATTTTTTATTACTATTCTCCATTTCAAAAACAATGCAATCAGAAAGCAGAATTAGCGGCTGAGTGGAATCTCAAGGTTAAACGTAAATAATAAATTATTAGATTTATTTTAAAATTTTTATTTAAAATTAAGAAAAAAAAATTTCTATTATTTTTATTTATATAGATTAGAATAATTAAATGTTTATTTTGATAATTATTATGACATCACAATCAGAGCCGATTTGAATGTGTGTTTAACATCAATTTTAAGAATTAGTTATTGTTCATTTTTAATGAAATTAAGCACACAAAATAATAATAGGCTAATTATTATAAAAATTATGTAATTTTAGCTTATTATCCACGTTAATATAGAAGTAGCTTTTAAAATATGCTATTTTGGCCGACTCAGCCTTCTTAAATAAATATTTCTATGTATATATAAAGGATCTATTAGGCACTAGACATTATTTTTAATTCCCGATAGTTGTTTTTACGAAAAAACAATTGGACATAACAAATTAATTAGATTTAATACCTTTGTAATTTTTTGCGGTAATTGTTAAAATGGGTGTAGTTCTTATATCAATGTTATTTATTTTATTTTTTGTATAATAAAACTTAACATGTATTTAGATTACATAAAACTATATCAGCATTTTAACCAAGAGTATACCAAAACACCTAAGCCAAGTGGTTTTAAACACAAACCATCTCATTTATTATTTAAAATTTTGGAGTAAATTATACATAAAACAATTTATTAACCCTAAAAATTAGATATGCTTTTCATAAAAAAAATTTAATTATTCTCAATCTTAGATTATGAGTCAGCTAATGTTTTATGTAAATTTTTTATTAGTTACAATATATTTTTATAAAATTATACTTGTATTTTAATTATCAGATAATATTGTACGTTTTATAATTAAAATGACTTCTTTGTTGTATGTTATGTGATTGCTACAAATGTTTTAGCTTAATAACTACGTTTTTAACAATAATTAGTCTGGGAGTTGTACATTTAATTTACATTACTGTTATTATTAGGTCGTTACAAAAATAATGGCCGATTTTAGACACGTACTTTTATTCTTGAAAAATGAACAATAGAAATGGTAAAATTAATCAAAATATGAGCCTTGCGCAGCTATGCATTTCTGCCATCGATCTACAAGATTATTTATTTCTCGTTGATAAAGTTATTGGCTGTGATGCAACAAAATTATTGAAAGTCGATTCCACCTCTTCTTTGGACTTCAAATCCCCTAAGTTTTTGATTCTTATTGAGCTCATGAGGGACCCAATTATCGAGTTTTTTCACTTTTCCAATGCTCTGTAAATGGCGTGAAACTGTTGCAGTACTGACGCCAAGTGTCTGAGACATTTCTCTGACACTTTGACGAGGATTTTGCTTAACAGCTGCTTGCAATTGTTTGTTGTTAAGACTGCATGCTCGTCCTCTACCTTCTTCATCTTCTAGGCTCTCATCTCCAATACGGAATTTTCGGAACCACCTTCGTACTGTCCGATCACTTGTGGACCCCTCTCCCCATGTTCTGTTGATATTGGCAGAAGTTTTGGAGGCATTGTGCCCAAGTTTGAACTCATGCAACATAAGAAGGCGAAGGTCGCGTTTTGGCATATTCATCATTGAGGATCTTGTATGCTTCAAAAATATTTTTTGGCTGAAAATAAATTACAAACTGTTATTGAGCACACATTACTTAGCATATAAGCCAAAATTGACCCAAAATGAACCACACATTATGTATTAAAATGACGTTTCAAAACCCAGTACTTCAAATGGCCATTATTTTTGTAACGACTTAATACTATTTGCAATAATTTAAATATGATGCTATATGGTTTGAGGGAGTCCTGAAACGTTCCCTATAACCATGTTACTCAAACATTTTGATTTTGATTTTGCAATTATTGTTGTATTGGTTTCTGACTTTGCTTATGCCAAGGTGCAATGTTTTTTTGCATTCTATGATGCTGAATGTACTTCAACTGAAGTATTTAAGCTCATTTTAATAATAATAATAATAATAATAATAATAATAACAACAACAGCAATAATAATAATAATAATAATAATAATAATAATAATAATAATGTAATACGTACTTATTTTATGCAACACCAAAACCTTTAATTATTTTAAGTTGGGATTTTATGAAAATAAATTGATAATAAAAATGTTATTTAATTATACATTTATAAAATATTGTTTATATCTCGTAATAGATATTTAAGTAAACACATTTGACGCCCATACTTTTGGTTTATAGCAAGTTAATTGAAGTATATATATATATATATATATATATATATATATATATATATATATATATATATATATATATATATATATTTGATTGTGTAAACAAATTTAGCACAACGTCAAGGTAATATAAACATGAGTCATTTTTGTTAACCTTTCTTTAACAAGTCCATTAACTTTAAACACATTTTAAGGAAAGTATCTAGAAATTAGAAAAATTGTATTTTTACTCACTGTTTTGTGATTTAATTTTTTAATTGATTAATCGAACTGAGGATTTTAATTGTTTTCCTGCTTCGGGTAATATTTTTAATAGTTTTGGTCTTTCAATAAAAGTTTTTAGATCTAGTCACTTGATTATTGCTTCCTGTGTACAATAAATTCAGTTAAGATAGTCTATTGGGGAGCAACGGATTAATTAACCATTTTAGCAGTATCATACTTACATCTGACGTAAACGTTTCAGAATATATATATATATATATATATATATATATATATATATTGAAAACACAAAATTTTAGTGTATACATTTAAAAAGAAACTTGTCTTTTTCAATACACATACACAGATGAAGTAATAAACAAATTTCAGCCTACTTCGAGCAGTGCATTAACTGTAGTTGATTATGCACAATCAAGTCATGCGATTCAACTCAAGCAATACGAAGCGGAATTGGCAAAACAAAACGTTGAATTGGCCACATTGCGCAATCGAAACCGCGAACTGGAGTTGCAAGTGCATCGGTCGAACGAATTTGATGCGCCGTCCAAATGGAATGATGATGGTAAGAGTAGCCTTTTTCGGAAATAAATCAACGGTTTGTTTTAACGGGATTGTACAGTAGGGTATTTTGGTCATGGGTGGAGTTGTGTAGAATCAACTGTTCTACATGTTGGTGTAATGTTTAGGATGGTAACAGTGGTAGGTTGCTTAAGCTTATTCAGAAGATGATACTCAGTTTACCTAATCTACCGCCTTTAGTAAGGAGACAAGAGATTCTGGTATGGAGTCACTTCAGTACATGTGGTTTTGAATAAGATTATTATTTTAAAAAATTAGGTTAAATTTAAATAATAATGAAGTGGTAGTAGTTTATTTGTTATCGTTATTGATTAAGCTTTTTCTAGTCTCAGACTTATCAATTAATTATTTAATTAAATGGTTGAAATGTTAATGATTCTGAGGATTTGAGTTATATTATTACATATATATTATATTATATATATTATTATTGCTATACAAACCCCTTTTGCTTTAAAAATAAGCAACAATTACAGCAAAAACTAACAACAACAACAACAAAGTCTCGTAATTCAAAGAGAGTATGAGACAATAAAATGTTTCCATGTATTTGAACATCCTGCCAAACGGTTTGCTTGATCCCATGGAACATTCCAGATAGTGACATAAGTGAATCCAATGTTGACCTACTATGATATTGAAGTATATGTAGCACTTGTTACTTATCTTAGACACTTATTAATAAGTACCTTAGATAATACTTTACTAATATATATATATTAATATTATTCGCAAAAATTTTTTTTATATATTACACAATAACTTTCGTTTTAGCAATAAAGCACAATACCACCATTATGAAAACAGATAATTTGTTTAAAAAAATAGTTTTATTTACTAAAACACATAAATATACAAAATGAAGGTAGCAAACTTAATAATGTCAGTAATTTAAGTGATATCCACGCTTTTGTTCAACTTCTGCCAGCCGCTTTGGGTAGGAATCTATCAACGTACCAATATAGTTCTTTGAAATTCAATTTTTTACAATATGATTAATTTTCGCTTCCAATGATACAACAGTTTTCACGCGTTTCATCTCACGTTTTAAAATACTAAAAAAGTTTTCAATTGCATTGAGGTCTGGACTGTATGGAAGAAGTTGAATAAAAGTAAGCATTTTGCTTTTCAAAGCTTTTGTGGTCTAATTAAGGAAAACGTATAGTAAATTGTAAGTTTTGTTAAAATACACATTACCACTTTTGAAATATGCACAGGAGCATTGTCTTGAATAATTGCTAAGTGCCCTGTAGTATTTCTGGACAGCTCATTATGAAACAATTCTCTGAATATTTGTACAAATTCTGCGCTGTTTAAATTGCCACTAATACGCATCCATTTTGGCGGCTGATTGTACTTAATTGCAAAATATCCTTTGGCACATGAAGGATGTACGACTTTCATAGCAGTACAAGTGTGGTTGAGTGGGAAATTTGGACTATAAATAACCTTTGAATGTTCAGTCCATGGTTCGTAGGATATTGCACACTCATCTGTGAAGTATATTGATCTCCAAAATGACGATGGATACTGTTTGTATTTTTTGGCAAACTCTACTTGTAATCTATGGCTACGACTAAGTGGTGTCTTAACAACCGCTTTAAAAATGAAGCCTTCATATTTCATCCTCCTTACAATTAAATAAGAAAAATCTTTTAAGTATTGATTTTTTATTTGTTTAACAATCATTGTTCTGTGTTTTCTACCAACAGTAGGTGATTTGGGGCTTGTTTTATTATTCAAAATGTTGTACACAGTTGAAACATCTATTTTCATGCATTCGGCAATTGTTTTAACTTTTGTGCCCCTTTTATAAAAACTGAACTAATTCATAATCATGGGAAGACAAATAGCGATGCTGAGCTGTTGTAACGATAAGTATTAAGTGCGCGGAAATAAGAAGTTTTTTTTAATTAAAATTACAAATTTTGAAACGGAAAATAAAAATCGACCTTGTGCTTAAATTATTAAAAATAATTTTTTAATTTTTGGAAAAAAATTTGTTTAAAAATTTGTTATATTAAAATACTTTTAAAATAAATTGTTTATTGACTATTTAAAAATACAGTGCAAATTTGTAAGTATGTGTATGAGCAGTTATTTTATTTTAAAAATTATTATTTTTAAAAATAATAGGAATATAAGATTGAAATATATTTTTTAATAATTATTTTTGTAAATAAATTACATATTTTAATATTTAATAAATTCTAACTAGAAAAAGTTAAAGTTTAGCATCGCATTACCAGCGTATGTATCGAGGTTATATATTTATTAAGAAATGTAGCGCATTAATCAAATCTTTATAATGTGTAAAAAAAATTTGTTAGTTTAAAAATATACATTAATTTATTTTGCAAAGAAAAATATAAAAAAAATTAATTGGAATGACACGTTGCTTACTGTCATTTCAATTAGATCCTCCCGAATAGTTTTTAACCAAGTTTTCTGTAGTCTACTAACCTTTATTTTACCATTTTTGATCTTCTATTCCAAAATTGTTCTTACTAGTCTTTTGGGCGGTAAACGCAGAATTTGACCAAGTAATTTTCTTTGTTTAATTATAATCTTGTCATGTAGTAAACGAGAACCAGTTCTTCCCATGATCTCATTATTTGAAATGTGATCACGCCAGGTAATCTTTAAAATACGTCTTAGATACCAGCGATGAAAAACATCCACCATCTTATCAATCTTGTCCGTTTGTTTCCACGTTTCACTCCCATATATACGAGACTGATATCACTGAGACGTGTTGTCATATTTTGCATCATTTCTGGAGTTTCACTGAGTACACCAATATCATCTGCAAAATCCAAATCTGTTAATCTGCCGTGGTTCCATTCGATACCATAAGACAAATTATCCATGGATCGAGTCATAATGAAATCAATTACCAGAAGAAACAAAAACGGTGACGTACTCTCGTGACAATTTCGAACCCTAGCAGTATGACCACTTTTTATTCGAACGCAACAACATGAATTTTGGTATAAGGAGCGCATAACATTTTCATATTTCAACGGTATTCCGTGAAACTTAAACGATTTTCCACAAAGATTCTCGATGAACACCGTTAAAAGCTTTCATAAAATCAATAAAATTGATTGTAAGTGGTTCTTGACTTTGCTCAATAATGTTACGGAGGTTGGGTATTTGTTCAATAGAGCTTCTTTTTTTTGAAAACTTGCTTCTTGTTCTCGAAGATATTTATCTACTGCATTACTTAAACGATTTAAAATTACTTTATAAAACACCTTACCAGGAACAGACAATAAGGTTATTTCGCGCCAATTATTACAATCGTCCAGACTTCCTTTTTTGGGAAGAGTAACAATTACTCCTTGCCGCCAATCATTTGAAACTTGTTCATTATGCCATATAACATTAAATAAATGAGCAAGTTTACTTGCTACAACATCACCTCCATGTTTGAGCATCTCTGCAGTTATCTCGTCAAGTCCTCCTGCCTTAATGTTTTTCAACCTTTGAATTGCATAAATCACTTTAGTTACAGAAATGTCATCAATGCATATTTCCGGATTTTGAGTCACATTCATATCATTATCATTATCAAAATCTATGGGGGTATTTGGTATGGGCTGATTAAGTACTTTTTTAAAATGCTCTACTTATATAGATGATTGCTCATCATCTGTTAGAAGTAAACGATCATTTTTTCCCTTGATTAGAATATCGGTGTTTTTTCTAACTCCTGACAGTTGTTTCACAATTTTGTACAGAGTTATAGAATCAATTTTTGCTGCCTTCTTATCTGATTCTTTGCATCTGCTTTTTAATTAATCGTTCTTATTTTTTCGGCAGCTCTTTTAACCTGTTTATCCATACTTATTCTATACTTATCATTAAATATTTCCCAGATAACGGGATTTTTTAGATTAATCTTTTTCTAATTTTGTTTTCTTTCTGAAAACAATCACACTCCAGGAGACTGATGAAATCTATTGTTTCTCTGTAGAACGACATTTTATACCCAGCAAATTTGCTAAACAGTCTGTAATTGTTTTATGAAACAATTTCCGTTGATAATTAGACTTTTCTACCCTTTTCATTTTTAAGAAATGTATTTTTTAAGGAATTGTAAAATTGGTTTGAAATATTTGGCTGCTTAAGTTTCTCACACGAAAATGGAAGTATTTTTTTTAGTGGTTTCTATTGACGTTAATTTAAAAAAAATTTGAACAAGATTGTGATCAGAACCAACATTTGCACCGCACGTACATCTTCCAAAGAAGATCGCCATTTTGTGCTAATACAAATGTAGTCAATCTCGTTTGCTGTTTTTCTATTTGGAGAAACCCACGTTGCCTTGTGTGAGCGAAAAATATGTTACCAACACTCATTCCACATTGACTGTTTAGCGTCAACAATCTATAGCCATTATCATTTATGCTATCAGCATAGTCATGTAGTTCAACATTTGAGAAGTACCCAGATCTGTCTTTGTTTAATTTCGCATTATTTTGATGCCTCTTGGTATATCATTCAACAAACTTTATAATTGATTATAAAAGATACCTTTTTGGTTCTCCTCAGTAGCCTCAGTAGGGGCATAGACTTGTACGATTGTTACTTTTGCAAACCTGATGTTGAATCTGGCTGAAATGATACGGTCGCTTACGGGTTTCCATCCAATCATAGCTTTTGCAGCATTTTTACTCAACATAATGCCAACTTTATAAATATGATGTTCTTTATGTCCAGAATATAAAATTGATGTATCTTCACTCTTGAAATGACCTTGGAATTTCCATTATACTTCACCAATACTCAAAATATCTAAATTGTACCGGGGTGGTCTAGCGGTATAGCGCTCGAATTTGGACCTCGGTGGTTATGGGTTCGATTCCCACCACCGGCCCACTAAATGCGGGCCCACGTTCGGCTTCGCTAAAATGTCTACTACTGAAAGATGTTTCTTGTAAAACATTCAAAGTAGCAAACATAAAAAAAATTGTACTTTTTTATTTCTCGAAGGACTTATTCTAACTGTCCAGTACGAAAAAGTGTACGCACATTCCATGTCCAAACACTGGTTAAGGTTTTGGTATTGAAGATTCTGCAAATCGAAGATTGAGCTTCCTTTCGGCTTTCACTCATCCGTGTAACTCTGTCGTGCAGATACGTGCGATCACTTCTTTGCCGTTTTTTGCCAGAATAGCGTCCTCTTATTGTTTCCGTAGCAGTATAATTTTTTACAGAGGCTAGGCTGCTAACCTTGCGCTCAAAACCTCCTTTATCCAGGCTTGGGACGGGTTAGATTGAATCATTTCTGGTCCAAACTAGGTGGAGTTGAGGATTTGAGTGATGCTCATAATGTCTAAAATTCCAATAATAGTGATATTCCTGACTATCACTTTTACGCAATGCATTCTAGACTAAGCGTACCTAAGCATTTAGAATAATAAAACAGGGAGTAAGTGCAGAGCGACATAACGGGACTCCTGTTTTAGTGAATGGGTGCAGGCACAAACTCAGGTTACTTAGAAAATATCTTGAAGTATATGCAGGCCTTATGTAGCTATCGGGCTAAAAAAAATAATTTTGATAATAGAATTTTTGCAAACAGTGGCGCCGTCACAAGGATATCGTCTAACAGACCAAGAATTTTTGTTATACTTCTACGTTTATAATACTTATTAAACTATCGAAATCGACTGTTTAATGTGCTGTTTAAATATAAAAGCAATCAAGAGGTAATTATGTCACAAACCACAATGGATAAATGAATGATGAAATGGTTTTAATAATGGTTTATCCAGATTTGCAGTTGTTGAAATGTGTAAATATACTGCGCTACACTCGTCGATGAGTGGACATGGATTTGAGTTTTATCAGTGGCTAATTATATACTTGCTAAAAATGTTATCTATGCAACAGTTGTACGATAAAAAGTTTAATAAGAAATAAATTGTTTTTGTAAATTGAAATATTGTAATAACTGCCCATTTATTACTCTATTTTTAATTATAAAACAGTTCAAAATGGAAAACAGTTGGAATTGGTAAGTCATAAATTGCGCTTAGTAAAAGGATATATTCTTTTAACAGATTTTGCAATTGATTAAATTACACTATCTTTTATAGTTTGCAATTATTGACAATTGTTATTAATAAGATCTCCACATCCGGACTAATGAGCTGTAGGTTCGTTTCACCAAGAAACGCCTCTTCTATATACTTGGAACACTTAGTAGTATCACAGTTCTAAAATCCAAATAAATTGATATAATTTAGAAATCTCGTTTAGGGAAATAGTAGTTTTACTGTCTTTATCTTTTTTAAATTAGGACTTTTAAATGTTTAATTTAAGTGTGACATGTTTATATATATATATATATATCGTATTGGTGAGCCTTATTAATTTTTGTTTATTAGATTTGCATTTGTTAAGAAAAATTGATTTGTAGTCATGTTACATTGTGCATGATTGAATGTTTAATGATTTTTATATAATGCAGTTATTTTGCTGCATATTCCTGTTTAATTCGGATATTTGCTTGATAAGTTCGGTGTAGTACGTTATGGTGTATTGTCTGTTTATACGATGGTTAATTAACTTTGCATGTACATGTTTCAGATAAGGTTAGAACATTGTTCAATAATGTTTATTTTATTGTTTAGTGCATTTTAAAAAAAATAAAGAAATAATTTTATAAATGAATATTTTTTTAAAACAATTTTAGATTAATGTTTTGCAAAAACAACTTTTGGCGTCAAACGAACGCATTCATGTATGTTTACTCGGTTTTTTAAAGTTTGTGTTGAGGTTTTTGATTCCTTCTTGCAAAAAGAAATATATGTAATGAGGTGGAAGAAGCGGATAGGGTTTTAACTTCGTAGCTGGGTAGGCATTAGTTTTAATCCTGCTACCGACATTAAATGCAAGCTTTCTTTTGGTTTTACTAGATATGTAGGTGCTGAAAAATGTTTTTTAAAACCTTGATGCATTAAAAATGATAGATAAGTAGATATTGCTGGTGACTCTCCCTTCTATATTTGTATAGTATATCAAACGATCGCCTTTAATGGTTTCATAACGTAGGAGAATGAGGAATGTTTTAACATTATTGTGACAGCGCCACTATTCGCAAAGATTTACACGATGGCTTGGTGTTTTATCACGGATGTGTCCTTTAGCCCAACGACTACCCATAATGTACACATATCTTTGAAGTACTCTGGGTGTCCACTTCTACTCATTTTTAAAGCGGTCATGATTTACGTTATTTTTATTTCAGGATGCACCCCATGGAGGTACGTAATCTGGATTATCACCATTATCGGAAATTGAGTTTTTATAAACATTGCTCAATATCGGAACTACTAATATCCCCATAGTCATTGTTGTTTTTAAAGAATTAATAAATGTATAGTTATTGCTTAAGACAAACGCTCTTATTACTTTGAGCTAGAATAAATTATTGCCAAAAGGATATTTTTTGATTTAAACATGGTGCATAAACCAACTTGTTTTTGTTCATAAATAGTTACTACTAATTTTAATAACTTAATTGAAAAAATGCGAATGATACATTAAACAAAAGAAACTGGCTTTTAATATATTGTTGCTTTTTGTAATTTGCGTTTTTTAAAGCGGTTGCTAAATGGTATAGTTATATTGTAAGACGTTGAATTGTCTACGAGGGTGTTGTTCACTGTATTGTATTGTTTCATTACATAATATTTAAATTTACATTTATAGTGTGAACGTGACAAACAATTGTTCGTTTTAGTCGTTTTATAGCATGCGATATCAACTTGTATTAATTATAATGAAAAATATTAATTTGTCAGTTTACTGACAATTTAATAAAATAAGTGTAAAAAGTTACAAAATCGCTTGTGAGATACAATTACAAGTCAGTCTATAGTCGAATTGCTTTTTACATAACAAAAATTGTATTTTTAGAATTTAGAACGTGAATGCATTTCATTCAAACAAGGTTGCGATGCTATTCGTGCGGAACAAGACGACTTACTTTTGCTGTTACACGATCAGGATATGAAAATAAACCGCTTAAAAGATCTTGTCAAACAAATGGGTGGACAAGTACGTGGTTTTGTTATTATAAACTAAAGAAACATGTGGGGTATTAAATATAGGTGTCACACAATACTGAGAACTAAAAATAATTAATTCAAATAATTTATCTTTACAGTAGTTTAAAAACTTTTTAAAAAAAACAGGCTAGGGAAGGTTCTTGATCTTGCTATGTGAAGGAATTTGATTTTATGCTTACCTTATGGAAAACATTTCTAGCCAACGAAGCTGAACGAAGGTGGTGGCACCCGAACACATGGTAGCTCAAGTTGGATTTCAGCGATGTAGCACTTGACCATATAAAAATTTGGAGAGTGAACTTTTTAATATAGATTATTTAAATATCTTATGTCATTGATATGACTACATTGTAAATGTTCCTAAAATATATTAAAATATTAAAGGTTATTGTGTAAGAAATGTTTTGAACTAAATTGATTGTTAGCTACTTTTTGCAATAAAATAATCGATGTAAAAATGATAATTATCAGATTTGTACTTATTTTTATACTACTTTTTAACAGTTACCACCTGATCTTTGCAATGACAATGTTTATCCAGAAATTACAGATATCAGTTCCACTGATTATTCAAGTTTAGCTTTGAATTTCGGAAAATTAAATGCAGAAGACACCAATGTGATTAATGGAAATGGTTTTGTTATTCCCGGAGTTGATACTTCATCGCATGGTTTCTCATCTTTTACCAAATAGCTGAATTTTATTTCTATTAATTTAAAAAAATTATATATATATATACGAACTAGAGAAACGGCCGAGTAATTTCTGGATAATTTATATTATAATTGTAAATTATTTTGTTATTTTTGGTATTTTTTTGTTTATATTTCTGATTTATAAAAATACATTTAAAAATAGTTTATTTATTTTCTACAGTAAATTTATAATAAAGTAAATACAAATTACAAATTTTGTTCAGTTTGTATAGCACATGGCTTCTCAAACTTGCTTTAGATAACAAGTTTGAATTATTTAAAAGTTTAATGTGAATTTTTACCGAAAATATGTTTATCCAGCTAACATTCTAGATAATGTTAAACGTCTGTTTAGTTACTGCTAACTGGTGTTCATCCATCAATTTTAATATTTAGAAGCTAGTATAAATTTAAAGTGTATATTAAGTGCATTCTACAGTTTATATAATCATCTCTATTGTAATATAAAACAAAAATGCTAAAATTTAGAGAAAATATTAATTATGATCCACCTGATTAAATGCGATTGATTAAATTTTGTTTTAAATCAATTAAAGTTGAAGAAAAAGTTGTAAATAAGAACCATTTACAAATACTTTTGAATTACTTATTACGCATATTTTTTATTTATGTTATAGTATTATCACTTAATGTATTTTGCTAACAAACATCTGCCAGTAAACAGTGAATTAATAAAAAATTTTTAAACAATTTTATTAAAATAATGTGATATTAACTTTAGATAATAATAAAAGTAAATATTTTTTAAAAGTTGAACAAAAACTATGATAGGCGGCTCCGGGGTGACCTCATTTTGGTGCATCAACTCATCTCTTCCGGAACCCTCAGTCCCTTCTTCAACCTTGCCCACAACTCACTCAGAGGGCATAATCTGAAGTTAGGCAAACCCAGAGCTTCCACTAAGATTAGATTACACCATTTTTCCCACAGAGTTATTAATCACTGGGATCGACTCTCTTCTGAGATCGTTTATGCTCAAACTACCCAATCGTTTAAGCGTTTATATGATAGCTATGCTCTAACCAAATTCCGATACCCTACTGTTTTCAGATAATTTTTATTTTAATTTCTATTTTATTATTTTTATTCTATTTCCTTTAACGATATTGTTGATACCATTTGAACCGAGGATCAAAAAGAGTCTGACTCTTAATCAACTCGTGAAATATCTTGTATCCTGTATTCTGTATTTGTTGTTATTAAATAAAATTGCACAAAATTGTTTAATCTTTTTAATCGAGTAATAAAATATTTGTTTGTTTAAAGTTATATTTTTTGATTAAACGTTTAATAATAAAAATTAAAAAAAATTATTAATAATATAAAAAAAATATGTAAAAAACAATGACAACGTAGATAATAATATTACTGTATCTGTTGTTTAACTTTTTCAAAATAATTATTATAGGTCATAAATATTTATGATTAATTTACGAAATGTTTTAACATGTGTAAATCATAATTGCTGGTAGCAATATCAACATACATGCTTATTTTTTAAAATAAAAAAGTATATATAAAAATGGGAAGTAGTACTAGTAAAGAATTACAAGATGTGTAAATTATCTCAAATTTTGTTAAATAATTATTTTAGTGATGATTATTCAAAAGTGATGTTAGAGAAATTTGGATGTGATACGTAAACATAATGTATAAATAAATAAAATTATTTAGAAAAGGTACTGTATTTTGTAAAGAAGATACATTACGTTGTATGAATGGAGTATGTGCATTGTTTCTCGCTGAAGTGGAAGATAAATGTGTGCAACGATGCAAGTAAATTATTTTTTAGTAAATATAAATATTATATTTTAAAATAATGTTATTGTTTGTTTAGTGTAAAAAACATTAAGTTGTATATTATTTATTAAAATGTAGTTAAATTTTATAAGCAAATATAATCTAAACAACAATATGACATTTTTAAAATTTTTAAGAAAAATAATTGTTTATTAATTTAAAAAATATATTATATATAAATTATATTAAACAACTATTTTTAATTTACAAATATTAAAATGTAAAAATTATGTTTAAAAGATGGTAAAAATAAAAACCGAAATTCATATTTTAATGTAAATGTTTTATGTTTGAACACAAATCTTAGAAAATGTTTGTATAATATATTAGAAAAAAGTTGCATTAATTTTAAATTAAATTAATTTTTTTATTAATTTAATAGTTTATACGTATTATGTAAACTATGTTAAATAATGTATATATATTTATTAAGCAGGATTATATATTTTTAATATTATATTTTAGTGAGAATTACATTACTATTACTATAAAGTAAAAATAACATTATTTATTTAATTAATAAACATATCTAAAGAATTGCAAAGTATTTAAAAATAATCAAACATTTGACTTTACTAAAGTGCCTACTTTAAAAAAATGTTTTTTGTAAAACATTTAAAGTAAATAAAACAACAACAAAAAATGAGATTTGTTTTATAATTTTTGTGCAATTGTTTAAACTAAAACAATTAAACTATTTGTTTTTGTTTATAATTATTTGTAGTTAGAACATTGAGATATTTAAAAAAGATGTTAATGGATGTGCTTTTAATATCAGAAATTAATTTTAAGTCCAAAAATTAAATTAATAAATATATTGACTAAATGTATCTTACGTTTAACTGTGTAATTAAAGCTAAACAATTTATATTAAAAAGTTTATATTAAAAAATTATTTAAATAAATGTTATAATTTTAAAATTAAAATATAAAACGTAATATCTTTTATAATATAAATTTTTAAAAATTTTAATTAATTTTTATAAATTAAATTAAAAATATTGTACATGCATTTATTTTATGTACAAATAAAAATGTTATCAAATTGTTAATAGCTATATAAATAAAATATTATACTGCCGATATGTTGTCTCAAAACATGTGGTTTTAGTAAATATAAGTTTTTATCTAGTATTAATAAAAATATGTTTTAGTATACTAAAGTATTAAACTAGCGAATAAATTATTGTACTTTACAAAAATATTTAAATTAATATATATATATATATATAGCAACTAACTTGCTTGTTTTTTTAATTTAAAAATATAAATATTTTTGTTTTTAACCTAAATTTAAATTTTATAAAGATATTGGTAGAAAATATAATTTTTTTAAAAACATTTTACTTATGCTGCTAAGATCAAGTTCAAAGTATGTTTCAGTATGTCACAAAATTAAATTAATTATTTTTCATTGATTTTGATAGTAGTTTGTTTATTAACTATATATATATTTTTAAATAATCAGTATATATATTATGGTATAAAATTACAATTTAATAGCAACCTATACTAAATACTAGAAATAGTAGTATTTTTTAATATGTAAGAATAAATTTACACAAAAATTACAATTGTTTAAAAACAACGTTTTAATTATATTAAAAAAGTTAACATTAATTTAAATTTATTTATTTATAAAATTAAGTTTACATAGTACACAAGCTGTAGAAAAGTTTTTATTTAACTATACTAATATTAATGTTATTGCATTTTTTATTAAATTGATAAAAAGCATTAACAAACATATATAAATTTTAAATAAATGTTTTTAGGAACCTTATAGTTAAAAAACATAAAACGACATTAATAACTTAATCAAAAGTATTTTGTGGTGTATAATGCATAAAAAACAATAAGTTTTTTAAAAAGAATTGCATATGATTTATATTTTATTTAATATTTAAAGTTGAATATTACGTTTAAAATGTTAGTTTAGGCTTTATAAAAAAACAATTGATATTTAATATAAAATGTTTTGATTATTGTTATAATTTTGTAACTTTTTATAAAGCAGTTTTATTTTTATATAAACAGTAATTAAGACAATACTTAAATTATATAAATATTTAAAAATGTTTACACAAAACTGTTTTAATAATTAATAATTTTAATCCTTACTTTAAACATAAAAAATGTTTTCTAAAGATTTATAAAGCAATTATTTGTTTTTTAAAATTATCAATTAGGTACATTACTTTTGTTTTTAGTTGTAAATAAAAAATAAAAATTAATGATGTTATATACATGGGTTTTATTTTAAAAATATTAAAAACAACCATTACATAATTTTTACAGCTTAAAAAATTTGTTTTATTTAAAATTAGTTTAAGCTAAAATTATAAGTTAGTAAATACCTTAGTTTACTTTTTACTTAATAAATATTTTAAATTAATTATTATAAAAAATATATTGAATATTTAAAGTAAATAATAAAATATTTAAAAATGTGATATTTTTAAACAATAATGCTATTTAAATATTTTTATAATAAAATAATTGTAATTTATTTGTTTCTGCATGAAGTAATTTGTTTTTAAATTGATATTTATGCACTAGTTAAATTAATAGTTTTTAATTATTTTAAAATAATATTAGTAAAAAATTAATTAACTTTAAAATAGTAGAATTAATAAAAAATTTAAATATAATTTGAAAATTGCATGTAATATAGAGTAACATATGTATAAATAACATTATGTTAATAGTAAATTTTACTTATAAAATTTTAAACATTAATTTTATAAATAGATTATTATTTTTATTACATTAAATGTTTTATGGAAAACAATTTTTAGCAAAAGACATTTTAGAAAAGTCAAAAGTGAGCATTTGGTGCCGGTGGTGAGTATCAAACCCATGCTCACTCTGTTTTGAGTTTAGTGCTGTACCTCTAGATCACCCCGGCAATAATAATATTTAACCGAAATTGTGTTTAAAATATTAATATTTTGTTAGAGTTTACGATAAAAATTAAAATATGGTCATAATATTGCGCAATTTATATGCTAACATTTATTTGTCATTGTACATAAATAATTACATGTTTATTAATGTGTTTATTTCTTAAAATGTAAACTAAATCATGCACAAAAGTATTTGAAAAATGTACTTATTTTATATAAATTTGAAAAGCTTTATTTTTATTATTTTTATTATGAAATAAGTAGATATAAAAATTTGAAAATAACCCATTTTTATTTACAACAAAGTTATAAGGGCGTCAATAGGCTGTATTAAAAGTATGTAAATAATGTTCTAATTACTAATGAATCATTACAATGTTTAATCAATATAAACTTACAATATATATAAATCAGTTAACTGATTTTTTAAAATTAAAAACCTTTATAAGTTTTTCAATTTTAAAATGTACTATGTACCTATTCTCATTACTATTTGGTTTTACATACATTAAAAAATTATAATAAATTCAATTTATTTTTAAAATATTGTAATCACTAAAGAATTTATACAATACATATATGGAAATATATTGCTATTGTATTTTCTGTAGAACATTGTAGCAATGAAAGTCACATATAAACAATAAATAAATGGTATTTTTATTTTGTTAAGTGTAAACATATTGCTAAAAATAAATTTGAATTGGTTTTTAAAAATTAGGTTTTTAAAATCATAATTTTAATTATATTTGTATTTGCTTTAATACAATGGCAATAACATAAACTTTTTATAAGTGACATTAGGTTTAATACTGGGAAAGGAAATGGGCTGAAAGTGAAAATTGCCTATCTTACAATACAAAACATATATGGATGATATGAAACCAATTGAAAAAAAAGCAATTAAAAAATTCCACTTTAATAGTAAAACTAAAACCGATTTAAATTAGATATAATTAAGTTTATTATAACAATTAAAATAAGACTAGAGTTATTAAAATTGCATTAAAACACAAAGGTAAAACGAATAATATATGTTTACTATTTGTTTTTTAATAATGTAATTATAATTTTATTCGTTTTTTATCTGCATGCAGCCAAGTTTAAACTTAAGTGTAAATTATAAAGTGGTCTATTGGGAGATGTATTAATTGTACAATTATTTTACATTATATTGCATTACAAAACCTTTTTACTATAGAAGAGATTGGAGTAACAAAATTGTTCTGTGTTTATACTTTTTGCTATAGTTTCTACTCATGCACACGTAACATTTATTTGAATTTAATGAAGCATGTTTTTGCAGTCTACTAACATTATTTTAATCATTTTTAATTTTTGATTTTAAACCGTTTGTGTCAACTTCTGTTTATTTATTTATTTATTTATTTCATTTAAATTGTTATTGTTTACATATTTTACGGAAAGCATTTTTAACCAATGAGCAATTTAGTAAAGTCAAATGGGGGCCCACATTTAGTGCCTGTGGTAAAATTCAAATATATGTTCATCCAGCGTTGTACCACTAGACCAACCTAGCAAATGGTAAACGAAGAAGTCGTTTGAATATTTTCGAAAATTTAATTGTGACAAATTAATTTTATTTTTTCATTTTATGTTTTACAAAAGCCATCTTTCAGCAGTGAACATTTTAGCGAAGTCGAACGTGGGCCCGCATTTAGTGGGCCGGTGGTCGGATTCGAACCCCGATGCCCACCGAGGTCCAAATTCGAGCCCTGTACAGCTAGACCATTCCGGTACAATGTCATGTAATGGGGTAAATGTTAGTTGTTTTTACAATCCCATTGTTTAAAATGTAATTGCGCCAAGTAATCTCTAGAATGCTTTTAAGCTATCGGCAATAAAAACATTATTTATAAGCCTTGTTATTATTATTATTATTATTATTATTATTATTAATGTCTAATTTAAGCATTTAATTTACAATATTTCATACTGGTAGATTTTTAAATATTTATATAGTATTTTTAATCACCCATTGGTTTTTTAGTAACTATATTTATATTACGTAAAAACTAAAGGTTAGAGTTAAACAAAAAATATATATTTTTATAATATTTATATTTATAAATAAATCAATTAAATAAATAATAATTTGCTTAAATTTGTGTATATAACTATGTTTAAAATCAAATAATTTGTGTAGGATAAATATTAATTTATACGAGGCAGTTTTTTCATTTTTATAAATTAATCAGGCATTTATTATTTTAATAACAAAAGATGTATTTTATATTTGGTATATATGAATTGAAAAGTTAATTGTTGATAAGAATAGTAAAACTATCTAATTGGCTAGACTTTTGCTGTAAAGAGTTTCACTACCGGTACTAAATACAGACTGTGTTAAACGTTGATTGGTTAACAATTTTTTTTATTGTAAAACATTTTAGTATTAAACATACTAACAAAGATTCATCTAGATTTAGTACTTTAAAGCTGAAAGTATTTGATAATAATTTTTACTAGGGTAACCAGTTTTTAAATATTAATTAAAATATTAAAAAGCAAATAAATTTAAGTACAAAACGTTAAACAATATTTATATAATCAGATATCATTTATTAATAAATTTAATTTGAAACTAATTAAACTAGCTGCTAATAGTTGATTAATTAATCATTAAAACGGCAAATATTGTAAGAAAGCAAACCTCTAAATTGATGCTTAATATTTTATTAATCAATTTCTTGTTATTAAAAATCAATAATTTTTTGGTTGCAAACTTTGGAGTTATAAATAAATCAATTGTATGTTGTATTGAACTGAAGTGATGATTATTGATACACGTTTTTGGTATAAAATGTAATATATTGTTAATATATGTGTATGCAACTATTATTATTATTATTATTATTATGAATACTATTGTTAAGATTTATAATAAAATAGATTTAAAATATACATTTAAGGGCATAAAAAGTCAAAAAATTTGTTTTAAGAAAAATAACATTTTAAATTAATTAACCAAAACATATTTTAATGCCTGAATTCTTAAAATTTATTTTGTCTAAGTGATTATTAAAATGTATCATTTTTACAATTTAACTACTTTTATTTGTAAATAATACCTTTTTAATGAAAAGAATAATGTGATTATTAAAAAAATTAAAAACATTTTGTAAATTAATTAAAATTGTGGTGTATTTTTCGTTAAAAAAACATTCCAATTTTTAAAATGTAAATTAACTAAGTTAAAAATCAATATTTGGTTTTGTTTGCTGTGGGTGTGTTGTGTGCAAATCGAGTTTTTCTATACATAATTGATTTAATTTTAGTTTGTTTGTGAATCAGATAAAGTTAGGCACTTTAATTGAATGAAATAAAAAATACTTTTAACCACACTTGAATTTGATTTATTATCGTTTTTTAAATGTTTTGTTTTGTCAAATAGAAATTGTAATTACTTACTCGTAACAATACAAATATTGATTAATATTGACTTTTTTATTTACTATTAATAATTACAGTAAGCTGATATGGAATAATTGCTATGTATTTTTAAACAAATTTTGACGGTATTATGTACTAGTAAATGTAACAAATTTTATTGAGGTAAGGCTGTATTTTAAATAATAAAGTTTTAATCACAATTTTTGTTTAATTTATATCCAAACCTTTCAAAAATATCCAATTTTTTATTTTAAATATATAATAATAAAAACAATGCTACTACTACTAATAATAATTTATTATTATTTGTTATTATTTGGTTGTTAATACTTTTTTCATTTTGTTCCAGTAATGGCGCACAACCAAGTTTGAGTTTAGCGTTGTATCATTAAACCACTACGGTACATTGTACTTTTGAATTAATATTTAATTTGAAAAATGGAATTTAATTTTTCAATGGTAAAATTTTACTTTGTTTGCCAATTCGTCTTAGAACGATTGTCAAAAAACCGCTTTTGTTGTGGTCTAGTTTATACAGTATTATAATTGTATATTTGCAAATTTCTTGGTGAAATGTTTTTTTTTTCAATGTGTTTTAGTAGGTAGAAATTTAGCACAACTATTAAGGACTTACATTTAGATTAATTGTGTGCTCAATGGAATGCGGGTACTCGATTTTAATGATACTCCAATAAATTGAATAACGCTACTATTTTTAGAATAACTATAATTATCCTTTTGTTTATTTATTTGGTTGTTACTGCTTGAACGTTTTGCAAATAACATTTTCTAGCGATTGAACATTTGGTAATGCTAAACAAGGGTCAGCGATTAGTACTTGTAGTGGAACTCATGTTTACGTCAGTTTTGAGTCTAGTGCAGGCACAGGCATTACAAAAAATCAAAGTTTATTTTTTATTGTTAAACAATAAAGTACACTCATAGAATTTATTTTAATGTTAACTTTTAAAAACTTTAATAGGTTTTTTAGTTTGCTAAGGTTTATTTAAAGAAAAAACGATTATGTCTACATTTTAAATTATTGGTTATAAAATTGTAAAATATGAGTTTTAACTTAAAAAAATTAATTAAGTAATATACATTAAAATAAAGATAAATTGAGCTGTTAATAAAAGTTATAAAAATATAATTAAAAAACTATTTATAACCTGTATTTTTAATAATAATTTTAAACCAAATTTTTAAACATTTTATATATAAAATAATTAATTTTGATAAAACGCGTAACATTTATTTTAGTTCCATGACAACGGAGAGTTAAAAAATATTCTTCTTATACGTTTAATAAATTTATTTTAAAACATTGTTTTAAAATATTTATAATTTCAATAAATTTATAAATACTTTAATATGTTAGTTTTAGTTCACCGATTAATAATAATAATGATAATAATACTATTACTACTACTACTACAACTACTAGCAACAACTATAATAATAACAATAATAACAATAAATTAATTAACTACCTTACTAAATACTTAACTACTAATAATTATAACTGATTATGGTTTTGTTCAGTATGTTCTAATTTGTGGAAATTATAACCTAAATAGAAAATTGATGTAAACTCACTATAATATAACTGAGAGTTAATACAATTATATATATATATATATATATATATATATATATATATATATATATATATATATATATATATATAGTACAAACGATTTGTGATAAACAACAATACTTTTAGTTGACAAAAAATAGAATAATTTTATTGTATTAGTTTTTATCATAAACTCTGTACAGTTTATTTGTTTATTATAATTATTTTCATTATAAGCCTAATAGATATTTATGTTTGTTATACATATGTATTAAATTTGTTACATTTTAAAAGTAAATGACCTTTCTTTAAATAGGTTAATTGTATCAGTTTGTGTAATTTATTTATTTAAAAAAATAGTTCAGTAATCACAATCTATTAATCATCGATTTTTTAAAATTATTCTTACCAGAATGCTTGGTTTCTACATAAGGACAAATTAAGGGTACTACAGTGATAAAGTTACATATAGTTAGAAACAGTTATTGATACGGTTGAGTTTACACAAATTAAATCTATATAGATATAAAAAGCATCACTGACTCAAATAATTAAGATGGTTAGTTTAAAGATTTTGTTTAATCAAATCATTGAATTAGTTTTACCTTTTTTGAACATACGATATGTTAGATTAGAAAAAATTATTAAAAATATTTGCCAAATTGATTTCTTAGAAACATTTTATAAACGATTTTTCAATGTTTGAACTACCGAAAAATGTGGTTTAAATAAATATATTTTCTTGTATTCACGTTTACTATTTTTAAATAATAATAACAATTATTTTATTATTATTATTACAAAACCCTTTTGCTTTAAGAATAAGCATGGGGCAATAAGACAGCAATTACAGCAAAACAACAACAATAATAAAGTTTCGTTGGCATTAAATATTCTGCAAATCGAAGATTGCGCTTTCTTTCGGCTTTCACTCAACCTTGTCATCTGGTAACTTTGTCATTCAGAAACGTTGTTGTTTGCCGGAATGACGTCATCTTTCATTGTTTCCGCAGCAGTATAAATTTTTACAGAGGCCAGGTTGCCAACCTTGCGCTCAAACCCTCTTCTTTTATCCAGGCTTGGGACTGGCTAGATTGAATCATTTCTAATCCAAACTAGGCGGAGTTAATAATAATAATAAATTCATTATTGTATTTGTAAACCTATAATTTAATGTTTATTTTTAAAATAAAATTAGGTTTATTATGTAATTAAACACACACACATTTTTTTAATTTGTAGGATGTGTATTATAAGTCAATGCTTTTTACTAATTCAAAGTCATTTTTGTTTTGTAATTCTTGCATAGGCTTACATGTTATATCAATTTATGGTTTTACGTTTTTTACATGTGTTATCAATGTATAAAATTTTTAAATTTAAGTACGTTGAATGTATTTATACCAAAATGCGTAGGCTAGCAACAATAATAACAATGGCAAAATTATACAAATAAATGTCTGCAATACTTTGTTCAATTTTAGTGGTTAATTATATCTGATAGTGTGGTTTCCTACATAAAATACTTGAACAAATATCATTTTTGATTTGAGTATATTAAAAGGAAACAAGATGTGCATGTTATGTCTTGTACATTTATTTTTAATTTTAAGCAAATAATTTGTTTACTGAATAAAATTACTTATAAGCAAAAAAAATTAATTATTTAACAAATGCTGTACAATTAAACATTTTTTAAATTATTTTTAAATTTATAAAATTAAAAATTTTAATGTAATACGATAGAAAGACATGTTATATAGCATAGTTTTATGCAAAAAATTTGAATGCTCAGTGATACTAGGACTATTTTAATGTATAAATTTTTATGTGCTTTTTTAAAAATAAATACTTGTTATTTATATCATATCAAGACACAACGGTAATTAATTAAATGTACAAAATTCTTGTAGGCAATTACTAAAAATTACAAAAATACAGTCGGTACATGGACCGCTGTTATTAAAACCTAAATGTTCAATTTTTGTTTTAATTGAAGTTTAAAAAAGTTGGGTCCCTATTATACTGTTATAATGTTTATTTAAAAAAAATTTATTTAAACTAATAAAAATATGTTGCTTTTACTGTTTATTTTGTTAAACAAATACATATTTTATAATATAATCTGTTTTTAAGCAAATAATTTACCTTCATCTTTATTTTATGAGAATGTTTAAATAATAATTTTTGTGTAAGTCAGAATTAGGAAATAATATTGTCAAAAACGTTTTTTTAATATATTTTTTGTCGTAATGCTTATAAATGTTTTAGTAAGGGCTAATGCAAGAAGGGCTAATGCAATTAAGTAAGGTTATTAACTTTTTTCAACAAATAAAACAAAATAATTTTGCGTTTTTCTTAAAAGATAAAACTTTTTCATAAAATTAAAAAATATTTACCGCATTATTTGTAAATTACATAATAAAAATTTTTAAATACACGAGTACACATTTATGTAATTGTAATTACCCTATAATGCACTTCATTTTACATATGAAAAGTTTTTTTCTCTTAATAATTGAGATTAAATAGTCAAATCTATAAACTTTTTAATTATAAAATTATATTAATTAAAAATTATTTTAATTTCAATTGTTTATCACAATTTTTTACTGTATTTTGTAATCTTTTATTAAATATTTCATTATTAAAATATTGGAAAATAGTTTTGTAGATATCTTCTAAAATTTATATTTGTAATTTTAATAAACTTTTATTTTAATATTACAGATGTGCAGCTGACTATATTGGTGATTATTGCCAGTTTTATGCAGGTAAAAAATTAACGCATTGTACATACTTGTTTAGAAAAAGAAACCGTTTAACAGTTTATGTGCATTTTGTTATTTTGTTTATTTAATTTTTTATTTTGGTTGTTAATGATTTAATGTTGAATCTGAAACATTTTCAGCACGTGGACATTTACTTAGACCAAACGGTGGCTTGAATTTAGTACCGACTGTGATACTCGAATTTTTGCCTTTCCAAGTTTGAGTTCACCGTTGTATCACGTTAGAAGAAAACATACTTATCTATTTGAAAATGGCTAAATCAATTAAAACTCTTAAATGCAACTTAGGAATGCAGAATTTTGCAAACACCACTTTTACTAAATACGGTTTATTATTTGAATGTGCAAAATGTTTACTTGCTAAAATAGTTTTGTTCAATATTTAAGTAGCAAACCGAAAATATATTAGTTGATATATTCGTCCATCTTTCAGTGTTAGAATATTTTGAGGAAACAGTTTTTAGCAAAAGGACAGTAAACGAAATCAAGCAAAGGCTGTCATTTAGTGCTCGCGGTCGAACTCAAATCCATGCTTACCCTTTATTGAATTCAGCAATCTATTTCAGTTATTCAGGCAGATAATTACTTTTAATTAAAATGTAAAATATTTTACTACATTTACATATTTTAAAGCTGTTGTAGCAAAATATTTAATCAAATTTTTGTAAGTATGTGTTTAGAATTACGCTTTAAAAATTAAATTTAAAATGTGTGCAAATATTCAACATTTGCAAAGAATTATTTTGAACCAAATTGTAAAATAGTTTGTCAGTTTTAACAAATAATTTAAAAGTACAATTAACCGACTAAAGTTATTTTGTTTCGTTAGTAAGAATGAAAAATAAGTGTCAATTTATTTTAAACGTGTATAGCAATGATATATAATCAGCATAATTTTTAATTCAAAATATATATAATGTACAATAATTTTAATGCAAAATACAAATTTACGTTTTGGCCAATTTTTACTTGTTTATAACTATTATCTAAATGTTCTACTATTTAAATGTTAAAATATAAATAAATAATTATATATTTTGAAAGGTTTACACATTTAATGTCTTATATATATATATATATATATATATATATATATATATATATATATATATATATATATGTATATATACATAACAGAAAATGAAATTGTAGTTGATGCAAAATATTGTTATATATATTTGCTTAAATATAATGGAATTCAGCAGTGCGAAAATGTTTTTAAAATGTTTTGATACTTTTAATAATGTTAAAATTACATTTTATACATAATAGATAAAATGTTTCGGATGGTCACTATTTTTTTATTTTATTTCTTTATTAAAGGATTTTACACAGCTCAAATGGGACTTGTGATTGGTCTCTTTATTACACTTCTTGTTCTAATTTTCCTTGTTATCCTAATTTGGTACTGTTGGTAAGTTATCATTGATCTAATTATAATGGTGAAATTAGAAAACTAGATATAGATTATTTTGTACCAATAATTTGATGATTAAAATTTTACAAACATTTGTGATAAAATGTAATATTTTGATTTACTACTAACTAACATTATTTAAATTGTTTTTTTTTGTATAATGCATTTAATATTAGTAAATTAAATTGTTAAAATTAAAATTTAATTAACAAAATCATAATTTTATAAATATGTGTTGTTAAAAATAAGAAAATTGCATAAAATTAGTTTATAATTAAAGTTTGAGTTAAATCGTATATATATAATATAACGTTAAATATTACATAAAATACAAATTATATCTATTTTTCGGTTACTAAATAATTTCTGGCATAATAGGATACAAAATATTAAATAATAAACGTAATTGTTTTTCTTAACTATAAACCCCTGACAATACTATGTTTTAAAAACATTTTAAACATTTATTTCTTATCATATATAATTCCAAGTGCCGAGTATTATACATAATTTAATGTAATTTTCAACATTAATATTTACTTTTAATATTTTTAAAATAAAATCAATCAGCAATAATAATCAATTAAGCAATTACAATTTTTTATTTTTTTCCACTATTTTTATTAATGGTTATATATATGTATATTAGTAAATTAATTTTGGTAGTCAGTTTTAAAAAATGACAAATTTAGTGTTGTATAATCTATAGAAAAAAAGTAATAAAGTAAAAACATTTGTTTAACATAATTCCATATGTTTTGTTTCCTTAAGTGTGAACTATATTTTACAATAAAGCTAATTATAACGGTTATATTGTTTTAGAAAAATGCATTAAAGTTTTGTTTTGTATTAATTTGCTCTTTTATTATCATCTGCTATTATTTAATAATGTGTGTGATTATATTAGATAAAACAAAAATAAACCTTTTTGTTATGTATTGATAAAATTTGTGAATAATGACATATACATTTCTGTAATTAAATAAGAATAGAATATTTATTCATTTATTTTATTACATATTAATATAAGCTTTACTATATCAATAGAGGTAAAATCAACACATAAATATATACATAACATGTAATTAGTGCTATTAAAGAAAAATAAAGCAATACAAAATAAAAGTACAAAGTAAAAAATTAAACAAATTAATTAATTTATATAATTAACAAGTTACACAAGGTCATTATTAATGAATTTTCTAGCCAGGAGTCTTGGGTTAGTATAAAACAACTGTTGACATAAATGTTCGCATTAATTAGTAAACGCAAATCATCAATTTTATCAACAGTGGACTGTGCACATTTGTGGCAGTAACATATTTTCTGGTAAATTTGATTTTACATTACAACTATTATGACATTCTGTTTTATGTTGAAATTTTTTTTGGGTACATTTAAAAAAAGTATAAAGTACAAAAAAAAAATCAATACTACTAATAAATTTTAATGATAATTATTTATTATACAAAAAAAGTAAAATAAATATATAAATATAAATAAAACTATATGTTTATATAATTTCCAAAGTTTACGTTTTACTATTAAACTAAACAATTAAATATAATTTCATTTTAGTAACTTTGTAAAGTCTGATTAACAAATTAAAATACATTCTTTTTTATTATTATTATTATTATTAGAAAGCCATTTTGCTTTAAAATGAGCAGGTTAACAGTAACAGCATAAACAACAACAGAGTCTCATAATTTTAAAAAAAACAAAGAGTAACAAAATAATTCAAAAATAATTCAAAAATTTAACCAAAAGTTTTGTTTAATTTTCCATAAGACATTCATTTCAATTATATCTTTCCGTGTAGTTCTTAGCCAAGTTTTCTGTGGTCTACCCCCTTTCATCTGCCACCATTAATTGTGTATTTTCAAACCATTTTTGTTGGATTTTTTGGCAGTAAGCGTAGACTTTGACCAAGTAATTTTTTTTGTCTAATGTTATATCTAGTGTTATGTAGTAGACGAGAGTCTGTTCTCTTTATAAATTCAATATTTAGGCGGATGGAAAAACAAGAGAATATTAATTTGAGACAATGAAAAACTTACATTGCTGTTCCAAGTCTTTACTGTTATTTGCCGGAATGGCGTGCTTTTATTGTTTTTGTAGCAATAAAATTTTTTACAAAGGCCAGGTTGCTAACTTTGACTTCAAATCCTTATCTTTTATACAGGCTTGGGACTGACTAAATTTGTTCATTTGTGATATTTTCTAGGTAAGAATGGATATATTTGCATACATGCATACAACTGATATCAAACCTTTATTCAATTACAATTAGAAAATATTTTTTTTGTATTTGATGTATTTTTAATCTCTAAAGTAGCGTTAATTAAAAGAGTTCTTTAGTAAAATTACTGAAAATACAGGATGTCAAAAAACGTTGTTATTATTATATTTATTTTTTTAATTTATTGTAATGTAAGACCGTTCAGATTTCAATTATTATAGGAGAATTTTAAAATTTAAAGTACCTAATTACACACTAACTTTATAATATTTTAAAATTAATTAATATTATATTGTATCCCTACATTAAATATATAACGTTTAATAAAAATTAATTTTCAAAATGACAGTTAATGTTAATATTTTGTTTTTTTGTCATATTATTATTTTTATATTCTATTTCGAATTACAATTATTTATTTGTACAAAATCAGAACCACATTTGGAATGGTTTTGTTGTTTATGCAGTAAATATACGTTTATAATAGCATAAAATATAAAATAGATATAATTAACAGTTATTGTTTTAGTTTTTTAATGTTAATGTAAATAATTTGGTTTCTTAATTATTAAAATAACCGCAAACATTTACACCAGTTTACTTTCTTTGAAGAAAAACACATAGTTTTCTTTTTTTACGAAATTGGGTGTTTTGCTTAATATATATTATATGTTTTATCATGGTGATTTAAAATACACTATATTTAAAAAACATTTTCAATACATGGGTTTTGAATTTTGGTTTTTACAAAAGAATAATCTTATTATTTATAAATAACAGCAATTATTATTTTTTATTATAAAACATTTTTATTAACAGAATAATAAAGTTTAAAAATAAACTTTAAATAATGTTAATAAACATGTAGCCAAAATAATAATATTAATTTTTATATTAATTTTGTGCTAATTTCATTATAATTATTTATTAAACTTAAATTAGCATTTCACTTTACAAAATTACAGTTGGTGTAAAAAAATTAAGATGTTAATTAATCTATTTAAACACTAATTTTTAGTATTATGCCAGTTTAATTTAAGTATTTAAAATATAAATATTTTAAATTCATTTTCTAGAAAAATGTTAACTGTGGCTAGCAAACATTATGCAAACATTTTACTTATTAACCTAATAAAAAATTTGTTTGTTTAAAGGAATTTGTATTATATATATAGACTATATTATTAATTTAAATTGAAATTTATGTTGGCTAAATTTTACGCTTATACCTTTATTTAAAATATTCTTAAATCACTATTGTATGTTTTACAATTTTACATTAATTTTTCATTTAAAATACTGGATTTTTAACATCTGTTTTGTGTTTGTCTTAATGATGTATATTTGAAAAAATTACTTTTACTTCATAAATTTTTGTTTTTATTTCAAATATGTTTACATTAATTTTAATTGCATTTTTGATTTTAAAATTGCTAAAAGTAATGAAAATAATATTTTCTGCACACAAAAATATTTTTCAAATTATTTGAGTAAATAATTAGAATAATAAGAAAACAGTATTTCGATCAAACAACTGTATCATTTATATAAAATCTACAATGAATTGATTAACACAACATTGAATTTAAATTTTTGAAATTATACATAGTATAAAACCAGAAAAATGAAAAATATATGTAGACACCTGCAACAAAAAATATATATTATTGTATAGAAGTGTAAGAAGGATAATTCACGCATGGTAGATGGAAAACCACGACAATGTTTGTTCCTCTTTATAAAAGATTATGATCGCTTGTTCAATCATGGCTTTAATATCAATTTTGGTTTTTTCTGTCTTTACTAATGATTCTCACTAGAGTTATGAAGAAATAACCCTATTCAATATTTTGTCTATCAAATTTTATATATATATATATATATATATATATCAAATAGATGGACAAACATAAAATGAATTTGAACATTTGTATAATGCACATTTAAAACACTGGTACGGTACTAAAAAAAATTAAACTAAAATGTAATGTTAAATAAATAAAACTATTAGTTTATTTATTATTTTGTAGCATTATTTAATTAACAATATTATTTATGTTGAAGTGTTTGTCCGTATAGATATAGAATATAAAGAAAAGTATTACTAATTACTTTGGCAATTTCCAATACATTATAAGCTTAGTTTAAAAATAATTTGAGTAATTTTTTATTGTATAATCAATTAATAAAATTTAGAATTAATTGATTATTACAATTTTGATGATTGAACAAATTTTATGAAAAAATAATTTATTTTTGATTGTATATACACCAGTGTGAATAATGTGCTGGTTTAATTAGTTAGATAAAAATTTATTTAAAAAAGCGGTAACATGAAAACATTGATTTAATTTTTAAAAATGTTTAAAATTATTTGTACAGGTATATATTTGATAGAAAAGGTTCACAGATTTTATTTTATAATATTTTTTAATTTTGTGTTTTCTACTTTGTATGTTTTACACAAAAGCCATCCTTCAGCAGTGAACATTTAAGCAAAGCCGAAAGTGGACCCGCATTTTAATGCCGGTGGTGGGATTTGAACCCATTCTCACCCATTTCCAAATTGAACGCTGTACCGCTAGACCTGTAAGTGCAGTA
This sequence comes from Cardicola forsteri, assembly GCA_025895645.1. NCBI lineage: Eukaryota > Metazoa > Platyhelminthes > Trematoda > Strigeidida > Aporocotylidae > Cardicola > Cardicola forsteri. The sequence continues at coordinate 152,117 of JAKXYG010000090.1, read as the reverse complement.
AGCCGAAGCCCTATTTTGGCTTTGGTAGATGTTTTAGGACAACGTTTAAACAATAAACAACAAAAATATTATATATTGTACAAATTTTGTTTTAAAATACAATTTCCATTCATAAAATTTATTGACTGAATTTTTAAGTACTAAAAGTATATGAAAATGTGATTTTAATGACTTTTGTACAGAACATAAATAGAATTAATTCAGCTGAATTTTATACATTACTAAGTTATAAAATAATTTTTTTTTTAATAATTTTTAAACTTTGTTTATATATATTTCTTGTTTTATTGCTTTTTATATAAATTAACAAACGGTTTAAAAAATTACAAAACAGATTGTACAAAAATTTTTTATTACCGCGTAAGTAATAAAAATAGCTACTACAAAAGTATGAAAGTTATCATTCACAATTCGTATTATCTAATTGTATTATTTGTTTGCCATAATTTTGAAGCAATAAAAAATCAATATTTGCAGAAGATTGAATATAACAAATTACGTACTATTTCATTATACCTTTGCATTTAAATTGTGCGGGTGTGCAGACAAGTTTATGTAGTTACTTTTAATGTGCATTATTTGGCATCCAAAATGTGCAGTGCAAATATGTGCAAATATGATAAATATTTGCTTGATAAAATATATTTTACAACGCAATGTCCATTGTACAATTTTTGCAATATAATATTGACTTACTAAGTTGAACATTTGTATTTTTAAAAATATATATGCTGTACTATTTTAATAAGTCAATTGCACTTTTCTCATTAATTCACATTGCACATAATTAAGAAAAATACAATTTAGAAATACAATATTTATAATTTAATATTAAATTATAAAATTAACGACCTTACGCTAAATATAATTAAAACAGTAAAATATACTTTTGGTTTTTAAAGAGACGTTGAATAATAAATAATAGTTTTTATATTAAACATGTTGTAATGATTTTTTACATTTTTCAAAATACAACTCTCATAACAATTACTGCAAAAAAGTGATTATTTAACTAAAACCTCTCTAGCAACTGCATAGCATACAAGAGAAACGTCACTTCGGTTATAAAATATACAATATTATATAAAAATTGAAATATATATATAATTATATACATATATATATTGTAAGTAAAAAAATTGTATAAAATATCAACTGGTGCAAAATCGAAAATGGAGTAAAATGATAAACATGATTTATAAAGACAACTATTAACAAAAATACGGATTACATGCAATTTTTCCAATTACCAAATGATTAATGACATTAGAAAGTTCAAATAATTCAATAATCTATGTGATCGACGTTTTTTTGAACAACCTGATCCAGAAGTTTTAGAATGCTGTCGATGAGAGTGGTGATATACTCTTCTTTCATCTCATATTGAACAACAAACCGAATACGTCCACATAAATCCTCAATTTTAGTATGCTTATTGATGTTGCGCTTTAGCATACTGAAAACATTTTCATTAACATTGATATCCGGGCTGTTAGATAGCAATTGAGTAAAAGATAGCTTTTTTGATTTTAACCCCTCTACTGTCTACATGTAAATATAAAGCAAATATAGTGAACTTAGATAAATATGACGTTACCTTTTTGGACGTATGACATGGAGCATTGTTCTAAAAAACAGTAGTAACTCCCGTGCAAGTGTGTTGCATTTTATAATAAAAAACATCATTCATAACTGAAACAATTTTTTTACTATTTAAGGTACCTGATATAATCCTCCATTTAATATTATTATTATTATTATTATTATTATTATTATTAAGCTTTAATATCTCACTAGAGATACATTCAGCATAAAATACATTTTTACCATCAATATAAAAAAAAAGTAGTAGTATAAATAATGGGATCAAAATGAAATAGAATGTCATATGTTAATGAATATAAATATAGTCTATATAGTATGCATGTGATTTAAAAAAAAAATATTCAAAATTGCTGTACATAGAATGAGTCATTATAAGGCACAACTTGTACTGTGAGATGTCCAAATTAGTTCAAATGAATGCGTAGGTGGAACAATTCCTACTTTGATAGGTTTCTTAGTAGTTCAATTTTGTTATACTTAATACCAAACCAACACATTACTTGTCACGGGTGGGATTTCTTTCTAACAACCGGGAGTGAATGTTTTTAAAAACTAGACCCACACAACACTTTGTTTTTAAAACCAAATGGTTCGTACCGAATCATTGTTTTATCGGCAAAGTATACGGAACGCCAATAACAAAGGTGTCGTTCACCCATAGTTTACAAAAGGCTAATCTATTATCCTTTTGTTTTTTGGTAATAATTGGCTTAACCGTTGGTGATTGTAGAGTTAAACCGGATTCAATTGCTCTGTTTCTTATTGTAGAATAAGTAAAATTTTTTAAACTATATCTTTTTGTTTCTGAAATAAGTTTATTATAAATTTTTTAAAAATTCTATAACGATTTTTTGATCATCTGTAGTAGTCATTACACGTTTTCTTCCAACATCATAATTTCGTGGTTTTTGACGGTTAATAATCCGATAAATTGTTGAAAGGTTAACTCTGTATAAATCTACCAATCTTTTGGGTAAAAATCCTTCATTTTTTTAATGACACGATATTTATTTTCAGTAAGATGAAAACATTTTTTATCACTACTGTCCATTTTACAAACGATGCAATCGGAAAGCAAAATTAGCGAGTGAGCGGAATCTCAAGGTTAAACGTAAATAATAAATTATTCGATTTGTTGTTAAATTTTTACTTAAAATTAAAACAATTTTTATTATTTTTACTTATATAAATGAGAATAATTAAACGGTTATTTTGGTGATTACTATAACATCACAATCAGGGCAGATTTGAATGTTTGTTTAACATTAATTTTAAAAATTAGTTATTGTTAATTTTTAATGAAATTAGGCACACAAAATAATAATAGGTTAATTATTATAAAAATTATGTAACTTCAACCTATTATTCACGTTAATATAGAAGTAGTTTTTAAAATATGCCATTTTGGCCGACTCAGCCTTTTTAAATATATATTTCTAAGTATATATAAATGAACTATTAAGTACTTGACATTATTTTTAATTCTCAATATTTATTTTTACGAAAAAAAAATTGGACATAACAAATTAATTTAGATTTAATACTTTTGTAATTTTTTGCGTTAATTTTTAAAATGGCTGTAGTTTTTAGCGTTAATTTTGTCTTACATAATATATTTTTGTACAACTATAGTGTTGTTGGTTCTGCATTTTTCCTTTAACACAAAATTATAATCGGTTATGGCAAAGTTAAGTTGAAGTTCACTTATACTAATTGATTTAATTAATTAATTTTTGGAATTTTAATGCAAATTTTTGTACATAGAAATAAATGAATTAGGTGTGAGATAAAATTGATGCATATTATAATTACATTATTATGTATGTCGACATTTTAAATTTACTTTTAACACATTTTTATGCATATATCATATTATATATTTTAGTTTAACACATAGTTATTGATTATGCTTTCTGTATTTACTATTAAATCCTGTCATTTTTTAACAAGTTATATAACTATACACATATTGGCATTTTACATTAGATTTTTTGCATCCATTACCAGTTACCCATTATTACAAAACGCATACACATATGTTTAAAGCATTAGTATTGTTATTTTTTAAATTTCTTAATGCATATTGTATTTTAAGCTATAAAAATTAAGTATTCCAATTTTAATACAAGGGTAATTTATATAAAATTTCTATACAATCTTATTTATTATGTAAAATGTAGAACAATATTTTTTAAATGTTTATTACTTTCAATGTTTTGCGACAAACATCTTTCAGCAGGGGACATGTAAGCGAAGCCGAATGTGGGTCCGCATTTTAGTGCCACTGGCGGGATTCGAACCCATGCCTACCTAGATCCAAATCGAGCGCTGTACCGCTAGACCACCACTTAGATGTTTGTTGATTAATTAAGTTATGATTATATTTACAATTTTTAATATTGAAGCAAAAGTGAACACTCGAATAGGTTTCGACTAAATATTGGAATAAAACAACATGCTTTCAATCAAATAGATTATACTAAATAGTGACACATGTGTATATATTTGTTGCAATTGATTAAAAATAATTGTAAATCAGTAACATTAAATATTGTATTTTTTAAACATTTTTGCTGTAGCAGGAGAAAACGAAAGTGAGTATTTCCATTTAATATGTTTATATGAAATACAATTACACATTATCACATATATGACATTTTTTGATAAACATAAATAGGCAATAATTTTTTAAAAGTATTATTAATATCTCATAAAAACACTTACTTAATATTAAAGTATTTAAAATTTTGAAGCAAATAACTTATCTAAAAGTTAGCAGTGAAACTCTTTATAAAAATTTTATCTTTATAATGTAATCTTGACCTAATGTTCTACAGTGAATGGATAAGTACTGTGAAAAATATATTATACAACTGTATAATTTAACAAACTTGGCTTAAATGAATAATGTATCTGTATTTCCTTATTAAATAAATGATAAAAGAAAACATAAATTGTTACCTAAAATATAGTTTAAAGCGATACAAAATTAAATTCAACTACTGTAATTAATTACATTTATATAAATACCTTGAAAAGTGTTTTTATTAAGCTTGATAAATAGTAATAATTATATCCAATAAAAACCTCCAACTTTACAATGTTAACAGTGTTATGTTAAACACTAAACTTTAAGGTGAAATCTTTATAAATGTTCAAAGTTAGATTTACCAAAAGTTTATTTAAGAATGTATTATATATATATATATATATATATATATATATATATATATATATATATATATATATATATATATATATATATATACATATATATATATATATATATATATATATATATATATATATATATATATATATATATTAGTAGTATAATAACGAAGTTGCAGTTATATATTATAAACTAAAATGCATAACTACATTATATTATTTTAAAAATTTATCAAATATTTGCATTTGTTTATGAAGTTACCATAAGCAACTAACTCTTATCTTTATTACTTTTCCATATGATAACAATATGTATAAAAAATCAATAAATACATGCATGTTTGTACTTTTATTACATGAAAACGCCATAATAAAAATAATGCATTATTTTGAATGTAATGAGTAAATAAATATTTGTTTAAACATTTAAATCCATGTATAAAACAAATTAGTACGCGAAATTAAACCGACATTTATGAGTTTTTATTTCGCTTTCAAAATACAAAAAAATATTTGCTAAGTGTATTAGTAATTATTTAGTTACCAGTTAATTTTTAAATAACAACTTTCTTGTTAATATTTTATATTAGTTTATTTTAATCAAAAAACGTTTACAGTATTTTAAAAATAATTAGAAATAATGTTTTGTTTAATAGAAACCCGTACAGTTTAAATATATATAAAACTGCTTTTTAAGTTAGTCTTAATTTTTCTTGATTTCTAAACTATTATTTATTATTTTTAAACAAATAACATATCATATATATATATATATATAGCAAATAAACAAGCTGCTGTTAAAATCAATACAATATAATTCATTCGCTTTTTGTGAATCGATTGAATTGTACGAAGCACATCTAAATTGTACTAAAATATTCGTTGAACATTATCTTAACAGTATAAGTAAAATATTTTTAAAACCCAATATTGTATACTAATTTCATTTTAAAATTCTAATTTAGGTCGAAAATAAAAATATTGACATTTTGAAAAAAATGACAAAGAAGCGAATTAGTTACTTTAAAATAATTCATATTATAAAATATGTACACATATATAAAAATAGATAATAAAGGCTGTACATGTATAATATTTTAAGTAATATTTATTGATTTCTAGAATTTTCTGAAAGCGTTTAATGTAGGGGGTTCCAACGTATTGTGGAATTTGATTTTGCATTACATAGTTAATTTTTATAATTGAACAATTTTATTTCTCAAACATTATATTATTTTTTTAAATTATTTTAAAACATTACACTATATTAAGAATTGCGTTGTATGGAGTTAATTGTATGAATGTAACGTTTATTTTGATTAAGGATTTTGTAATTTCCAGAACTAAAAATACATTAATTTCAAAAACATAAAATATATTGTTACCTTTTTGTAATCTTATATAATGCAAAATCAAATTCCACAATATTTGGCTAAAATACGTTGGAACCCCCTACATTAAACGCTTTCAGAAAATTCTAGAAATCAATAAATATTACTTAAAATATTAAACATGTACAGCTTTTATTATCTATTTTTATATATGTGTACATATTTTATAATATAAATTATGTTAAAGTAACTAATTCGCTTGTTTTTCATTTCTTTCAAAATATCAATATGTTTGTTTTTGACCTAAATTAGAATTTTAAAATGAAATTGATATACAATATTGGGTTTTATAAAATATTTTACTTATACTGTTAAGATAATGTTCAACGAATATTTTAGTACAATTTAGATGTGCTTCGTACAATTGAATCGCTTCACAAAAAGCGAATGAATTATATTGTATTGATTTTAACAGTAGCTTGTTTATCCACGGTATATATATATATATATATATATATATATATACATAAAATGGTATTAGAAATATAAATTCAGATATATTGCAACAAAATGCTACTGAACATGTTACTTTAAACGGTGCAAATACTTGATGTGTACCATCGATTGTTCTTTATTAAAAAAGGCGAAAGGTTGTTTTGCATAGTCAAATTGAAAATATATTGTGGATACGATGCAAATGTAGATAGATATTATTTAATTGCATATTAATAACAACGCACTAATACGATTGGAATGTAGTGCATCGTTAAATTATTCTAATTTAATAAAATATTGAGTTATAGCACTTAGACAAATATGTAATTGTTAAACATTTGATCGACATTTAAATGCATTACATTATTAAATAACGAAAATATTTTACAAAAATTTTTTTTATATGTTAAACTCATTATCTAAAGGGTACGAATAATAAAAATAATTAAACACATTAGAACCAATAGTTTGAGCAATTTAAATCAAATTTATTTAATAAAAAAATATTTTTTTAAATGCATTCGATTAGTATTTATTAAATTTCTAAGTTTGCGGTTTATGTTATAACATATTTTTAACTAGAACAAACAAGGTTGAATATAACATTCAGTTTCTTTTTTCAAATACAATAAATAAAAATATGATATGTTTATTATATAAACACTTGGTTGGGAAAATGTTTTTCGTAACTATTTATTATTAGCATCAGATAACATTTAATTTTTTAACACTATTTTACTTTTATTTAAATTAAAGGTATTAATTTATCCAAGAAGGGTTAAAGAGTATAGAAGTAGTACAGGTTTCTTAAAAGATAGATTCGTTTACATACAAACACGGGTTTGTATGTTATCATTGTAATTAAATGTGTGTGTGAGGGGGTGTCATGCTTATTTTTAAAATATACAAAAACTGAACAATAGGTTTTTAAAACAGGCAATCATTTAATTTTAAAAACAAACAAACATTGTAATTTGAATAGTAATTAACTAATATCTACCGAATTTATCTATGTAGATTAAACCAACGTAGAAGCATCAAGAAGACGCAACCAAGGGTGTGTTTAACCAATCGTTATAATGCAAATAATCGGGACAGTGCAAATGCTTTGTCTGATCTCGAAGCCGGAACCAAATCCAACCAAGTAACACACAACTCAGAAGGGCCAAGTCAACCGTATTCAAGAGATAAAAAATCCAATTCAAATGTACGTTTTTATGTATTCTACTTAAAAAATATCATAGTAATGCTCTCTCTCTCTCTCTCTATATATATATATATATGTTTAACATTTTTCTATTTATGTAAAATATATAATTAATTTAATGTTGTAAAAGCTTTGACATTATTATAGCGGCAACATTATATATTTAAAAAATGCTTTAAACTTTCAAATTATTTATTTATTTTATGTAGACAACTTTTGTATAAAATACATTCTTATTAAAAAACGTAAAGGACATAGATAAATAAAAAGTTTACCAATGCATATATAATAATTATAGTGTACAACGGTTCTAGTTCTTATTTACAACCTAATCGTGTTACAAATAATATATTATAGTTTTTTAAGCAAAACAATATTTAAAACAAAGTAAAAAATTCTGTAAACACATGCTGAATTACTTTAAATTCTGTTTTGTTTTAAGTTAGTTAAAAATAATAATTACTTTATTTTTAATATTAATAATAATTTTCTTAAGCTTATTATTTTATTTCCAAAATTTTATTTTTCTACAATTTAATTTTATGTACTACTGAAATATAAAAAAAATAATAACTAGATTTTTTATTTGTACTTTACATTGTACAATTTACACAATGAATTAAATGTTATATATGCATCACTTAATAAATATTAATGAAGATTGCATGTCTATATAACCATAGTTATTGCCTACGCAAAATCAGCAAATAGAAAGTAAGCTAACTGCGACACAATATATATTTATGTCAATGTCACCTTTGCACAGTGTTGTATAATTTTGTATATGCACATTGTTGTTAATTATATTTTGCATGCAAATAATTTTTTGTAAAATGACTACTGATATTTAAATCAGTAATATCGAAATAAAATTAATAATCTTTTCATAATATTGCAGTAAAACTACTAACACATTGTAAACTTAGTTTAAGCATGTTCTTGCAGTATTCTATAAAATGGTCAACCGCTTATGTTGTTTTTAAAATTAATTTTGCGTAGATTCAAAAATTATGTACTTCGCAATCGTATAGCTTTTATGAAAATGTACCATTTGATGAAGAATATTTAGTTTATGACGGATATGCACTGAACGAAGCACCATACGATGAAAACGCTTATTACCCGTTGAATTCAATGCAGTTAAATCATCAACAAGAAAATCACTAATGTGGCCCTCCTTCTAAATCATGCTAAATCCAAATATGAATGTTTATCAAGACATTTAAGAACATTCTTTTATTATTTTTACAACTATCCAGGTTTTAACAAGTTCTCCAAACAAATGCTATTATGTATATGATGCATGTGATTAATATAAAATGTTTATACTTATTCAAAATAATATATATTGAACATCCGCAACCTTTTGTACAAAAATTAAAAATTATTATATTTTAACCTGAGTATTTTTAAAGATAATCATGCTTTGATTTATATTATATACATACCAAATATGGGTCAAATTCTGAATATATGACAAACACTTATACCGACTGCAATTTGAATCCTTATTTTTTTAAATAATACATATTTATTTACGTCAAAATGCTAATTTGTGATTTTATTTATTGCTTGCATACACATTATGACTCATTTAAAATATATATTACTAAAAATGCATTGTTTATTAATATTACATCATGCAATTGGGGTCATAATTATCATTTGATTATTTCCATATTAGTAGAGTACACCAAGGGATTATGGCTTAATGTAGAAAAAACGTAAGAAAATCAACCAAGTTTCTGCTTCATATACGGTAACTGTTTGACGGAGCCATTGTTCACAAAGATTGAGAAAACTACTTGATAAACTGTCCCCTTTTGAACAACAACAACAAAAGTTGATGGCAAAGTCACCTCTTTATTAGTTCCAAGTTCTTAGAGCATCACGGATAATTCCTCTCCATTGTTTACGGTTTTCAGAGGCGAGCACAGATATGTTAGTCCAGCGACTATGCCATTGTTTCCAAGATAAAGTTCCGGCCAAAATAGGGTGAAGATCGTCCCAAACAGCGTCCATCCGAGTACGTTTCTGACCACCTTTCCTTTTCTTCCAATCGGCATTTGGACAAGCCAAAGTTACGGAACGTGAGATTGCATCAGGATTTTTACGAAGAACGTGACCAAACCAGCGCAATCTACGTTGTCGCGATACCAAGGAAGAAAGTTCATGGAATTGGAGGTCATCTCGAATTTGGCGGTTACTGATCTTTTTTGTCCAGTCCCTTAATACGGATGATGCAAAATGAGTGGTGCCAAATATATCTGAGACATCTTGTCTCAAATTTGTTAAGCTTCATGATCTCAGACCCTGTAAGAGTCCAGGTTTCAGCTGCGTACAGAAGCACTGTGCGAACCAATGAAGAGAAAATGTTCATCTTTGTCTTTGATTGATGTTTTCTCGTCTCCATAATAGATTAGCAAGTTTACCAAACGCAGCAGCAGCCAAACAAATTCGTTAGATGAACCTCCGTCAGAAGTAATCGAAGAGCCATTTTAAACATTAGCTAAATTTTGTAAACATATTTTAAACTATCCCGAATGGGATCGATGATCCGAGCGTAGCATCTTGGATACATGTGATTACGACCAAATAGTAGCGCAGTTAGCAGTGCAAAATCCCATCCAGCTACGATATGCGATTGGAAGAACTGTCGATTAATTTTTTGTTTTGGTAGATTATGCAATCAATTTAGCATTACCAACGATTGTGACCTACATAGTACTGCTCATGTTAAATGACCGACGTATAATTTATTTAGATAACTTTCATAAATTTATATTGACGACACGTTAGAAAAATAGTAATTTATCGCATAACAAAGCTTTATATACAGCATACAAAGTTTCAATAGTGTTGCATTAAATAATTAATCCAAGGTGTTTTAACAAACATGAAACAACCTTATAAATTATACGATGCATATTTCAAAATATAAATTTAAGTAAATAATTTGCGTTTTTCAATTTAAAAAATATAAATATAATTACTTTTACACCGAAATTAAAATTTTATAGTGATATTGGTATAAAATATTCAACTTATACTGTAAAGGTAATACTTAAAGAATATTTTAGAACAGCTTAGATGTGCTTAACATAATTAGTACTACAAAAGCAAATTAATTGTTTTTCATTAATTTTGACAGCAGTCCGTTTATCTACTATATATATATATATATATATATATATATATATATATATATATATATCACAAATCATAACAAAAATATTTTTATAGAAAACTTGAAAAAATTTGATTTTTATAAAAGCCCAGCAAAAATAACAAATAAAGCAAATTATTATTCTTATTATCGTAAGTGATAAAAATTAGTCCAAAATAGTTCATCAAACTTTTTCATTATTGATAATTTCCATTTACGTTCAATCGAAATCAAATCGTATTCATTTGCCCCAACTACAAATTGAAAATCAAAATGAAAATAATAAAACGAATAATTCAAGTTTTTTCTTTTCTCAATAGAATTACAACTTTTAATAAATTTGGTTAACAGTATGTTTTGAAAATTTCTATAATCATACTAACCGAAAATATTACTTCCAGCAGAGTGGCCTATATCAATGCTCTTTGTCATTGGGTTTTCTTGGTCAACGGCTTTCGATAAAAATACCTAAGCGTTATCTTGTTCTAGATTTAGGGATGTTAAATGATACTGAGGATTTGAGTAATGCTTATAAAGTCTCAGACTCCAATGATGGTGATACTCCTGACTGTTATTCCTCCACGTGGTGCATCCTGGACTAGGTGCCTATATGCCTGTAGGCATTCTAGACCAATAACAGCAGGGACCGAGTCCACAGCGGTATATCTGTTCTCACTGGACTCCTGCTCAGTGAAGGGGTGTTAGCATACACCCTTGATACAAAAAAAGTATCTTAAGGTATTTGTTTACCATATGTAGCCGGCTAGGCTAAGGGAGTTCACCCTGACAGAAAATCAGGTCTCAGGTCCTTATCCTGTGCAATCTAATATAAAACTTCGCTCCAAAAGAAAATATGTGATGGAATCAGCAGCCGAGACCCCCAGGGCATCTGATCTCCTAAACGCGTCTGGGGAAGGACCGAAGTTGATGGGTTTGCATGGGAGAGTTAACAAAAATGTACCCTTGTTAACTAATAATGACGAGCCTGACTTAAAGTCACCAAGGTGTGAACGGTCAGCCTCTGATGGCCCCCATGGATCCATCAACCGGCGTCATCCTTCTTTCTCTCGAAGAAGATTGCCTTGTCAACTCCTGTGAACACTGGCGCCGTCGCAAGGAAGCAATCATCTAGCCAAGAAACTTCATTTATCCCCCCAAATCCAATTCGCATCCGACAACCTCTTCGCATAGGAACATGGAACGTACGGTCACTGTCATCTGTTTCGACCCAAGCGTATACTGCCTCAGAGCTAAGTCGTTACAAGATTGACATTGCTTCTCTCCAGGAAACAAGACTGGACTGTTCAGAGCCGTTTAGTCTTCCTACAGCTTCCCACTCAACATCTGCATTGTTCCTCCCATCAACTTGTGCACAAAATCCAGCACATCATGGGGTAGCATTTTGCTTATCCCCATTAGCTACCAGTGCATTAATTGACTGGAAAGGTATATCCCCATGATTGACTTTTTCGCGCTTTAAAGTTTCCAAGTATACAATGCTACCAAGTTTGCCAAAGCCTACTTAGCAGCTTCAAATGTTGTCCTGAACTGTGAAATGGGAATAAATCAGTCTTGGAACAGTCTAACGCAGAAGATTGATACAGCTAGTTTGATTCTTCCTCGTTCAATCAACGTCAAAGGCCCAAACTGGTTGTCCACCAATTCTCGTGATCTTTATGCACAAGCAAAGAAAGCTCAGAGAAAAAGTGAAGGAAAAACACTGCGTGCGGAATTTCGAAAGAGTTATGAAGAGGATGAGCAAAAACATTGGGACTCTGTAGCAGATGAGCTAGAGGTTTCTGCCCGCCATAACGATTGTGGAAAAGTTTACAAGAAATTGAATCAGCTATGCCGTGGTAACAAAGTTAAAATTGGCTTGTCTGGCATTTCTGACAAAGACTAGTTACTCCATTTTAATCAGACTTTAAACCACCCTGAAATCACCACAGGATGGCTGCTAGACCAATCCTCGCTTGACAGTTTCTTCGGCAATTTATCCAATATCTGTTGAACCCCCACTATCGATGATATTATGCGCATTTGTAGAAAACTCAAAGCTAAGAAGGCCGCTGGTTTTGACGAAATTCCTCCATATATCTTCAAATATGGCCCCTCGAGACTTGTTGAAGATTTGTATGGCATCATAAAGGACTTCTGGACAAACGAGCAATGCCCTGAAGACTGGCACCGTGCTATTATTGTTCCTGTTCACAAGAAAGGAGATCGGTAAGTACCTGCTAACTACAGAGGCATCAGCTTACTTTGCATAGCTGCCAAAATTGCTACCTCAGCAATCGTTGAACGGATCCGCCCGGAGAGGGAGAAAACCACTCGTCCTAATCAAACTGGTTTTCGTCCTGGTATGGGATGCGTCGATCAAATTTATACGCTTCGACGCATACTTGAATTTCGGGCAAAGTTTTAGCGCCCTACGTATGTAGCCTTCATTGACTACTCTTCAGCTTTTGATTCGCTGAACAGAAAAGCACTTTGGATCGCTATGTTACGTGATGGAGCACCTCTGAAACTGGTAAATCTTCTATGTGCTTTGTACAAGAACTCAACTGCTGTAATCCGCAATTGCAACAGATCTACTACAAAGCCATTCGAAATTTGCAGTGGTGTCCGTCAAGGCTGTGTGGCTGCTCCACTTTTGTTCAACTATGCAATTGATGCTATATTTGCCAAGATCTCTGTACAAATGGAAGGTGTGTTCGTTGGTACTAGGCCCATTACGGACTTAGAATACGCTGATGCTGTACTTCTAGCTGAGAACGAAACTCAGTTGCAGCATGCATTAGATTTCCTCGTGACTGTTTCCGGTGAATATGGTTTGAAGATCAACCCAAAAAAATCAGTCATCATGTCGTCCCAAGCTCCTGATGCAAGGATTGTATTAAATGATGTTGTTCTCCCCAATGTAAAAGAATTTACGTATCTGGGCTCCTCAATTACTTCTGACGGTGGTTCATCCAATGAAATAAATCGTCGAATTTGTTTAGCTGCTGCTGCGTTTGAAAGGCTTGTCGATCCACTATGGAGACGTAAGTCCATCAACCCAAAAATAAAGATGAACATTTTCTCTTCACTGGTTCGCACAGTACTTATGTACACAGTTGAAACATGGACCCTTACAGGGTCAGAGATCAAGCAGCTTGATAAATTTGAAGCAAGATGTCTCAGATACATTTAGCACAACACCCATTTTGCATCCACCGTATCAAGGGATTGGACGAAAAAGATCAGTAATTACCAAATCCGAAATGACCTTCAACTTCATGATCTTCCTTCATTGGTATCGCGACAACGAAGATTGCGCTGGTTTGGACATGTGCTTCGTAGAAATCCTGATGCAATCTCACGTATCGTAACACTGGCTTGTCCAAATACCGACTGGAAGAAGAGGAAAGGAGGTCAAAAACGTACTTGGATGGATGCTGTTTGGGACGATCTTTACACAATTTTGGCCGGCACCTTATCTTGGAAACAATGTCTAAGTCGATGGACCGACATATCCCTACACGCCTCCGAAAATCGTGAACAATGGAAGGGGATTGTTAGAGATGCTATGCGAATTTGGAACTAATGAAGATGTGGCATTGCCACTAACTTTTGTTGTTGTTGTTCTAGATTTAGCACTTTGAATGTATCGTAATGCTATCGATTATAAAAGTTTCCGTAAACAAACTGAATTTATCCATTTATTGGTCTTGGTGCACGTTAAGCGTGTTTATAGAAATTCCTGAAATTCTAGTAAACCAAAAATCTTAAAAAAGAATTGGTGAATATTGTCGAGGACTGTAGACCATAGCACATAAGGATATATTTATATAAACTCAGGTAGTACTATAAAAAACAATGAAATAAAATTGCAATCCTCAAACTGAGAAAAGCATTAAAAGTTAATAATTTAAATTATTAAGAAAATTAGAATATTATAGTCATAATTAGTTGTCCGTATGAAGATTTCTAAAAAGAATTTAATGCTAAACTTTACTAACAAGTAATATAAATTGGAATCCCAGCAAAACAGTAATTTCATATAATACTTTAGCAACCATCTAACAACAATTGAGGAATATATTATATATTTCTTCATTAATTACATTACTTTAAAAAATAATTATGCAGCAGCACTAGTAAATTAAGACACAATTTTATTTTCAAACACACCTTTGTCCAGCACAAACGTGTGTTCCAATCTGTGTGGTACAAGTTCGGTATTCGATGTCGAATGAGGAATACTTGTCGATGCAATTAAATTACAATTGTACCCATGCTCTGTACATTTGGCAGATGAATTAATAAATTGTCTCGTGTCTTCAAATAAAGAAGTCAAACGAAAAACAGACGAAGAAAAGCGCTGCTTCAAATCATTGCATTCATCCTAATTATTATTGACATTTAAAAAATAGACACCATACATTGAGTAAAAATACAACACTGTGTTGTAAAATAATTTGCATTAACTACAGCTAATTATATTTAGATGTTAATAATCACGAAGATTTGAATAAAGCCTCTGAAGTCTCAAATTACAATAATGGTTATCCCTGAATGTTCCTCCACGTGGCTCATTCTGGACTAGACTAACACAGCAGTATAACTGGGATACCGCTTTAACAAGTGTGCAAGTGTACGCCCAGGGTACTTAAAAGGTATCTTAAAGTATACGTATATCGTATGTAGCTGTGTTAAGGATGATAACCCTAACAAAAAATCAGGCGGCCTCATCATTCTTTGCGAACAGTGGCACCGTCGCAAGAATGCCGTCTAGTATCCAAAAATAATCCTTATTTTCCTTCTTTTGTTACAGAGTCGATTGTTTAATATGCTGAGAAAAATTAGGAATAACGAGGTAACCACGTCACTAGCCAAAGGAATTAATGAATGGGTGATATATAGTCTTATTAACAAAAAACATATTAAAACATCTTTCAATAAAACTTGTGAAAAATTGCTGCATCAGTAACTACTACTTGCCAAACACAGAACTCATACATTGGATGCTTTGTTAGAAGCATAAACTAAATAAAAAAATTTATTTAAAAAAATTCAAGGCTTACAATAATAGATATAGGACAATTCTTAAAAATGGTGTAAATACATCTGTGAAGTTACAAGCAAGTCGAAACAAAAAATAACATTTTAATAACATAATTGAAATCTACGTAAAAATTAAAAAATTCACAATTACCATTACATAAAAAGTCACTACTGTACTAATAAAAATAATAAATCTAATCACTGGCATTTTCGTTTAAATAATAATCTTTTAGAATTGCCTTATCAATATATATATATATATAGAACTACAAAGATTATTTAATTTTCCCATATAAAAATTGAAATCGTAATTATATTTTTACTGTATATTTTAACTACAAAATTTATTTACACCTACCTCAACGATCATTTCATTCAAATCTTCAACTATAATCAAATCCGCAAACTGCCTAATAGTATGAAATTTTGCAAACCAATCTATCAAAGCAACTTCGGTAGGTAAATATCTGTAAGGTAAATAATACAACACTTTGGTTTATTAACATTTTTAAAATTAATAATCAATATTGAATCTGGATTCTACCAACACACAATATTTTTATTGTAACACAATCGGCAATTGTACTGGGTAGCTGATTACACTGGTTGGAACGTTTATCACTCCGCTAAACATACAATTTGGAAAAATCGGCAACACTAACGAAACAGTCATTTATGTATAATCAAAACCTTGGTGGACAAAGAAAATATGGTCTGATTTAGTAATAATAAATGTATATTGCGTCAATCCTACCCTCAACGAAAATAGTCAGACAAGTGACTTACAACTATAACTGCAAGTACTCAACAACAACATAACAAAGAGAACATCCTCGCGATAATGAAACAAAGAAAACATAATTCTTAAAAACATCAAGAAAACCACTTTGATGCTATTGTAACTTACACGAAATTTATATTGTCCCAATTAGTAGTAATTAGCCGACTTCCACCATGAATATGAATAAAATCGTGCTTTGCTAGCGGCGCTTTTCGAATAAAAATAACTCGCAATTGACGGCAAGCAGCCTCATTAGCAATATTCATAAATAACACTCTGATTAATGAAGATAGGCTGTTATATATATATAGCCATTTCAAAAATTAATGCAAAAAATTATGAGTATTATATCTAAATTAACTTATGTACAAATGTATATACATAGTTAGTGTATAAGTAAGATTTGGTTCAATATTTACACAAATAATCCTCTAAGTGATTAATCTTTAAAAACATGATTGGTTCCATGCAATCTATAATGCAAAAATATAGTAACTGTCAAATAACCCATGTTCCATCCGTATATAAATACATAAATCGGCATCTAAACACGACTATTTCCCAAAAACTCTAATCAACTATACCAGCATGAGGTAACCACCGTCAAAATTTTAGTACAAATTTTATAAACAATGTTAATGCTATTTACCATACTAAACAAATTTATACAAAAGTAAAATGTGATGCAAAAACTAACCTTTCTAAACCAGGTTTAGTAAAAATAATTGAAGATGTTGATTTTTCATCATTAAAATGATAGTCATTTGGGTAAATAAACTGCATATCTAATACTTGTCTATTTTTCCATTGAAACTATGAAAGAAATGCAATACCTAATACATTAAAATAATCCATTAAAAATATTTTTCATTTTTAAAAGCATTTCGATTCTTAGTAATCTAAAAACGTAATGCAAATAAAAAAAATTTTAAATGCTTCAGCAGATAATGATCTGTAGTGATATTCGTTTAACAGATAAAGTATTTTTTCAGGATTTTTCACGAGTTGAGTAGGCCAAAACGCCTTTTAGTACTCAGTTCTCAAATTGTTTCAAATTTTCAGGGGGAAATGAAATGGATGGTGAGGTAAAGGGGGATTAGTGACAGAAAAAATATTTGAAATCAAGATAAAATCAAGGTAGATAGTGGAAGTTAACAATTATAGAAAACGAGAAAAAATTATAAATATGCAAAAATAATAATAAAACAAGTTACGTATTACAATGCAAAAACACTGCAATAATCATCAAAAAAGAAGAAAAGGATGAATAACGCTCCAATGGACGTGTAGCGTGACGCGCCTCACCTCGCGAAAACGTGTTCAGGTAATCAGGTAAAATCACGAGTTATGTAGGAGGAAACTCCTTTTTGTACTCGGTTCAAAATATCAAATATCGACAAAAATAAATCTCAAAGATTATGTATATAAATATAATAAAGCTGTAAAAACAGAATTATGAAATTAAATATATTCATGGAGAAAATAGTTGTCATATGCTGATTTGAAGGAGTCGATGGAAGGAGCTGAAACAACATGGCTAGGTAGAAGATTCCACGCGGAAATAACCCTATACGAGAAATGGTTTAAACGTAACCGGGATCTTACTCTGGGTTTGGATAACTTAAAAGGGTGCCCCCTTCGAAAATCGTTCGCGAGTATAAAAGGGAGTTCGGCACCATCTGACCTTAATAATTTATAAACTAAGATGAGATCGCCCCGGAGCTTCCTATCTTGCAATGGAAAGAGCTTGAGAGATTTTAATCGGTTTGTATAGCTAACGTTCTTGAGCTGCCTAGAGGTCTTTGAGAACCTACGCTGTACTTTATCTAAAATCTTAATATCCGCTTTTAGGTAGGGGTGTAACTTGGATACAATATTCTAAGTGGGGTCTAATGTAAAGTTGGTAGAGTAACCGTGTACAACTCACCGGGACGTTCCCGAGATTACGTTTAAAGAACGTGGTGAGTTGGAACCCCTTGGAGGCTGCTATCCTGTGATGCGTTGAAGAGTTTAGGGATTGATTAAATGTAACTCCTAGATCCTTGATTAAATTAACTCGAGTGATGGGAGAAGAATCTGGCGCTCTAAATATATTGCCTGAATATTTACCAAGGGAGAAGTGTTTACACTTGGAAAAATTCAGAGGAAGCGCATTTGCTATAGACCAATTGTAGATACTTAAAATATCTAGTTGAAGTTGTTCAGGATTGGTATTCCAAATCTTGACATCATCAGCATATAACAAGATGTCAGAACGAACAACAGCAGGTAGGTCATTGATATAAATAATAAATAATAAAGGACCAAAGACGGATCCTTGAGGGACACCTGAGGTAATGTTTACAGCAGAGAGAAAGTCCGTTATCCAATCGAGGAGAAGCGGGCTAATCCCAAAGGCTCTCAATTTATTCAATAATGCCGAGTGGGGTACTTTATCAAATGCTTTGCAAAAATCAAAGTAGATGACATCAATCGAATGAGAGTACTCCAGCATTCTAGTGATACTATTGGTAAATATTAGTAGATTAGTGAGGCAGGATTTAGAGGCATAAATCCATGCTGAACAGGGTTAATGAGGTTATTGTCGACTATAAAATTTATTAGGTGAGACTTAATTATTTTTTCCATAATTTTACTGGGAGCAGACAAGATGCTAATAGGTCTGTAGCTCTCAGCCTTAAATCTACATCCAGCTTTGAGGATCGGCCTTATATAAGCTAATTTCCAAACTGAAGGGACCTTGCCTTGTTTTATGGAAAGGTTAAACAAATACGCAAGAGCAGGAGCTGTCTCAGCAGCACATTCTCTGAGGACTCTCGGGTATATTTCATCTGAACGTCTAGAGGAAGATTTTAATTTGAGGAGATTGCGGACAATCTCCGGGGTGATGAGGGGAGAACCGGATAAAAGAGGGGACTGGTGGTAGGGTTACCAACGAAATCCGTATTGAAGACGGATTGAAAGTGTTACTGTATAAGTTTTCATAAACAAATTAAGAATCTCAATTTTCAGTTTATAACCTTGTAAAAATCGTGCCAATAATATTCAACACCACTGTCATTGCTAGCAAAATCGCTGATCTAACATATCTGTAAACGCCTCCGAAAACCATGAACAGTGGGTATTATTGAAAATGTGAACTTAATTAATAGAGGTAGCTTTGCCACCAACATTTGTTCTTGAGCATTAAACATTATTTACAAAAAATCAAAAATAAATTTTGTTAAATAACGGTGCAAGTTGGTGCATACATTCAGTAGAAAAATCTCCTTTTTATTATCGTTTCTAATAAATCTCAATTTATCTGGAAGGAAAAGTAAATAAAGAAGGAAGTAAAGTAAAATTTGTACTAGAAAAAATAAAGATTAAAAACAAATAAATATAGTACACCGTGAAAGTTAAAAATTATGATTACAGGTTGAATCACTAGCTGCTAATAACCTAACAACTTAAACTAAATTCGGGAATTTCATGATACGCGCTCAATTTGATAATTTTTTTTCTTTATTTAAAAAAACTACAAACAAATTATATATAAATAATTATATATAACATTTAATTCTACTATATATATATAAAATTTTGTTTTATTAATTTAAATATGTTAAAAATTTGTTTATTGTGTAAAGGATATAGATTACGATTATTAGATTTGAGTAGAACAATCACATTGTACAGGTTTACAGGTTTACAAGTTTATACACGAGTTGAGTAGGAGTAAAACTCCTTTTGATCCTCGGTTCGAATTATCGATGATATCAGTAAGATTCGGGGGAAATATGAAATGGATGGTGAGGTAAAGGGGGATTAGTCACAGAAAAAATATTTGAAATCAAGATAAAATCAAGGTAGATAATGGAAGTTAACAATTATAGAAAACGGGCAAAAATTACAAATATAAAAAATAAATATAACAGGTGCCTATTACAATGCAAAAACACTGCAATAATCTTCAAAAAAGAAGAAAAGAGAAAAGGATGAATAACGCTCCAATGGACGTGTAGCGTGACGCGCGCCTCACCTCGCGGAAAAAAAATAGAGTACAAGTTACAAATTGGTACGTAATTTGTCTAAAAGACATTTGTTTTAATTCTCGGATTTGAGTTGTCAAATAAATCTGAAATTCAATTTTAAAAATGCTGGTTTAAAATCTAACGAAATGATACGAAACATCAAGGGTTGGAATATAAGATATAAAAAAGAACAATTAAATAAAGTTAATTAAAACATAACGGTTTTATAAAAATTTAAAGGTAATAAAAAAAAATACAATAAATAGATAAAAATAAACAGAAATGTGTGACACGCTTTTCCTTCAGGATTTCAGGATTTTTCACGAGTTCAGTAGGCCAAAACGCCTTTTAGTACTCGGTTCTTAAATTGTCTCAAGTTTTCATAAAAAGAAAATAAAATGGACGGTAAGGTAAAGAGGGATAATTCACAGAAAAAAATGTGCAATTAAAATAAAATCAAGGTAGATAGTGGAAGCTAACAATTATAGAAAACGAGCAAAAATTATAAATATACAAAATTAGTAATAAAACAAGTACGTATTACAATGCAAAAAACACTGCAATAATCTTTAAAAAAAAGGAAAAAAATGAATAACGCTCCAATAAACTTGTAGCGTGACGCGCGCCTCATCTCGCGAGTGTTGCAATGAGTTTTTAATACTTGGTTATTTGTTGTTAATCACAGTTTATTTATTTACTAAAATATAAATATATATTATTTAAGAAATATTTATTATATTATAAAGCATTGTAAACGTGCATTACGTTGCACGTTAAGCAAGGCATTTTGTTATTTTTTTAAAGTTGTTACAGTCTAAAATCTTAAATCACTTGACAAAAACCAATTTACTGGATCCATCCAAACATGGATATACTTATAAAAAATCAACTTTTACATGCCAGATCAAATTCTTTGACTGTCACACAAAAAAGAGATAAAGAAAAATCTGTTATCGTTCTGTACATTAATCCACAAAAAGCATTTGATAAAGTACCTCACAACAAACTCATTCAAAAAATAAATTCATATGGTATTATTGACCCACTACTTTTATGGTTAAAATCGTTTCTTACAAACAAAACCCAAGTAGTCAAAATTAGAAATCAAGATTCAAAATCTTAAAAAAACAATAGGGAGTTTATACAAGGTAATGTATTAGGTACTATCCTTTTTTTACTTTATATGAATAACATCGATAAAGCAATAACACATGATGAAATATTTATTTTTCAAAATGACATTAAAATTGTTTACAAATACAACAACAGAAGTTCGGAATTAACGCACCGCAACACACAAGATAATTTATCAAATTTCTATTAGTAGAGCATTAAGCACCAAATTGAAACAAACCTCGATAAATCTTTCTATCATTTATTTAGCAGACGCTTCCCACAACCAATCGATTTGGGTAATTACACAATGAAAACAATTTCAATGATTAAAGACTTGGGTACCTACTATGGTTAAGAAGGATCCAAAAAAATCTATTGTTATTACATAAATCAATTTTTAATAATAATTTGAACTATTCAATAAAATTGGATGCAAATAAATTTAAACGTAAACTATAAAATAGAGAATATACAGTACGTAAATTGCATCATAAATCTTCCCTGAAAACAAAAATTTTCTTAATTAAATATACTAAATTATGGAATAATTTACCAATCAATTTAACAAAAATATAAAATTTTAAAGTTTTTAAAAATAATTTTAAAAAATACATCAACATCCATACTGTCTCCAATATCATTAATCATACAACGTTCAATTAGTTTGTGGATCCATAAGAAATTTTGTTTCATTATATTGTTCACTTAAAAGTTGCAATTCACATATCTAAAAAAAATTAATACTATTTGATTTACATTGCTAACCGTTATCCAATTATTGTTTGTTTTTTATACATTTTTCTTTATATATCCCCCAGATTTCAATAATCCAATTATGACAACCAAACCTTTTATTTTTATTTCAAATTGTGCGGGTAAATATTACTTACAAACTAAAATTATACATTTCTATTATTCACTTATTTTAAAAATATATATAACATTACAAATATTTTATTTTATTTAAATATATATATATATATATATATATATTAGTATGTTGAAAAATTTTAGAGTTTATGATCAGACCTGTAAATTGGTTTGTACCTCAAAAATGCAATACTGTAAAAACTTTTTTTTTGACCAATAAATTATTATTATTATTATTACTAATGCATTGGAATACAGACTGTACACATATACATATTAATTTTTACTTACTATTTATATTAATTATTTAGTCTTTTTTTATTGCATTTTTGTTTTTTATTTTTATTTTTATTTTTTTCGAATTAAAATCTTTTCCCCTTTACATCAACCTCCAATTTTAACTTATTTAAAAACATTTAAACTTAGTATTAAAAACCCTTTAAATTACTAAGAATGCTTTATTTAAATAACGGTGTATTTTTAAAGTAATTCTTTTATTTTGCATATAACATATAATAAAGTTTTAGTAAACCTACCAATGGTAAAATAATAGCATTATTTTGTTTATTTACTTATTTTTATTTATATATATTATTTTAAATAATTTACTGGAAACATCTTTTGGCAGTGGATATTTTAGCAAAACTGAATGTAGACCCGAATTTAGTGGCGCTGGTGATATTCGAAATTGTCCTCACTTACGAGTAAGTCGAGTGATTTACCTCTAGACCACCCCGGCAAAAAAACTAATTTAAATAAAATTTAGAAAATCAACTAAAAACAATTCAGATGTTTTTCTTTAAAATAAAAAAAATTAGATTTAAAAAAATGGCAATTACTAATTGTTACTGTTGAATAAAATATTTAAATTATTATTAATTTTTATTCAATTACAATTTTTAAATTATTGTACATTTAAACACTTTGACTTTGTTTAAACCTTGTTCTGAAGCGCCTTTTTGTATTTGAATGTATCACGTTTGTTGTTAACGTGACTGTGGTTCTGTGAGTATATTGTGTCCTGTTTTTTCCTGCTGGTAAACAGTATTCGTATGTAATTTTAAATTATTTTGTAATAATAAATTGCAGAACGATAATTTAAATCACACAAGGGCTTTTTTGATTGAAATTAGCTGGGGGTGTTGATAATTATCCGTATCAAGTTAAATCGAAGGAAATCAGGGCCGAAATCTCAGTGAGATCTTACACTAATAAAATAAAATAGAAAATTTTAGCAAAAAATTATAAATTATTTTTTAATAAAAAATATTAACCTATGCTAAAAATGAGTTTTAAAAAATTAAAAAAATTATTAAAAACCGGTTTTTATTTTTGATCTTTAATTATTATTCTGAATAAAAGCTTTATAAAAATAAAAAATAGTAGTTTGGATCAGAAATAATTCAATCTAGCCAGTTCCAAGCCTGGATAAAGGAGGAGGATTCGAGCGCGAGGTTAGCAACCTGGCCTTTGTAAAAAATTTATACTACTACGGAAACAACAAGAGGACGCTATTCCGGCAAACAGCGGCAAAAAAGTGATTGCGCGTATCTCGATGACCAAGTTACACACATGACAGGGTTGAGTGAAAGCCGAAAGGAAGCTCAATTTTTAATTTGCAGATTCTTTAATGCCAAAACCTTAACCAGTGTTGGAACATGGAATGTGCGCACACTTTTTGTACTGGACAGTTAGAACAAGTCCTTCGAGAAATGAAAAAGTACAACTTAGATATTTTGGGTATTGGCAAAATGCGATAGAAAGGCAAAGGTCGTTTCAAGAGTGGAGATACATCAATTTTATATTCTGGACAGGAAGAATATCATATTAATGGAGTTGGTATTATGCTAAGTAAAAATGCTGCTAAAGCTATAATTAAATGGAAACCTGTGAGCGACTGTATTAATTTAGCTAGATTCAACACCAGATTTGCAAAAGTAACAATTGTGAGGCTACTGAGGAGACCCAAAAAGATATTTTTTATGATCAATTACAAAATTTGTTAGATGATGTGCCAAGAAGAGACATCAAAATTTTGATTGGTAATTTCAATGCGAAATTGAACAGAGACAAATCTGGGTACTTCTCAAATGTTGGACCACATGGCTATGCTGATAGCATAAATGATAATGGTTATAGGTTGTTGACGCTAAACAGTCATTGTGGAATGAATGTTGGCAACACTTTTTTCGATCACAAAAATATACACAAGACAACGTGGGTTTCTCCAGATAGAAAAACAACAAACGAGATTGATTACATTTGTATTAACACAAAATGGTGATCTTTATTGCAAGATGTACATGCATATCGCGGTGCAGATGTTGGTTCTGATCACAATCTTGTTGGAAATTTTCGTTTAAAATTAAAGACAATAGAAACCACAAAAAAATTACATCTATTTATATGTGAGAAACTTAAACAGTCAAATATCTCGAATTAATTTTACAATTCCTTAAAAAATACATTTTAAAATCTGAAAAAGGTAGAAAAGTCTGATGATCAATGAATATTGTTTCATAAAACAATTACAAACTGTGCAGTAAATGTGCTGGGTAGAAAATGTCGCTCTACAAAAAAAAACAATAGATTTCATCAGTCTCCTGGAATATAATCGATCTCAGAAAGAAAACAAAATTAGAGAGAGATCAATCTAACAATCCTGTTATTTGGAAAATATTTGATAATAAATATAGAATTTTAGATAAACAGGTTAAAAAAAGCTGCCGAAAAGATAAGAATAATTGGTTAGAAAACAGATGCAGAGAAGCAAATAAAACAGCAGCAAAAAATGATTCTAAGATTCTGCATAAAATTGTAAAACAACTGTCGGGAGTTAGAAAGAACACTGATATTCCAATTAAAGGAAAAAATAGTCGTTTACTTTTAACAAATGATGAGCAATCATCTAGATGGGTAGAATATTTTAAAGAAGTACTTAATCAGTTTATACCAAATACTCTTATAGATTTTGATAATGATAATGATATGAATGTGACTCAAAATCCAGAAATATGCATTAATGACATTTCTGTAACTGAAGTAATTTATGCAATTCAAAGGTTGAAAAACAATAAGACAAGAGGACTTGACGAGATAACTGCAGAGATGCTCAAACATAGAGATGATGTTGTAGCAAGTGAGCTTGCTTAGTTATTTAATGTTATATGGCATAATAAACAAGTTCCAAATGATTGGCGGAAAGGAGTAATTGTTACTCGTCCCAAAAAAGAAAGCCTGAATGATTGTAATAATTGGCGCGGAATAACCTTATTGTCTGTTCCTGGTAAGGTGTTTTGCAAAGTAATTTTAAATCGTTTAAGTAATGCGGTAGATAAACACCTTTGAGAACAACAAGCAGGTTTTCAGAAAGGAAGAAGCTGTATTGAACAAATACTCACCATTTGTAACATTATTGAGCAAAGTCAAAATTTTCAGCAATTACTAATAATCAATTTTATTGATTTTATGAAAGCTTTTGACAGTGTTTATCGAGAATCTTTGTGGAAAATCGTTAAGTTTTACGGAATACCGTTAAAGTATGTAAATTTTATGCGTTTGCTATACCAAAATTCAAGTTGCTGTGTTCGAACAAAAAGTGGTCATACTGCTATGTTCGAACTTGTCACGAGAGTACGTCAAGGATGTATTTTGTCACCGTTTTTGTTTCTTTTGGTAATTGATTTTATTATGACTCAATCCATGAATAATTTGTCTTATGGTATCAAATAGAACCAAGGCAGATTAACAGACCTGGATTTTGCAGATGATATTGGTGTACTCAGTGAAACTCCAGAAATGATGCAAAATATGACAACACGACTCAGTGATATCAGTTCTCGTATTGGCTTACGGATTAATTGTTCAAAGACAAAAGTGTTGTGCATAAAGTCAAACAATGATTTGCCCATCTAAATTAGTGGACAAAATATTGATACTATTGATTCCTTTACATATCTGGAAAGCCTCATTGGTAAAGACGGACAAACCGAAATTGATGTTAAAGCCAGACTTGGTAAGGCAATGTCAGTCTTCAATAGACTCAAATCAATATGGTCATGTTATTCCATTTGCCTAAAGACAAAACTTTGTTTGTACTCATCAATAATCATTCCTACGGCAATATATGGGAGTGAAACGTGGAAACTTACGGACAAGATTGATAAAATGGTGGATGTTTTTCATCGCTGGTGTCTTAGAAGTATTTTAAAGATTACCTGGCGCGATCACATTTCAAATGATAAGATCATGAAAAGAACTGACTTTCGTTCACTCCATGACATTATTACAATTAGACGAAAAAAATTACTTGGTCAAATTTTACGTTTACCGCCCGAAAGACCAGCAAGAACGGTTTTGGAATAGACAATTGTAAATGGTAAAAGAAAGGTTGGCAGATTAAAGAAAACTTGGCTAAGAATTATTTGGGAAGATTTAATTAAAATGAATGTTTTATGGGCCCAAGCAAAACGTTTGACAGAATGTTTAAATACATGGAAACATTTTGTTGTCTCATGTTCTCTTTGAATTACGAGACTTTGATTTTAATTTTTGTTGTAATTGTTATCTTATTGCCCCATGCTTATTTTTTAAAACAAAAGGGTTTTGTAATAAATAAATAATAATAAGTTTGTATGTGCTAAAATTATATAGTATCTATGCAGAAACTGTACAATACGCTTGTGTCAAATGTTGTTAACTTTATGTGCTGCTTATTGTTATGATTCTGCTAATCACTGTCTTGTTTTTATAACTAAATAATTTAATTTTCTTGTACGTTCAGTCGGAAAATTTAGGCAATTGATTGCTTTGAATAAAAATGTTCTTATAGTTAACTATATTTCCTCAAGATTAAATATTTTTGATACACCTAACTTTTAAGTAACATTTTGAGGCCACTCTTCAATCTTAGTTCTACATCTCTTCAAGCAGTTATCCACGTTACTCTTTTTATCAAGATATATTAAGACATATTAAGTTTCAACAACAAATTACAAGAGTCACATCTCCACATATTATAATAATTATAAAACATGACTTACAAATGACATTTTAGACAGCGAAGTATTTGTAGCAGGGTATAATATAGTCCGTCTTAATTCACACAAAAGCAACTGTAAAGGTGGTCTTTTTAATGCTAGAAATGATATATTATACTCTATATTGCCCTATATATTTTAAATAATCAAAGTGGGTATGATTTTGTTTATCTAAAGTCTCGATCTTCTTCTTAGACTTTGTGTTCTTTATTCTATCGTCCTTTTTTTCCTCAAAACCTTTATACTAGTAATCCATTGCATCCTTGTTAACTTTTAAGCACTTTATTATAATGAGTAACTTTAACTACCTCTCTTTAAACTGTTACTTCCTTTTTAGTTCCTCTAATTTTTTAAAATATAAACTATTGAAACTCACCATTAAGCATGCCCACAAACAACATTTAATTTTTTTCTACCAGATACACAAACCTGGTTTTCTTTACTTATATCTTAACATTGTTTTCACTAATAAATTTTTCTATTTTAACACTATATTTTACCTTACTTATTTTACTTACTTATTTTACCTTACCTTAGTAACAGGCTACAAGTCTATATCTAGTAGGAGATAGTGTGAAAGCATACATAATGCTAAGAACCGAATACCTATTTTTGAATAAGTTGGAAGAACTGAAAAGAAAGAATTAATTTAGAAAATGGTGATTAAAATTACCCATTAGAATGCGGTGTTTGTAGAAAGAAAAAAAAACAATATTTAAGTTCCGATATGAAAGCAACATTGGAAGCTTTTGATAATAAAGGAGGGCGGTAAAATAGAGAGTAAAAAGTATGAAAACCTAATACCGGATAGACAAAATTATACTCATTTAGATGAGTGCTTTAACGCAAGGACACAATGGAATATGGTATGTTGTCACGGACATAAAAAATGCATCCTCCACATTTTCCCTTACACGAGTCTTGTCTATCTACACTACAGGAATCACAACAATTATTGGGAAAACGTGATTATTTAACTAAACCACCTCTAGCAACTACATAACGTACAAGAAAAACATCACTTTAATTATTATTGTATAAAATATACAATACTATATATATATATATATATATATATATATATATCCTGGTAGAAGTATTTCACTGCATAGTATGTTATCTGTAAGCCAAGTTTCTGTGATCCCTATAATATGTAAAAATGTTGTAGTTTAGATAATTTGTTGATCAAACTTAACACATTTGTGTAGTATACCTCTATAAAAGAGAGGGGAGAGTAGAGTATATAATTGTCTGAGGCAATGTAGGATGTAAATGTGAGTTTGACTCCGGAGTGAAAGCCAAAAATTTGGTATATTAAAAAAACATTTAGCTTTAAAGGGGTGAGTTGAAATAGTGTTATCTATGGGAGTTAAGAACTTTAAAAAACTAATATCGTGCTCATCGCGCAAATATTCTTTTGTTACGCAAACACCAGAATATTCAGGGCTGATGCTAAACCAACACCCTAAAATGTCTTTCTGAATAAATGAAAAAGTGAAAATAACTAAGAGGAGCTGATTGAGGACGCTTACAAGAAAGTTTACATATTTTAATAATTCTAGCCTTAGAGAAACATGAGGAAATGGTATTACTGACTAACTCTTTATAGCTGGTAACACTGCTTTTAAAGCCCTTAATTATAAAATTGTATTCACGTTTTGTATTCCTAATGTGCTGTTTAGTGGCAGCCAGAATCTCATCCTAGAAAAGTTTTTAACTCAATTTAGTTTTAACGAAAGAGGGCTTAAAATTGGTTACTTGTATTTTAAGGAGTTTATTTTTACTATTACAGTGTTGGAAAAATGAGAGATGGTAAAGTTTATCACTTTGAGTTTAGCTTAAGATTCAGAAAACTTGGAAAACAACTGATAAAGTTGATAAGATTTTCTGGAGCCTAGTGTCGAGAAATAATCCTAGTTTCTGAAAGTGTTTCTAAGATTTTATCCAATTTGTTGTCGTTAACAAAGGGGGGTTGTTGTATATCAATTTTGCATTTGTATTCTATGCATTTATTGCCGATTGAACTATTAGCAAGCTGCGAAAAATATACTAAGGATAATTTAGAGCACATTTTGTAAAACCAATTACAGTGAAGTGCATAGAAGATGCCAACTTTCACAATTTTTTTACAACGTTGTAAGTCATATTTGGATGAATTAGAAAATATTATATGTAGGAATAGTAATTAAAAAGTGAATGTAAAAATTAAAACAAAAAAAATCACTAAAAGTAGGCCAGTAATATTTGTTTAAAGAACAAAAATAATACTTGGTGTTATCACACGCTGTATAAGCTTACGCATAATTAACAAATAGAATACCAAAAAACAACCCATGGAAAATACAAATATATATACACATCAAAAACATCAAAAAACAAAACAAAAAGTTTGGTGGAACGTAATAATAAGTAAATAAAATTAGTAAACTACTATAGAAATAATTTAATTTACTGTTTCAACTATTTGCTAATTTTATTCTCTAGTATTCCAACTCCATCCATTCTATTGGGCCATTCATCCCTGATAGATACATACTTCTTTAACAATTATCCGGTTTAAAGTTAATTTCCTGCAAGGCCGATAGGGGGTATATTTTAGAATTCCTAAAGAATGACCGGATATCTTAGCCATTTATTTAATTTATATATCTTATCCCTCTCTATAGTTTTTAGCTGTATTTCTTGTATCTAAAAGTTGATGTTAATTATATATATATATATATATATATATATATATATATATATATATATATATATATATATATATATATCGGGAACAAATTTTAACCTGAAAACTCTAGATTGATAAGTAATATGTTTACCTCTAACAAAATAGTAAAAGGCTAATTAAACTTTATCTTATTATAAAATTCAGTATTACAAATCCTGCTCAACATAGATTTATGCTCCATAAACTATGCCTCACTAACTTGATTATTATATTATATATTTATTATACAAAACTCTTTCGCTTTAAAAATAAGCATGGGACAATAAGATAACAATTACAGCAAAACAACAACAACAAAACTCTCGTTGGCATTAACAATTCTCCAAATTAAAAATTGAGACTTCTTTCGGCCTTCACTCAACTCTGTCATTTGTGTAACTCTGTCATCCAAATATTTGCAATCACTTCTTTGCTGTTGTGTGCCAGAATGGCGTCCTTTTATTGTTTCCGTAGCAGGATAAATTTTTTGCAGAGGCCAGGTTGCTAACCTAGCGCTCAAACCCTCTTCTTTAATACAGACTAGAGACTGGCTAGATTGAATCATTTTTTATCCAAAATAGGCGGATTTACTAACTTGATAACTTATACAAATATGTAATGTTTCTAGTATTATTACACTTGTCTATCGGTTGATGACATCAATTTCGATTTTGAAAAATTTTTTGACAAAGTCCCTTATGATTTATTTTTAGTTAAGTTCGGATCATTAAGTAATATAAGTTTTATCCTAACATGTATTACTGATATTCTTCTGTTTTGCTTTTTGAATGTTTGATTAGTAGAAGACCCATCTCTCTGCTATCACATTTCGCCAGGAGTTCCTCAAGTTTCAGTACTAGGTTCCTTGTGATTCATTGTTTTTATTAACAATTTGCCTTCCGTTGTTTATTTTAACAACTTATTTTATGCTGAAAATGTTAAGATTTATGGATCCAATCCAGAACTCCTGAGGCGGATAATTTTTTTTCTTTTAACTTGTTCAAATGTAAACATATTACATTTGGAAAACCATCTAGTGATGTCTTTGCTATACCTCTTTCCGGTCGCCTACCTATTAAAACAATAAAATCGGTAAGAGATTTGCGTGTTTTATTCAACTTTTTACTCAAATTTACCAGGTATTATACTAAAAGTATTTAAACATGTTTTAGGTTAAAAAGATTTTTTTAATAGCAACTTAAGTGACATTACTCCTAGTTGTGTACGTTTAGTTTACATGTTATATATAGAACCTCATTTAGAATACAGCGCTCAGGTCACTGCTCCAATTCAAAAATGGATATTCATAGCTTACAAAAAGTACAAAAAACAATTTCCAAAATGCTTCATTTAATTCAACATTTACCAAATCAACAAAGACTGCAAACTCTCAAACTGTTTTTTATTGTAAAACAGACGCTTTTGGGGTAATATAATTTCGGTGTTTCAGTTTATTACTTCCTCTTTGGACTCTCTTTCTTTAATATAACCTAAAATTTGCTTAGCGGTCATAGCCTAAACAGGTCAAACCCAAAAAAACTTAATAATAAGGTCACATTTTTCTCTTATACGATCACTACGGCCTAGAATAGCCTACCTTCTAATGTGGTTAATGTTCAATCTCTCTATATCTTTAAAACATTCTAGAATTAATATGCCTTTTTTTAACTAATTTTCTATATTGATCTACTCTAATATCAATTATTAGTATTATTTTTATTTAATTTATTATTATTATTGTTAGTATTATTTACTTAACTTTCTTCTCCTTTCAACCTAATAATGTTTACACGTTTGAACCGAGAATTAAAAGGTATTTTCTTCTACATAATTCTTATAAAAACCTATAATCAAACAAATATAAAATTAATTTACCATAATACTTAAGAGCGTTTATCTCTTGCTACTAAACGTATACATACCTTATTACTACTAATAGGTTTCCACAATTTGTAAAAAATATTTAGTTGTTTTATAAATGCGTAATCATATATTTTAAAAATTAAAATTAGAAAATTAAAATTTATATCTTGTTTTTCTGTTAGATTATATATATATATATATATATATATATATATATATATATATATATATATATATATATTAGAAAATATATATATATATATATATATATAATATTTAGAAAAGAATTGTAATTTGATATTATAAATTAAACACAATTTGTTTAAAAAGGACAAGCATTTTATTAATTTGTATTTTTCAATTTAAAATTACTGTGTATAATTAACTACCATCGGTTTGTATGTTATGCAAAAATTTGACTGGCGTTTAGTAAAAGTATTTTAAAAACTCAAAAAATATTAAAATATGTAAAATGTTTTGCAAAAATGTTAACTCTTGAGATGAGGCGCACTTCACGCTACACGTTAAAAAGAGCGTTATTCATCTTTTTCTCTCGATTTTTTGAAGATTATTGCAATGTTTTTGCATTGTAATACAAAACTTATTTTATTACAACTTTAGCATATTTATTAATTTTTCTCTTAATTTCAAATTTTGTTTCTGTGCTAAACCCCCTTTTACCTCACCCGTAAACAATCCTGAAACTTATCAATGTTAGTTTATAAAATTTTCAATTGCTGTATAACATATACTGTGATTAATATTAAATAAGATAAACAATTTGTAAAATTATTGTAAACGCATTTATGTAATTCAAAGTTTAGAAAAAATGTGTACTAATGCTTCAAAATTAAGAAAAAAATTCAAAGGTATAAAGAAGTATCACTATTGTGTTTGCGTCTATATTGAAATACTGTAAATGCGTATCTTTATAGTTCAAATATTATTTTAAATAATAGTTTACAACTACTGAGTATTAATTGTGAAAATGTAAGTGATTGAAATTAAACTTTGAACCTCACTTTACATTAATTCTGGTAGACTAAAATCACGTATATATATTGTTTGATTAATTTATTATTATAAAACTGGAATTGTTTTTAAAAACATATGTACTTATGTTAATTCTTAATTATTTATTATGGTTAGTTTAATAATATATTTGTTTTCATTGATGTAAAAAACGTTAACATTTCAGTTTACAATTTCGTTTACAAATTAAGCAAAATTTAGTTTTTGTTCTATAAATTCAAAATAACACATGAAAACATTTTTAGTTTATTACTAATTTAACTTTAAGGAAAAGTGTATTGAAATTATTCAATATTTACAACAAAATAACTAATTACGTAAAACTTTATTTTTAAACAAATTACTTCTTAAATGAATAATGGCATCCTATAAAAAACAAAAGCAAATTTTTGTTATAAATTATGTGACACTACAAAAGTTAGAACAACTCTAACATTTTAAAGTTAATTTTATTTCGAAATTAAAAATTATCCTGTGCCTTGTAGTAATACATAATTAAAGATATTTTGCGATAGTTTTCTAAACATATAAACTTTATCAAAAACTGAAACTTTAACGCATTTAGTTTAACTATAAACAGTAACAAAATAATAAATTTAAAATTTAATTAAACCAGGAATAATTGAATCATTAAAACCTTAGTCTTCATAGAATTGGGTATTCCAAATTAGGGTCGATTGTTATCATTGAAAATTTAAAATAACTTACGACCAGTGCTTACCAAATCTCTCAATCTAATCTACTTCTGATTTAACATTATTTAATAAAAGATAAATATAATGTTTAACCTGTTTAACCAGCTGAATGTATTGTAACACGTTTGAACCATTTTTAAAATAAGCAATAAAATATAAATGAGTCAAATTTTACAGCCTAATATATATATATATATATATATATATATATATATATATATATATATATATTTGTAACTCATAATTCCAATTTTTAATTATTAAGGATGAAACATATGTTCGGTTATTCCAAATTTAAACTTAAACCTTAATTCAATATGCTGATCGCCAATTTTAAAAGCTAAGTTACCAACAATACAACTCCTTTACGTTGCCACAGATGCAGTTGTATTAAACTTACCTCACTTGCAAACATGTTCCATTTCTTTCAGTATTTTGTACTACAATTTTTGTTTAATCATATAAATTTTACAATAATGCTTGAATAATTATTTTATTAAAATTTTTTAATTTGGTTTTTATTGCTTGAATGTTTTAAAGAAAACATTTTTAGTAAATAGACATTTGTCTTAATCAAGCAAACCTATTTGCTTCATGTATTTATTTAATACAACAGTTGGTTTAATTAAATACAAATAATTTGAGAAAAAAGAAATCCAATTTTAGTAAAAAATAACATTTTATATACGACAAATAGTGCATTAAAGTATTGCAATAATTTTAATTACATGTGTATAAAATATATATATTAAAAAACAACTATATTTTCTAAAATTACGAATTAAAAAAATAAATAAAAATGTGCGATACGCTTGGTTTTAAAAATCACATAATAATAGTAATAATAATAATAAAATAAACTAGCAGATTTTTTAATTAATAAACAAATTTCAATTGATTTCAGTAATAAATTAAAAATCTTTAAATTCTGATTCATATTTAACCGTTTTACTAGTTTTCAGTGAATCTTCACGGTATTTTTCAAAATTGGACGAATCTCCTGGGCCGAGGGAATGGGGTATAAACGGAGGAATAACCTAAACAACAGTTTATTTGGAAACACAAAACAATGTATTCAAATATGCATTTAATTA
Source organism: Cardicola forsteri (assembly GCA_025895645.1). Classification (NCBI taxonomy): domain Eukaryota; kingdom Metazoa; phylum Platyhelminthes; class Trematoda; order Strigeidida; family Aporocotylidae; genus Cardicola; species Cardicola forsteri. The sequence continues at coordinate 116,883 of JAKXYG010000090.1, read as the reverse complement.
TTTCAATGTTTCAATTTACTAGTTAATTGCACCCTAAAGTTTTTATCTTGAGGAGTACATCAAGCGCAATTTTGTAACATATTTTTCATATTAGCAACAAAATAATCAATTTATTTTTAGGTGATTCTTTTTCCCAATAATTCTGTACTGCTCGGCAGTTATATTTCCAGGGCTGTTAAATAAATATTTTGTTATTTTATAAAAGATGTATTACTATGATAGATAAGTTAGTAGGTATTACACATGTAGAAATTACTGACAAAATAATTGAGGGACATTCTAAGGATTGTCGTCTACTGATCAAACGAATAATGGATGATAATGATCACCCCCTACATGCCGACCTCCACACATCGACTTCAGCCAAGAAAACATGAAGAAAATTTATTCATATTCAAACAAAGACAAACATCTACCATAATTTGTGTATTCCTTATTTGGTAAAATAGTTAACCAACCCTGAATTCATAAAAAGTAAACTGTTCTTGTCTTTCAAATATTAATTAATGTGTTCTAATGTTTTCACCTCAAGACTGTTTATCTTTTTATTAGTCAGTTTGTATAAAATTTTTCTGTTCTTATGTATTCTTTTTTCATTCCATATTGTGTATCCCATGACGTTACTAAAGTATTTAAATTAACCGTAATTGTAATTGGTTCATTTTTGTTATACGAAAGTACTTTTACTTGCTGTATGTTTCTACCCTAGGATTAGCTATAAAAATACTTTTATATGTTTAGTTTGTAGCGAGATCTATTTATAAAAAGTAATTAACAACAATTTTACTATCCAATTTTTAACATTTCCCGGTCATTACCACATAATTAAGCATTATTGATTATGTTAATTATTCATCTTCCCTTTAAATAAACAAATACTACATTTTTGTGATTTGTGAGTTGTGTTTCACTTGTTCATTTAAATATTGTATATAGTGTGTATAAATATATTAAATTGATAATGTTTTAACGTGACTGAATAAACGTCCGCCTTAGTTTATTTACTTTCTGTTATTATAGTTTATGTAAGCAATTAATCGAACATTAAGTATCGCTAATGAACAAGTATTGTATTCAATCATCTTACAATGTCCGGATACTTGTTAAAAAATGTAAGTTTAATCTTGGTATTATATTTAATTAAAAATTTTAAACAAATAATTTTGTTAAAATATTTTGGAACAACTATATTTGATAAAGTTTACTATAAATAATTTATTTATTTGCTTTTTGGTAATTTATTGGTAATCTATTAATCATGTATATATTTTTAAAACTTAATATTACTATTGTCTTAATTTATCTATTTTTAAACATAATCTAAAATAAAAGAATAATAATAATAGTACAAGGCATATATATATTCTTCATTTTAATTTTTTTAAATTCAGCTGGGGTGGTGTAGTGGTACAGCACTGGAATCAAAACTGGATAGTGATGGGTTCGATCCACACTACCAAAAATAAATAGGGGCTCTGTTTGCTTTTTCTAATTATCCACTTGTAAGAAAATATTTTCCATAAAACATTCAAACAGTAAAAATGAAATACAATTAACCAGTTTAAACACTTTTTAATACAACATATTTTAAAATCTCAAGTAATCAATTAAAGTGGTTGTAAAAACTAAATACTAACGTTTTGTACACTAAGTTTTTTTAGTTGTACCATATATATATATATATATATATATATATATGTTTAATTTTATATAAATAATCTCTTAGTTTAATTTTCAAGTTCTAATTTTTTTGTCAAAAATGTATCTATTTTTTTCTTATAATAATCGGTTAAATTAATTAATTACCTATGATTGATTTAATTTAAACAGCGTAAATTTCCAATTTACTTTGTAATTACTCTGTTCAAATTGATGCTATTGTAATTTGTCTATAAAACGCTATATATGTAGCAGTTATTCATTTTGTATACGTGTAATTTTATACTGTTTGGTTAGTGTTTATATTTTAAAAGATTACACTTTGTCAAAATTAATGAAAAACTAAGTTACAAGTTGTGACCTTTTTATTATTTTTTAAAATGTTTATTACTTTGAATGTTTTATGAGAAACATCTTTTAGTAGTAAACATTTTAGCGAAGCCAAATGTGGGCCCACATTTTAGTGTCAGTGGTGGGATTCAAACCCATGTCTACTGAGGTTCAAATCGAGCGCTGTACCGTTAGACTACCCCGGTTAAGTTATACATCATTACTTTAATTCTAATTATTAAAAATGAGAAAGCAAATAAAAATGTAATAAATTTAACTAAGTTGGTTTTAATAAAATGTTTTTAATGTTTTTAAAATAAACACAAAATAAGCATGCAGTTTTAAAAGTAAAGTAATTTTAATACAATGACGACTCTATGTAGACTATCAGCTAGTAACTAAAATTATAGCTTTATGATCACAGAAATAAAAATGTAATAATTGTTTAATGTAGTATGGATATTTAAAGAACTATTTTAAAATATGTAATTTGTATAATTAGAAAAAGAAGAAAATAAATTAAATTAAAAATTGGTAACAGTGTTTATAAAAGTTTTATTAACATAATAAAATAGCAATATGTAAATTTTTGTTCATATATAAAAACTGTTTAACACGTTATAGAAGATAAGGTTTATTTACAAAATTGTGTTGCGTAGTGTATATATATTAAGACATGTATTTTAGAATTATTTTTATCCTAAATAATATTAAGGTATATATTTTAAATCTAGTTTTTCTTAAAAAATGTAATAAAATTAAATGTAGTGTAATTAGTGATTGTGTAGCACTAAAATTGCCAAAAAATTAAATATATTACTTAATCTTATATTACAACCTAATGTTTTAAAGTATGTAACATTTAATAAAAACAATCCTTTAGTATATATGTTTAAAAAGATAATAATAATAAGATAATAATAATAAAAAATATAATAATAATTTTAAGATAAATATATATTTATTTATGTAAAGTATAACATTCTTAATTAGTAAAAAGCTTACATTTGTTCAATAGCCTTCAGATAACACAAACCTTTATATAATTGTCTTAATTTTTAAAAAAGTAATGCGAACAGCTTAAAAATTAAAAAAATAAAAGTAAGAAAATAATTATATAATTTGTTAATATAAATTAAATTCTATAACATTAAATTAAAAAACGTAGGGATTTATCTCATAAAAGCTTACTAGAAATTATAGAAGACAATAGATTTTATTTGAAATATAAAGAAGGTTTAGCTTTTTTTATCTACTTTTATAGATGTATACATATTTTGTAATATAGTTTTATTTTAAACAAGTAATTATCTCTATATTTTTTTTTAATATCTAAATTTTTGTTTCTGGTCTAAATTAGAATTTTATTTTAATAATGTCAGTTTTCGTTCATTTTTTATTAATACTGGTAAGGTAATATTTGAAGTGTTTAAGTAAAACGTAGATAAGTTTAATACTATTAAGTAATTTTGTATGGATTATCTAATAACAGTACATTGACTTCGACACATAACCGTCCACACACACACACACACACACATATACATATATATATATATATATATATATATATATATATAGTTATAAATATAAAACCGTTTAACGTTAACATGTTTTAATTAATTTAAATATTATTAAACAACTCCATTTTGAAATAAACAAAAAAACTATTTTTTCAATTTCCAATAAAAATGAAAATAATTATAAACAAAGCTTCTGAATAGTTAAACATACAATAATGAACTTCGTTAATTTATTTATAATTATTCGCCTAAATAAAAAATGCATACATCAAATATGAAAAATTTATTATTTAAGCTCATTTAATGGATTTCACCATAACCGATTCTAGGTCCGGTTTAAAAAAGGATCGATGTAAAACCACAAGTTTTATGGTTTGATTGCTTTGCAAATGGTATTGCTAAATAAACTCTAAAATAAGTTCACACTATAAAAACTTGAATTCTATTATAGGGTTGAGTGAAAACCCAAAAATAGGCTCAATATGGAATATGTAAGTGTTTTGTATTTCAAAATTTAAAGTACAAGCATATAAGACAATCTTGTGATTCTATGTTCTTTATAGTACTTAATTTTTGCAATAAATAATAAATAAAATAAACGTATTTCATATAAAATGTCCAAAGCTTAAATTTATACGTACTTGTTTGTTGAACATTGAAATCCAATTCGTGTTGGAAAACCATTTGTGATCTTTAATATCGGATACTCCATTTTTTAAAGTCCCATATCTTCTAGTTAAATCAGGTTGTATAAGATGTTTCAATAGGTCTTTCAATTCCAAACTAAAGCCTCCTGGCATTTTATACTAAATTTCACATTTCAAAAATTAAGTCAGTAAATTTTATAAACAAAATTCAATAATAAAATAATGCAAAAATAAAATAAATAAATAAAATTTACGTGCATTGATATTAATTTATTCAATTTTTATTTAAATTAATACAATATTAGTATACTTTAAGAAGTTATTACCAAAACAAATGAAGTTTACATACATATAAAAATATTTAATGAATAAAATATAAATATTTACTTTAAAATGCAAGAAGATTATAAAAATTACAATAACTTTATATTTAATAATAAGAAATACTCTTATTAAAGTTGCTAAGTCAATAATAATAATAAATAAATGTTCATAATAATAATAATAATAATAATAATAATAATAATAATAATAATAATAATAATAATAATATACAAGTATTAAGACTAAAATATAATTTTAATTGCTATTATTTAAAAATATGTTAAGTTAAATCATGTAAACAATATAAAAGCGTTATTAATAAAATAATTTTTATGTCATTGATAAAAATTAGTCAACTTCTTGGATGAAACATAAACATTACATATTATATGTAAAACTACCAGTGATTGATAGATATATACACATAAAACATATAGGTTAAATGGTTTTTAAACATTTTAAAAATATCTAATTTGCGATGTTACACAGTTAAATACTAACACTACATGTATACTATAGTAAAAGTCACTAATGAAAGGAATAATATTTTATTAATTATTTTATAAATAATGATTTTTTAAATAAAATAAACAAATTTAAAACAAAATTCAATTGTATATAGTTTAGACATTTTTATTTCTACAAAGTGTTGATGTTAATTGTGGCGGTGAAAATACATCCCACCTTTTAATTAGACTTAATTTATTCTTACTAAAAATATTTTTAGTGCAACATTGAAACAATAAATACAAAATTGTATCTTGACGGATTGTGAAATGTAAAAATACAATTCTAACACTATTACAGAATTATGTAAACCACAATAATAATGTACTGCAATCAAACATTAATTATACCGTAGCATAAAGCGTTTTACTTTAAAATTGTAATATATATATATATATATGACATTTGCAAACAAAACAGTATTTTAATTAGTTTATGGGGTTTGCGTGTACTAAAATGTAATAATTGTAAAACAGTATTTACTTGTCTGAGTACACCATACTTAATAAACTATGTATAATAGAGAGATAATTTTCTTTTATTTTAAACAATACGGCCATTAAATACAATTAATACAAAAAATTCGAATTTACTCATTTGCGTGTAGAAAAAAATTCGAACGTGATTAATTATTTTAAGTATCATTGTTTTTGTAGTTACACAGCAGTATTAAATTTTAATTGTTTAATCAAGCACGCTTAGTAAATTTTCCAAAATATAATTCAATCACATAAAATAAATAAACTCGATTCAAATTAAATATAGAAAAAAATTATTATTTAAAAACAGTAAAATATACTTAACCAATGATAAAATATTAAATATGTTTAAGAATACCCATTTCGCAAATGTGCATATTGCTATTGTAGAATCCTTATCCACATTGTGTTGAGCAATTCACAAGATGGCTTGTCTCATATCCTACACTCCACAGTCCTACATGTCAACTACAGCAATGACAGACCGAAATTGTGAGGTAACTTTATTCTTTTCATAAATCTTACATATTATTTTGGTGTTGGCCGTATTTTCACGACACTAAATGGCCAATAACTGAATGCTGTTTTGACTATTAAAAATAATTAACCAAAATAGCCGAAATCAATTCCTAGTGTTTTGTTTTAAAATTAATCGAATAAGTGATTGATGGTGTCCCACGGAATTATTATATAAACCTGCATTACAATTTTTACACCATGTTAATCTTCAATAAAGACATTTTTTCAATTCGAACGGCTATCAGAGCAGATTTTGTACACATATGCAAAATCCTCAATACATCAACCCTAAACAACAAAATTTTTAGGGTCATAGGCACAAAATATTTGCAATTATGCAGTTTATATGTAATGACAATGATGCTTCCAGATTACAAAGGGACAGTGTTTGTATTCACTGCATTAAACTGAAATTTTAAAACCATAATAATCCACTTCTTTTGTTTCAATAATCTAATAATATTTCGTATGATTGCCAATTGTTTCGACAAACAAAATAAGATTTTGCCCCGCTCAAAGAATAGTGAAATACGTATCAAGACATGTAGCTGTACATGATCTATGTATTAGCCGCTTCATTTCAAAAACATATGATCAAATTGTATACATTATCCTAAAGATTACTTTTCTACGATTTTTGTGTCTACATGTATAAAAGCTTGAGAAAGTTACTATCATTCAAAACAAATTTTAAAATGAAAGGTTTTACGTTCATTTAAGAATTGTTTAATGCATAGATTATGCATATGTTGGCCAATAAGCATTTATTAGAATGTCTAATTACATTTTTGTAAAAGTAATTTAAACATGTTTTGCAAATTCGAAAGTATTTTAACAAGTTGTACATTGCAGTTGAAAATACAATTAGTCTGAATTTATTTAAATCAATAATAATAGTTTGTCCTAAAGGCTAAAACTATTTAATAAATATATTCAGCATGTTTTGTTGAAATATACATCATATATATATATATATATATATATATATATATATATATATATATATATATATATATAATATTTTTTCAGCATAACCTAAATCGATTTATGCCCTAATTTTATAGAAGATAAATCTACTTTTATTGTTATTTATTATATTTTAATATTTGATTGACGTGCCTCAATAAGCTTTATTGAAATGAAACCAGATATTAACTATTTCTTTATATTTCTAATTTGTTGAATAATGTGTACATGAGGGATTGCTATTGCTCCTACAAATTTATATTTTAAATACAGTTTTGAAAACTAACAATATGTTGATGATAATAGTAATAACAATAATACTGTCGATTCCATAACTCAAAATGGTCATTCCTGGACAGAGACTAAAGGATAACAATAACCCACCTCATTCTGGATTTGTGATTTTGGCTGGATTATAGTATATAACCTTATGTATTATTAGGTGATATAGTAAAGTGTTTTAGCAGGCTATAAATATATATAGCTACAAAAGGCGATTGTAATAGAAAATTAAATTAAACGGGCAATTCAAAATGGTCAGTTCAAAATTCTTTTTGAATTTTTTATGTATTACTTTTTGTGTTATTTTACGTATATACTCATTTTGTCAAAAGCAATTTAAAAACGATGTTAAAAGAGGAAGCAATCTTTGAGCACATTTACATTATTGAAACAAACCATATAAAAACGTTTCACAAACTGAAACTTTTGTCAAAGAATACTTCGCCTGATTACTTTTAAATAACAAGCTCATGAGAAGAACTGATTATAGCCCACTAGACTACATCATTACAATTAGACGTGGAAAATTATTTGGTCATATTCTACGTCTACCACCCGGAAACCAACAAAGACAGTTTTCAAATTGATAATTAGAGATTGGTAATCCATATAAAAGTAGCTAAGACATATTCAAATCTAATTAAAATGAATGTGTCATGGGATCAAACAAGAATTTTAGAAAAATGTTCAAAGAGAATTACTTTTCTGCTCCATAATCTTTTTGAGTAATAGGATTCTATTGCTGTTTTTATTGTTACTGTTTGTTATTGTTCTATGCATTTTTTTAAAGCAAGTTTTGTACCACTACTATTGCCAAAGCTGTTGTGCCATTACCACACTACATTACTGTCACTATTACTATTACTACTACTACACTACTACTACTACTATTACTACTACTACTACTATTACATTATTATTACTACTACTACTAATAATAATAATAATAATAATAATAATAATAATAATAATAATAATAATAATAATAATAATAATAATAATAATAAAATGATCACAAAATATAAATATAAAAAGATTTGTTATTCGATTTTAACTAAACTAATAATATGCATTTAAAATTAACCCTTTACGGGAATATCGGGAAATAATTGTTTAATATGTTCCCGAAAACAAAGAAAAGTAATTAATTTAGATAATAAAGGTTTTATATATTATCAATAATATTTATTAAAATATCAAATAATTTATTTTTTTTGATACGTTTAAATAAAACAATTATTTTACATATTATTAAAAAACACTTTACATAATCCTTTAAATAATTAAAGACAAATACTTTATTATGATTATTTAAATTAAATTATAATTTTATGTAAATGCAAGTTATATAATATATATAACTGGATTACTCGACACCCTATGTATATTATATTTATTTTAAAGCTCATTAAAATCAATTATATAAGTATCCAATAAAAAAACCGATGTTGAAAAAATTAGAATGTTTTCTTCGTACCCGATATATATATATATATATATACGTTTATAAAAAGGATTCCCGAAAATAATGTTTATTTTTTTAATGCATATACCCCAAAATATAATACCGACGACTTTACAATTCTCTTATTTTCGCGTAATTGAATGCAAATTAAATTATTTTAGTCATTTAATTCGTATTTTTAATAATTTTCGATTTATTTACCTTAGATTTAATGTATATTCGTCCTTATTTTAATATAATAAAATATTCAACTATACAAAAGTTTCTTATTAATTAAAGTTTTTATTAATCCGTTTTCAATTTATTAATATCTTTATTAAGTATCTAAATATAATATATAATTGACTAAATTATTATAATACGTATATATATATATATATATATATATATATATATAGATAGTGATAGTGGTAATAGATTCACTATGATATTAAAATATATGTAGCACTTGTTACATCTTGATATCTGCTTATATTAATTAAAAATTTAGATATCACTTTAGTAATATACAATAAGCTGCAAAATTTTAGTATAATACACAATAACTTTCGTTTTAGTAATACAGCACACACACATTACGTAAACTTAAAATAAACAGATAATTTGTTTAAAAATAGTTTTATCTACTAAAATACATAAAAATACTAAAATAAGGTTACAAACTTAGTTATTTAAATGATATTCACGCTTTTATATCCTTTTAATAATATTATGCTTAATTTAATTAACGTAAAATAATATAAACTTCGAAATTAATTTTAAATAGTGCAATATGATTAATTTTCGATCTAATGATACGTCAAAGTTATGCGTTGGTTCACGTTTTAAAATATTGAAAAAGTTTTTAATACATTGAGGTCTGACTGCTATTGAATAAAAGTAAAGCATTTCCGTTTTCAAGCATTATGAAAACGCATAGTAAATTGTAAGTTTTGTTAAAATACATATTACCACTTTGAAATATAATAGGGAGTTAATAATCTTGAATAAGCTAAATGTCCCTGGCCATTATAAAACAATTTCGAATATTTCGTCAAATTCTGCGCTGTTTAAATTGCCACTAATATGTTGACAATACTTAATTGCAAAATATTTGGCACATGAAAGGATGTGTGACTTAAGTGGATATGTGTTGAGTGGAAAATTAACTTTGAATGCGTTCAGTCCGTCTATTGCGCACCAATCTGTGAAGTATATTAAATGATCGATGGAGTAGCTGTTTGCTTTTGGCAAACTTCTTGTTTATGAACACGACTAAAGTGGTAACGACAACCGCTTTTTTTTTTTAAAATGAAATTTCATACTATCCTCCTTACAATTGAATAAGAAATCTTTTTTTAAGTATTAATTTTTTATTTGTTTTCATTAGTTTTTTAGTTGACAATTAAGTAAACTGATCAATCTTAGTTTGCTTGTTGAATGCTTTTCCATACTGTGGATGATCTGGGGCTTGTTCTATTGTTTAAAAAATATTGTACACAGTTTAAACATCTATTTTCATGAATTCGGTAATTTCTTTAACTTTTAGATACTTTTATAAAAAACTAATTTCATGGGAAAATAAACGATCCTGAGTTTTAACGATAAGTAGTTAAGTAGATATGAAATAAAATGTCTTTCTATCAGAATATAAATTTTGGATGATTCAAAAGTTTTAAATTATTAAAAATAATTCTAATTTTTTGGAAAAATTTGTTTTGCAATTTATTATATTAAAATACATATAAAATATATTAATTATTGACTATTTAAAATTATATAAATTTGTAAATATATATGAGCAGTTATTTATTTTAAAATTATTATTTTTAAAATAATAGGAATAAAAATATATTTTATTTACTATTTTTGTAAATAAAATTACATATTTTAATATTTAATAAATTTTTAATCCGAAAAAGATAAAGTTTATATCGCATAATAGCGTATGTATCAAAGTTATATATATAAATGCAACAATCAAATCTTTTACCGTGTAAAAAATTATTATTTTAAAATATACATTAATTTATTTTTACAAACAAAATCTTAAAAATTATTGAATACCACGTTGCTTACTGTATATATATATATATATATATATATATATATATATATATATATATATATATATATATATATATATATATATATCAGTTAGAGTTAAAATAATTTTTGGTTAATTATTGTTCACTATAGATAAAGTAGTGTTTACACTGTTTACAGATATGAAACCATATACTGATCACTTCATAACACCAGTAGTTTTATGATATTTACTAATAATTATGTAAAGAAAATTATAATGTTTAGTTTTCTTTCTAAAACATATTAAATTTTATTTACGAATTAAATTTATTTTACAATTTTTTTAGAATAATACAAAATATTTGGGTAAAACAGAAAACGACTATTTTCTATAATAAAATTGCTTTTATATTTTTTTACTCAGAAAATAACTTTTCGGACTGTATAAAATTAATTATTTACTTGTATAAAATAAATTAATGTATAATGAAAATAAAAATGTGAACATTTTCTAAATATTAATTTCTTTTATAACGTAGACAAACGTTAGCTAAATTTTAAAATGTTAACAACAATGAATCAAAAAATTAATTCAAATTTCTAAACTTGCATTTACTAAATTACAATCTTCCTACTTATACGTAACAAATCTCACTTTATCATATTTTAAATTACTGGTCACATGTATCTCAAAATATTAAAAACAATTTTTTAATAAAAAAATTCTGATTTTAAATTTAATAAAATTACATTTCAATCCAGAAATTATAATAGTATTTTAGTCATATTTTAAAACATTGGTTTGTGTTTATAACCCGAAATAAACAACATTCAGACGTTAACTGTAATAATCGCGTGTTGGCTACGTTTCAAACATTTTATTACTATATTATTATTATTATTATTATTATTATTATTATTATTATTATTATTATTATTATTATTATTATTATTATTATTATTATTATTATTATTATTATTATTATTATTATTAAATTAATATTAATTATATATATAATAAAAAAAAATACACTTACGTAAATAATAAAAAATTACAACAAAATTTAAAAATAATATAAATAATAACAAAGAAATAGAATGTTATATATTAATAAATTATAAATATATCAATAATTAAATATTTTTTTAAATTCAAGATTACTATAATTCCGAATGAGTTAATATTACATTACATTATGTTATAGATGTCCGGGCCCACCCAAAATATTAAATCATTCCTTATTTTTGATAGGTTTATTATAATTAATTTTGTTTGATTCCGATTACAATATTCTAGATAAAGTATATAGACATGCCCGTATTGATTAATTATTTTATTTCCGTAACCTCCCCGTTTAATAAGAGCTTTAGATTTATTATTTGTAGTGGGTGACTCGTTATTACCGTCAATCCTTGATGCTAATTAATAATAGGATAAAATGTTTATTAATATAAATATTCGGTCAAAAATAGAATATTTGATTTGATTACCAAAGATAGTCCATCTTAAAACAACATAATCTTGTTTTAATAAAACATGAAATATATTATAGTGAACAATAATATTAAATGATAAATTCAAATTAAAAATGAAGAATTTAGCATATACGTTATAAAAATTTAGTTTTCTTAATTTTTTTATGTAGCAGCATAAGGATTTGGTTTTAATAAAAATATGCTCTACATGATCACACCAGGTAAGTTTGCTATTTATGTTTATCCCAAGATACTTAACTTTTTTACAGATATATATCTTTATCTGAATTAATTTGAATGTTTTGTTTAATTCCATTATTTCTTTTAGACGCCTCATTGTAAATTTAACCAGCTTGCATTTCAATAGATTTAAATTGAGGTCAAAGTTAGTAGACCACTGTTTAATTTTATTAATAGAATTTTCAAATTCTTTTAGATTATTATTTAAAGAAATTTTTGTGCACAAGACCATATCATTGGAAAATATAAACAAATGTGATGGCTGCGGAACTTGTAATGGATCTACGTACAATGAAAATAAAAATGGAAATAGTACTACATATTGTGGAAAACCATTATTATTTTCTGTTAACTCTACTTTATTACGACTAATTTGTGTAAACTGTTTTCTTTTTGAGAAATAATTTCGTATCCAGTTTAAAATTTGGTCAGGTGTTTCAAGTAGTCTAAGACGTAGAATTAATTTTTCTCTTAATATACTATTGAAAGCAGATTTATAATTCAGTAACATGCAGTATATTGAACATTTTCCTTTGTTAAAGGATTCAGTAATGTAATGAACAAGACTGGCTACACAGTCTAGAATAGAATAATTATTTTTATAAGCAAACAGATAATGATCATTACTAATGTTCAATATAGGCTTAAGTTCGTTAAGTATTGTCTTCTCAATTAATTTTAAAAACACCGAGGTGCAGGCAATTGGGCAAGTACTCTGGATTTGTTGATCTGACAGAGACTTTCGGAGTAGGCTTGATTCGTGAAATACGCCAAGTACCAGCTAGTTCACAATTCATAATAGATTTTCTTATTATTGTAGATAATGATGGAGCAATTGCTGGCATACAGATCTTTAATAAATTGCAACTTATTCCATTAGGTCCAGGTGAAGTGCTTGTTTTACAACTGTTAATTAATTTTTAAATATTAAAGTTGATAATAGGTGTTGAATCATTTTTAGTTAATTAATTAAATTCTGTTATGTTTGAGTTGTTTCAAGTAAAGTAATCAATTAGTTCTTTAGCATACATCTTAAATTGATTTGTTTTTCATTTATTAAAAATTTTATTAACATTTCTCCAAATAGATTGTGAATCACGGTTTCATAGAAAATAATTATTAACATAGTTATCAAGTTTGCTGTTTTCCAGTTTAATTCGTTTGTTTATGCTTTTTAATTTAGTATATTGACTTAATTTATATGCCACCTCTTTATCTCATCTAAGCCTTTTAAGATGAAATAAGGAAATAATGTTGTTTGTAAACTCAACCTTAACTACTGGAAAATATTTATTAATATAAGTGTTAATAAGAGCAGTAAACAGTACAGTAGTATCATATAGGCTAAGAATGTTAGAACTAATGTAAATTAGTGCAGTTGAGAAAAAGCAATTTACAATAGGCAAATAAGTCAAACTATTTAAATAATGTCAAATGTCTTAAATAAACCAAAAACAGTTACTTTAATCCCAGTAATTAATGCTTATAAATTATTAACTAAAAGTAAATATAAATAAATTGTGTTTTACTTATAACGAAAGTTAAAAAATACTTAATTCACTTGCTTTTCCGACTACAATGCGTTCGTATATTTTGATTGGTTCGTCAGCATAAAACGGTGGATGACCGGCTGTCATTTCGTAAATCAAAATTCCTGTTGCCCACCAATCAACGGCTTTTGTGTAGCCCTGAACAAATAGAGTCAAACAATGTTAGACGATAATGAAAATAATTGCATTATTGAAAGCAAAATTAAGAGATAGGAAATTTAACAGTTGTCTGTTACATTTTTGTACATTGGTTAAAATATGTTAGGTGTAATGATATATTTGTATAAATCATTGTATTATATATTAAGATGCCTTTTGTTAAATAAATTAGTGATATGTAGCTACTGTTTTTGTTTACAAAACAATGTAGATTGCCAGTATTATAAAATGCTTACATAATTACACATGATTCTTTAAAAATCTGAGATATGTAACGTTGGTAATTTAAATAATTTTTCTAAAAATATACTTTTAAATTTTTTTTATTATCTTTAAAGTAAAAATAAAAACTTGTATTTACAATAATTCAACTTTCTAAAATAGCAACTTAATAAAACAAAAAATTAATTAAATATATCAAAATTTAATGCTGGGGTGGTCTAGCAGTACTGCGCTTGACTTCTACTTGGGTGGGTATATGTTTGAATTCCACCACCGCCATCAAATGCGGGCCTACATCCGGCTTCGCTAAAATGTCCGCTGCTGAAAAATGTTTTCCCTAAAGCATTTAAATCAGTAAAAATAAATATTATAAATATTTTAAAAATCGAATCATATACCTAAATAGAAAGTTACTATTTGTAAAAAATAACTTTATTTGTTAAATAATTTGTAAGCTACATATTAAAATATTTTAAATAAATATTCAAAATTATTAAAATTCAAGTGTATTATGTTGTGAAAATTATAAAAATACAATTTTAAAATGTATCTACACAATGCTTTATTTAATTTCAGGCTTATTATGTGATAAAATTTTGTTCAAACACATTTTAGCGTGCTAATTTGTGAACTTAGACTTGTATCATTTACATAAGCTTAGCAAAAAATAAATGTGTAAGTGAAAAAATACACAAAAATTATCAATAATTTTAGTCGTAACTGTTTGTTTTCGGATGTTAAAAAATATAATTGCTAATTTGAATTCACTTCAAACTTAAATTATTTGAAGCACATAATAAATTTAAACTAATATTACAAATAATCGAGTATACACTATTTTAATTTAAAACAATTATAAGATTTTAATATATAAATTATTTTAAGCAATGCAAAACAATGTTTTAGTGCACATTACTAAAACAAAGTATACTACATATCATTTGACTAATACGAATAATATTTACAAAATTGTTTCAGAATATCAATGATTTAAATAAAAAGTGATCAACTTTTACCTGTATTTGTCAAGAATATCGAAGATGGGTCCTTGTATATGTATATATATATATATACAAGATAAAAAATTTTTCGAAAAACACAATATTTTTTTTTCAATAAATAAAATTGGTTTATTGAATAATAAAACCGAGAATCATTATTAAGAAACTAATATATATATATATATATATATATATATATATATATATATATATATCTTAAATAATGATATAATATTTTCCTCATTTTAATAAGAAATCGTTTTATTTTAATTTAAACTATTTTAGTTTTACTTACGTTTAAAGTATTTTGCAAATTGGGACGTATATGTGATAAAAATTGTAAATTTCAAGTAGCTTAAATATGTCTGTGGATGTTTAATAAACTTTAGTTAATGCATCAATTTTAGAAAGTCATTTTTGATATTTTTATATAATGTTTTCCACAGAAAAAAAAGCACACAAGTCATTAATTTACTCCTTTTAATTTTTAATTTTTACATGTCAAAGGTCTTCATTGAATATTATTTTACTAGTTGAATAAATACATTAATTCACTGAACAAAATAAAATACTAAATTTTTATTTGTTTACAAATAGGTAAATATTAACGCACATTTTTTACCCTATTAAAATGCGTTGTCAATAATTGTTTGAAAATGTTTTTGTAAACGCACATTTTCCAAAATTCATTTAAATTACTACGTCTATTGATTTTGAAAATATTTATTAATTTTATAAGTTAATTTATAAAAAAAGTTAATTAAATTACTATGTTCTTTTGACAAAAAATATAATGAAACTAATTATCTATAAAAATGAAAATATTAAATAGCTGTATATAATAAGTGCATATAGTTAAATTGTGGTTTACATAAACAATTAAACATTTTACCGTTTTTTATTTAACAAATGACTAATAATCACTTAGTTTATTGATTTGTGTGAGTGTAGTAACTGCAAACAAACCACTTTCCTAGCAAACAAATGTTTATTTTTGATGATGCTGTTAATATTATGGAAGGCTCCCAGAATACATTCAAAAGCAAAATCAAAGCAGGCTTTTGGAATTTTTAAATATTGTATTACCTGGACAAATTAAGGCAAGTTGTATGAAAAATGCAATGTAATAACTATCATAATTTTAAATTCTAACCAAATGCTTATTTTTCAATAGTTCACAAATGTCAATCGTGAAACCTGATCAAGATTGATTACAATAGGAAGCCTTCATCATTGCTAACATTACCAATAAAAATGACAGAACATGCTAAGAACTATTATGCAGTTGTATTAATAATTATACTAAAGAACAAAAACGTTTAAACATTAAATCAGGTTAGAATTTTCTAATAAAAAATATTACATGATATAAACTGTGAAGTAAATTTATCTCCTTCATTCCTGTCAGACATAAACATAAATAGAAATTATATAAATTTGTACTTGTCAAGTTATTTATTTTATTGAATATACTTAAGAAGAATATTCTTTGGTTTTAATAAATTAAAGTTGTTTCTAATAGTATAATGTAACCATTAAAATGTTTTTATCGCTCAAAAATTAAAAAATAACAATTTCAAGTATAATATTTTAGATAAATAATTAGTCATTATATTAGACTAACTCATATATATATATATATATATATATATATATATATATATATATTATATATATATATATATATATATATATATATATATATATATATATATATATATATATATATATATATATACATTAATGTATTTAATCATTTTTGTTCTTATAAATTACATCTACTGAATAAATCATTAAATATTTTTTAAACTTAGAAACTACAGCTTAAAGATACCATTGATAAAAGGTTCTAGTATGTTTGTTATTTCAGAAAAATGATACATTTTAAGCAAAAAATGTTTTAGCATTCTATTTTTACTAGTTTAAATACTAAATATGTAAATAAAATTCTTTTACTTGGAAATGTAATATTTTAATCAGTACATTACAAAACATTTGCAAATTACATTAAATATTCATAAAAATCATTACATATGTTGAACATTAAAAAGAAACAATATTCTTTTACTAAAATGTGGTTTGCAATTTGTTTATATTTCTGTAACCACAGTTAATAAACATTTTTATACAATAAAAAAATCTGATAAATTGCTATTCTAGTTTATGGTTATTAATTCAAATTAAATAAAATAAATAATAATAAATTATTTTATACAAAATTGAATAAATTTGTAAACAACTTTTTTTATACTATTTAAACAGTGATATCTGGTAAGTTACGAATATATATATATATATATATATATACATATATACTACCCTTTCAAAAATTAACGCAAAAATTTATAAGAGTATCAAATCTAAATTAATTTGTTATGTCCAATTGTTTTTTTGTAAAAATAAATATTCAGAATTAAAAATAATGTAAAGTACTTAATAGTTCATTTATATATACTTAGAAATATTTATTTAAAAAGGCTGAATTGGTCAAAGTAGCATATTTTAAAAGCTACTTCTATATAAACGTGGATAAAAAGTTGAAGTTACATAATTTTATAATAATTAGCCTATTATTATTTTGTCTGCTTAATTTTATTAAAAATGAACAATAACTAATCGTTAAAAATTGATGTTAAATGCAGATTCAACTCTGACCTAATTGTGATGTCATAATATTTATCAAAATAAACATTTAATTATTCTATATAAACGAAAATAATAAAAATTTTAAAACAAATCAAATAATTTATTATTTACGTTTAACCTTGAGAATCCGCTCATCCCCTTACGTTGTATTCTGTTTGCGTTGTTTGGGAAATGGATAATAGTGATTAAAATGTTTTCATCTTACCAAAAATAAATATCATGTTATCAAAGAATTAAAAAATGAAGGATTTTCACCGAAAAAAGTGGCGAATTTATACAGAGTTAACCTTTTAACAATTTATCAAATTATTAATGGTCAAAAACCGCGAAATTATGGTAATGTTGAAAGAAAACGCGTAACAACTACTATAGATCATCAGCAAATCGTTACAGAATTTAAAAAATTATAATAAACCTATTTCAAAAACTAAAAAAAAATAGTTTAAACAATTTTACTTATTCCACAGTTAGAAACACAGCAATTGAATCTGGTTTAACGTTTCAATCATCAAAGGTTAAGTCATTTATCATTAAAAAACAGAATGATGATAGATTGGCCTTTGTAAACAGTGGAGTGAACAACACTTGTCTTATTGGCGTTTCGTATACTGCGCTGATAAAACAATGATTCGGGACAAACCATTTGGCTACAAAAACAAAGTGTTTTGTGGATCTAGTTTTCAAAAACATTTACTCCCAGTTGTTAGAAAGAAAGCCCACCCTCGACAAGTAATGTGTTGGCTTGGTATTAACTATAATCAACCTATCAAATAGAGAATTATTTTTGGTACCTTAAATAGTGAAAAGTTTGTTTCAGTTATAAAGATTATTTTTTATTATGAAGTAAAGCACACTTACACCGGGGTTACTACTGTTTTTCAGGACAATGTTTCATGTCATATGTCCAAAAAGGTAGCGTCATATTTATCTAAGTTCACTTTATTTGTTTTGTATCTATATTTAGATAGCAGAGATGCTATAATCAAAAAAGCTATCTTTTACTCAATTACCACTTAACAGTCCGGACATCAATGTTATTAAAAATGTTTTCAGTATGCTAAAGCGCAACATCAATAAGCATACTGAAATTGAGGATTTATGTGAATTCATTTGGTTTGTTGTTCAATATGAAATAAAATAAACATATATATCAACACTCTCATCGACAGCATTCCAAAACGCCTGGATAATTTTGTTCAAAAAATGGCGATCACATAGACTATTAAATATTTTTATCTTTCTAATGTCTAACTGAAAAAATTGCATGTAATTTGTTTTTTTATTAATACTTGACGTTATACATCATGTTAACTGTTTTACTACATTTTTGATTTAGCACCAGTTGATATTTTATACATTTTTTATTACTTACAATATATATGTACATATGATTATAATTTATTTCAATTATTATATAGTAGTGTATATTTTATAATTAAAGTAATGTTTCTCTTGTACGCTATGTAACTGCTAGAGATATTTTAGTTAAATAATCACTTTTTGCGGTAATTGTTGTGACGGTTATATATATATATATATATATATATATATATATATATATATATATATATATATATATATATATATCTTCATTGAATATTATTTAAATATATTGAATATTACTAGTTCAATAAATACATTAATTCACGGAACAAAACAAAATACTGAATTTTTATTTGTTTACAAATAAGTAAATATTAATGCAATTTTTTTTACACTATTAGAATGTGTTATCAATAATTGTTTAAAAATATTTCTGTAAATGCAAATTTTTCAAAAATTACTTTAAATTATTACGTCTATTGATTTTGAAAGTATTTATCAGTTTTATAAGTTAATTTATAAAAAAAATAATTAAATTGCTACGTTCTCTTGATAAAAAATGTAATGAAACTAATTATTGATAAAAATCAAAATAATAAATACTTGTCTATAATTAGTGAATGTAGTTAAATTGTGGTTTACATAAGCGATTGAACATTTTACTGCTTTTTATTTACAGATAATCAATCAACATTTAGCTTATTGATTTGTGTGAGTATACTAACTGCACACAATAAACAATTTTCACGTTTGATCAAAATGTTAATATATTGGATGACTCTCAAAATGCGTCCAAAAGCAAAATCAAAGCAGGCTTTCAATACTTTTAAATGTTGTATTACCTAGACAAATTAAGGCAAATTGTATAAAAAATGTAATGTAATTACTACCATAATTTAATATTTTAACAATTTTTTTATTTTTCAGTGATGCACAAATGTCTATATATATATATATATATATCGTATACTTATACTTAATTGTTTTTATGTAAATTTACATAAATAAAAAATAAACATTAAGCAAAATCCAAAATTGAAAATTAAACATGTTGGTTTACATCTGTGTGTTTTAACTGCTAAGCAATAATAAAAATGTATAAAGAAGAATAATAAGCTGCAAGCTTCATTACATTATTAAAAACTTTATTACAAATGCTTTTACAATTTTT
Organism: Cardicola forsteri; assembly: GCA_025895645.1. NCBI lineage: Eukaryota > Metazoa > Platyhelminthes > Trematoda > Strigeidida > Aporocotylidae > Cardicola > Cardicola forsteri. The sequence goes on along the minus strand of JAKXYG010000090.1, from coordinate 96,387 downwards.
CAACATTTATTTAAAAATAATTTTACAGTTAATATAATTAGACGATAAAAATTAGTTAGTATTAAAAGCTTTAGTCTTTAATCACAAAGATTTAGTTTACAAAAATAGAGCTGCGTTTTCTATTTAAGCTTAAATATTTTAATATCATAAATCTTATAAAAATAAACGTTGAGACTTTTAACTAGCTATACCTCTGTCCTAAAAGAAATCCTCATCAAATATTTAAACCAATTCAATAATAATAAAAACAATAATAATAATAATAATAATAATAATAATATCAATGTATACATTTCAACTAAAAATATATAGTAAAAGGTTTTTAAATTTTAAGTAACTATTAATAAAATATCATGAAGTATCTAATAAATTTAATGTAAACAATAATTACTTTTCTTTACTTGTACTCTAGAAAACAAAACTTTAAATCTTACTACAACTAATAAATTATTTTCTTTTTGGTAAATTACTATTAATTTTAACAAACAAAATAACTAATGAAACACACACTCAATATACTATTTTTAATTACAAATTTATTAATTATAGTATAGAGCTTTTTATTTTTTACTTTAAAATACCTAAACTAAATAATATTATTTTAAATTTTATATAAAATCAACTCCCCCAAAACTACATATTACATATACAAAATGATTAAATAATTTATGCCTGCCGTTAGCATTATAAAAACATGTTTAATAGAAACGCATACACAGACTAAACACCTAAATTAATAAATATATCTTTTTTCATGCTTTAACTAAAACAATATTCAATTGTCTAACTTTTATTTTAATTAATTTAAAACAAACATTATTTTAAATATTTACATGTAAATTAACAAAAATATTTAATAAACTAAAAGCTATTGCAATAATTAATTTGTGTATTTTTAACTAATAATATTGGTGTTGTTTATAATGAGACTGCGTAAGGGTTGCCCTATAAATCGTCACCAAATAATAAATAAGGTTAAATTTTTTGTAAAATAAAAAATATATATTCTGCTTATAATTTCTACTAAAGATGAAAGAAAAGTACAATTTGGATTAAACCAAGCATATTTATTTCTTGGTAGACTTAATAAGTTTATTATTACACAAGTTGCAATAATGTTATTACTAGTTTTAAAAATTGCAGAAATAATTGATTAAGTAGCACTTATAAATCATCTTATTTTATTTATTTTATTTTATTTTATGTTTGCTACTTTGAATGTTTGCATGAGAAGCATCTTTCAGCAGTGGACAATTAGCGAAGCCAAACGTGGGCCCGCATTTTAGTGCCGGCGATGGGATTCGAACCCATGTCCACCAAGGTCCGAATTCGAGCGCTGTACCGCTAGACCACATAATAACCACATAACATTTTATTTCACTAGTGTTTATATGTAATTATAAAATATTTAATAATTAATTTAAATTTTAAATATTTTTTAATAAAATATTTTCTTTAATTATTATTAATTATATTAGAACGTGCATTTAATACTGCATTTTTAAAATTAAATCATTAAAGATATCTGTGATAGATAATAAATACAGTTTAATTAATTTTAATTTTTATACAAAAAGTGTACTTTTATATTACTTTCCTTTAACCCAATATTTTAATAAATATAATAAAGATATTATTACATTTTTAAATTTTTTTAAATAATGTTACATTATTTATTTATAAAATATTTGTGCCAAAAGTGCAAAGTAAAAACTTTTTATAGTAGGCAATTAATAATAACGGGTTAAAGTAGAATAGCAAAAATATCACAATAGCATTTTCCGAATTAAAAACAAGTTATATTATTTGCTATGCATATATATATATATAACAAATGTTTTACGTTTTCAATAATTAAAATAATATTATTTATCTTTTATAATTTATTGTAAACATTTAGGTTTAACACCATTAAATTAATTATTATTTGTTTTTTTATTTATTTTATTTATGGTTATTGGCTTAGATACTTCAGTAGAAGTAGCTTTCAGCACACAAAAAATATGTACAATTATAAAAATACAATACAATTAGCAGTGTAATCTAAATGTTTAAAATTATGTTATTAATTACATATTTTTTATATTAATATTTCTATTTTTTAAAACGTATACATTTTTGTTTAAAATAATTAAAATATGTTAACAATTACATTAAGATATTTTAGTCTAAAATTAATTGTGCAAATGTAGTATTTTTTTGTCTTGCAAGATGCTATAAAATATGTGCTAACTTTATAATTGTAATAAAAGGTATGATTTTATTTTGAAAAAGCATTAATTTTATTAATAACAACAGACCATAGTTACAAAAACCTTTCTTTATTTGTTTTAATTTTAAATGACGTATTGTATAATTATGTAATATAGTTTATACATTCTAACGGTTTTTAAAAAATAAATCCATTAATCGAGTCAAAGCTTATATAAAACCAGACTAATATAATAAAATTGTCTTAAACAGAATCCATTTAAATAACATACTCATTATTTTTTTCCTTAGTTAATGTTAAGACAATCTGAAAGCATTATACTAAGGATTGATCAATATCTTTTTTTTTTAATGTATAAAAACCAGTAAAAATTTTGTTATTTTTTACTTATAATAAACATTTATAAAAATTAAATGTAGTCAGAAATTTAATGATTGTCGTTTTTTATCTACTTATTTAATATAATTAATATAAATTGAATATAATGCTAATTAAAGTAATTTTTTTAGTTTATCGTGTTCAATTATATAATATTTTTTAAAAACTTACATTGACAATTTGTTTATATGTATAAATAGAATTTTAACTAATTTAATATTACAAACACATAAAATATTATTATTTTTATAGAAAAGGTATTTTAGTTACTAATTACACTTTATAATTAGTTTTAGTTTAACATATTAAAAAATATAATGGGTTAATAAAACTTCTTTTTGTATTAAAAATACATACATTTTTAAATATTTCTTACTAATAAGTTATTGAAAATGTTGTGTAAAAAATTGTTAAAAAAATAATTTCTTGTATAAATTTGTGCGTGCGATTAATTATGTTAATATTTATTATTATCCTTAAATTATTATTACGTTTTCTAAATAAATTTATTTAAATTACATATTGATTTAAATTGTAGCAATTATTTAAACGTTATTTAAATGCTGTTTATTTAAAAAAAATTAAACATTAAACTATTTGTTTATAAAAAAAAAATTTTATTAAAACTTATGCTAATATAAAATGTACACTGAATTAAAAAAACAAATAATTATAAATAAAAACACAATTTTAAAAATTAACGTTTTAGTTACATATACTCTAAACTAGTGAAAAATAAAAAATAAAACAAATAAAATTTATTTTTAAAACTTATAATAGTTATTTCACTAACTAAAAATAACTGAAAAGTTACCCAGATATGCTTATTATTTAAACATTAGAATTTCTAAATAGTTTGCAATTTTTATTTAAATAAAGTATTTTTTTAATATTTAATACTATTACTTAATTATTGTAAATTTATATAAAAATTACTTTGCTTTGAATAATCTCTGGAGCTAAATATTCTGGAGTACCACATAAAGTATATGTTCTGTATTTTACATGTTTCGCAAATCCAAAATCAGCTATCTAAAATACAAAAAAAAATTCATTTAAATTTTAAAATATAATTAAAATAAGTCTTTTTTATATACTTACTAAAATTAACTTTAAATACAAAAATAGTTATTCTCTTAGCTGAATCCGAATTTAAATAATATTTAAAATCATTTAATAAAAAATATGATTAAATAATTTACGTTAAAAATTTTTTTAATTAAAAAGCTATCTAAAATAAAAAATAACAAAAAATGTAAAATGTTTTAAGACTTTTATAATATAAAGTATATTTACCCTATATTTTATACAATGATAAATACTTTTCAAAATATTTTATTGTATAAACAACATACTATTAAAACATAAAAAATATTAATAAATATTAAAATATTACTTTTATATAACCATGTGTATCGATAAGTATATTTTCAGGTTTTAAATCTCGATAAATTATTTCCAAGTAATGTAGATATTCAAATGCCATTACCACTTGTGCAGCGTAAAAACAAGCAGCTTGTTCACTATACAATTATTTTTTTTCAATAATTACCCAAATCGTTTCTTTTTTCTTAGATGCGTAAACATTTCACCACCACATATATATTCCAATCCTATAAATAAATACAGTTCATTCTAAATTAAGACATATTTAAAAACTTTTATTCACTTTAAAGCTGCATACATAATCAATAAAAAATGGAAAATTTAAAGCTCTTAAAATTCTTTTTTCATTTAATACATGTTCAACTTGTTTTAATTTTATTATCTACAAAATGCAATTATTAATCCTCAATTTACTCTTTCTTTTTCCAAAACTTTTATTGCTATAAATGCTGATGATTGTAAATATTGAACAAGAATTACTCGACCAAATGATCCAGTTCCTAAAGTTTTTATTTGTTTAAAATGGCTTAGTGTAAAATTATTCTAACAAATTATATTTTTATATATAACATAAATACTTTCTCGGGTTCATTATATTTAGCAGTAAATTCCTTTTTCTTTTGTTCAAGAAATTTTGTTACCACTAGTAAATAAATATAACACAACAATATAAAAAACAAACTGTCTTGAAGTGCTTTCTTTGATACAGACTGATTACCCCCCATAATTAATTAAAATAATCTTCACGATTAATTATTTACAATACATACTGTGCGCGTATACAAAAAATAATTTTGTTAAATAATTAAACAATTTTTTAATAAAGGTACACATTAAAATAATTTTATCAAAAATAAATTTATAAAATGCTTAAAAATTTAAATAATTTAAAAATATATAAAAAAATGTAAATAATTTATGGTGTAATGTAAATAAATATTATGCCAATTAAATATATCAACATAATTGTTGTAATTTTTCTTAATTTGATAAATTGCAATTAATTTATTAATGTTTATAAATTAACTGTAATTACAAAAATTAAGTTTAATGTAAGTTGTAAATAATTTGTTAGTAAATCTTTAAAAGGTTTGTAGCTAATTTCTAAAATAATTACTGTTACTACTTTTATTATAAATATAATGTTATTTAACCAGTTGAATCTAATAAAAAAAATTTTAATTTAAATTATAAAATCTTTTTTACCAACAAAAATTTTAAAATTTATTTAAATTAAAATTTTTTTATTTCAATTAGATGTTTCCAAATAGTTATTAGCCAAGTTTTCTGTGATCTACCAACCTTCCTTTTACTATTTTCGATCTTTTTATTCAAAACCGTTCTTGCTAGCCTTTTCTGGCAATAAGCGTAAAATTTTACAAAGTAGTTTTCTGTGTCTAATTGTAGTAATGTCATGTAATGAAGAAAAGTCAGTTATTCTCATGATCTCATCATTTAAGATGTAATCGTACCAGGTAATCTTTAAAATACCTCTAAGATACCAACGATGAAAGACATTTATTATCTTATCAACCTTGTCTGTTCGATTCCACATTTTACTCCCATATATTGCCGTAGGAATGATTATTGATACTCAAAAACGAAGTTTTGTCTTTAGGCTAATGGAAAAACATAACCATATTGATTTGAGTCTATGGAAAACTGACATTTACTTTCCAAGTCTGGCTTTAACATCAATTTTTGTTTTTCCGTCTTTACCGATAATGTTTCCCAGATATGTAAAGGAATCAACATTATATTTTATTCACTAATGTTGCGCATTATGCATATAACATTAAATAAATGAGTAAGCTCACAAGATACGACATCAACTCTATGTTTGAGCATCTCTGCAGTTATCTCGTCAAGTCCTCCTGCCTTGAATTGTATAAATTACTTCAATTACAGAAATGTCATCAATACATATTTCCTGATTTTGAGTCACATTTATATAATTATCAAAATTTATGAGGGTACTTCACAATTTTATAGAACTTCATAAAATTATTTTTTGCTACTGTCTTGTCTGCTTCTTTGCATTTGCTTTTTAACCAATTATTCTTATCTTTGTGGTAGCATTTTTTTAACTTGTTTATCTAAAATTCTATGTTTATTACCAAATATCTTTCAGGTAACAGGATTGTTAGATTGATTTCCCTCTAATTATATTCTTTTTCTGAAATCAATTAGATTCCAGGAGACTGATGAAATCTATTGTTTTTTTTGAATCCGTGCGATACGTTTGCGTGACCTGCGCTCAAAAGTTTGCTTATTGCTTTTGCGCTTGCCATAGTGTTTACGTGTTTTTTTGTGTTTAATTGTTCAGTTTTTGTTTATTTTGTGTGTTTTGTGTATAATTGTGCAAATTTGTTTTCCCAATTGTTTGATTCAAATACGATTGTATATATCGCGCTTGATCCTCCATTTTATAATCTCTTTAACCCGATTATCACATTGCTTTGCTTGTGATATTTTATTTTTATTACATTTTTAGAAAATTTTAATTTAGCAATGAAAATGTCTCAACTTGCAACATGTGGCCGTCGCGGGTGTAGTAAGTCTGTAAAGACTGGTATGCTTTGTTCAAAGTGTAAAACTTGGTTCCACGAAAACTGCACTGGTCTTTCGGAAAGTATCTACAATGATTTGGCTACTAGTGATGTTGATTTTATTTGTATAAATTGTATTTGGCCATCCGATTATTCCCTTGTCGTCCATTCCCGCGCTACTACTAAGTCTAACTCTAAATTAGACGCCAAACTAGACCTCATTCTAAATCTAGTTAAATATATTAAACTCAGTAACTCCAACATTAGCAAATCTGTAGAGGAACCAGCTGAATCGCAATCAGCTCTGCATGTATGTTCTAATAAACATTCCGTTGAGATTAATAAGCTCAAAGCCTCAGTTGGGACCCTCACCTCGACACTTGAGAAATTTACTTCCTTTCCCATTTCTAACGCCGTTATTAGACTTTCTCAAGACGAAATCTTATCAGCTGCTAAGCAATATGCTGCTGATAAAAGGAGGAATAACATCCCTAACACCGCCATTAATTTCAAAAAGATTGTCTCCGAGATAGTTAAGACTTGCCATCCCCAGCCAATTAATTTTAAGGCTACGCGTATGACATGTAAACGGCGTCTATCCTCCCCCCAATTATTGTCTTTTTCAAATCCTCAGATATTAAGTACGATATCCCTGGTAACTAGTCGACCGTTAAGTCTAATTCCCTGGAAATCCGTTTGCATAAGGATCACGCTACAACAGATAGGATTGGTAAAATCCCGTTGTTGTCTCACTTATCCTGTCCGAAATTAGCTGCCATAACCATATCGGGTTAACCCCCTTTATAGACTTGCAAATAGCCCGCCCTACGTCCCCTCCTGATTTTCAGGATTTTCCACTAGCGCCCCGGACCCGTGTCCATTTCCTCCATCGCCTAAAAAGAACAGGACCGCTTCTTCCTTCCAGCATTTCTCCCCTAAGAGTAGTTTATACCAATGCCTGCAGTCTCCTTAATGAGCAATACTCCAGTTAAGTTTCTTAGTCCTAAAAACAAACCTCATATTATTGGCATTACTGAAACCTGGCTGTCGGAGGATATACTTGATAATGAATTGCCAATCCAAGGCTTCAGTATTATCCGGTCTGATTCTAAACGGACTAAATATGGTGATTGTCTCTTCTTTAGTAAAAATGGCCTCAACTACTCTCTCCTCCCTCCCCTTGCTGCTACAAGTCATGGATTTGACTTGCTTTCTATCTCCCTGAGACCTCTAACTCTGTTTTATTGGAAGAACTCTATTCAATCCTCGCTTCCCCTCATAAATATCAAGTTCTCATGGGCGACTTTAACGCCCCTTCTATCAGTTGGGACACCCTAACTAGTCCGGGTAAGTCCATCGATTCCTGCTTTCTTCAATTATGCATTAAGAACGCACTTTTTCAACACAAGGTTGGTTGTTTTTCTTCTTGTCTTGATTTAGTACTTACTAATCTCCCTCATATAATAGATACTATTAATGTTTTTCCTCCGCTGGGAAAAAACAACCATTCTGTCTTGACCTATAAAGCGCATCTCCCTAATACAACCCTCATTGCCAAATTCAGTTCTGCATTTGTCCCTGATTTCAGTAATGCTAATTTTGAAGGCTTAAGGAACTATCTTAACGGTATTGAATGGGTTTACTCCTCCACGGACGAGGTTGATAACTTCTGCGATTATTTCTCCAACATTATTAAGTCGGGAGTTAAACATTTTGTTCCCTTCCGTGCGCCCATCCGGCCATCAAATAAGATCCCACGGCGTTTTATTCGACTCATTAAACTCCGTAATCGCGAGTTTTATAAGTGGAAATCAACTAGCCTCCCATGTTTTTATCACAAGTACCTTGCATTACGAAACAAATGTGAACTCAAGCATCGTAGAATTTATAATCTTCTAAATAAAGCTAAAACTGACAAGAGCCTGCTTTTTAAATTCATTAAGAACAAATGAGGGACCACCAATTCTCTTCCGTAACTTAAGGGTATTCATGGGTCTCCTCTTCCCCTGCCTGAAGCCTGCAAATACTTCCAATCTGTTTTTAATGCGGATTTTACATGAGACCCATCCACTAGTCCCTTGCGTTTATCAGGTTCCCCTCTCATTACTCCGGAGATTGTCCATAATCTCCTTTCCAAATTAAAATCTTTCTCTAGGGGCTCGGATGAATTATATCCGAGAATTCTCAGAAAATGCGCCGCCGAGTTAGCCCCTGCACTTGCCTACTTGTTTAACCTTTCCTTAAAACAAGGCAAGGTTCCTTCTGTTTGGAAATTAGCATATATCAGACCGATCTACAAATCTGGTTGTAGATTTAAGGCTGAGAGCTACAGACCGATTAGCATCTTGCCTGCTCCCAGTAAAATTTTGGAAAAAATAATTAAGTCTCACCTAATAAATTTTATAGTCGATAACAACCTTATAAACCCTGTCCAGCATGGGTTTATGCCTTTAAAATCCTGCCTCCAATCTACTGACGTTCACTAGTAGTTTTACCAGAATGCTGGAGTACTATCATTCGATTGACGTCATCTATTTTGATTTTTGCAAAGCATTTAACAAAGTACCTCATTCGGCATTATTAAATAAACTGAGAGCATTTGGGATTAACCCTCCTCTCCTCGATTGGATAAGGGATTTCCTTTCAAATCGGCAACTAAGTGTAAGATTAGGTGATAGCACTTCCACAGCCGTTAATATTACCTCAGGCGTCCCCCAAGGATCCGTCCTCGGTGCTTTGTTATTTATTATTTATATTAATGACATACCCGCTGTTGTTCGTTCTGACATCTTGCTGTACGCTGATGATGTCAAAAGTTGGAGTACTAATCCTGAACAACTTCAACTAGATACTTTGAGTATCTACAACTGGTCTATAGCAAATGCGCTCTCTCTGAATTTTTCCAAGTGTAAACACTTCTCTTTTGGTAAATTTTCAGGCAATATATTTAGAGCGGCAGACTCATCTTCCATCACTCGAGTTAATTTAGTTAAGGATCTAGGGGTTACCTTTAACCACTCCCTAAACTTTTTAACGCACCACAGGATAGCAGCTTCTAAGGGGTTCCAACTCACTAAGTTCTTTAAGCGTAATCTAGGGAATATCCCTGTGAGTTGTACACGGCTACTCTACCAGCTTTATATTGGACCCCATTTAAAATATTGTATCCAAGTTACATCCCCTTTCCTAAAAGCGGACATTAAAATTTTAGACAAAGTACAGCACAGGTTCACAAAGATCTCTAGACAGCATAAGAATGTAAGTTACACAAACCGATTAAAATCTCTCAAGCTCTTTCCATTGCAAGATAGAAGGCTCCGGGGCAATCTCATCTTAGTTTTTAAATTATCAGGACTCCCCTCCTTCCTTATCGCTACCTAGATTTTCGTAGAAAATCCGTTGCTTGTCTCAGACGGCTTAAAAAATCCAAATCGGATAATAGTCTTCTCTTCAAATTTATCAAGAACAAACGGGGTTACGACATCTCTCTTCCTAAGCTGAAAGATAATACCGGTTCATTTTTATCGCTCCCTAAGGTGTGCAATACCTTTGGGGAATACTTTAAGTCCGTTTTCAATCCCGACTTTTCAATCGACTCCCTTCCTAATCCTGCCCTCGATTCCGGTAGCCCTATCATCACTCCCCCTTTAGTGTCTAAGTATTTGTCCCAGCTTAAATCAACATCTCGCGGTGCTGACGACCTCTTTCCCGAGAGTCCTTAAAGAATGCGCATCCGAACTCGCTCCTTCTCTCACCCACATCTTTACCCGCTCCATTCAGTCCGGCATTTCAATTTTGGAAGCTTGCTTTATACGTCCAATTTATAAGTCCGGTTCCAACTTTAAGCCTGATAACTTTAGGTTCATAAGTATTCTGTCATGTTCCAGCAAAATCCTCGAGAAAATAATTAAATCTCATCTGATGGGTTTCATCACACACAATAACCTCATCACCCCAGCTCAGTATGGGTTCATGCCGAGGAGATCCTGTCTCTCCAACCTCCTTGAGTTTACCAAGAACATTACCCATAAGCTGGAACATTTACCATCAGTCGACGTTATCTACTTTGACTTTTGCAAAGCCTTTGACAAAGTTCCGCATCTGCACTGCTTAGTAAACTCAAAGCCTTCGGTATAGGTCCTCTTCTCTTAGAGTGGGTACACGACTTTCTCTCCAATCGCCAGTTTAGCGTCAAATTAGGAAATGCATCCTCCCCCCTACCCCGATTACTTCAGGCGTCCCCCAGGAATCAGTATTAGGGTAACTTCTTTTTGTTATTTATATTAATGACTTGCCCTCAGTTGTTCATTCTGATATCCTTCTCTATGCTGACAATGTCAAAATTTGGGGCTCCAACCCTGAACAATTGCAACAGGAAATTAATAACATCCATTAATAGTCCTTTGATAATGCTCTCCCTCTAAACATTTCCAAATGTAACCACTTCTTTTTTGGGAACTTCTCTGGGAATCAGTTTAAATTCCCTAGTTCCCAGAACATTACCAAGATCGACACGGTTAAAGATCTAGGAGTTACTTTCAACCCCTCCCTTAGTTTTTCATCCCATTATAATAGAGCAATTCTAACCTGTTATCGTCTTACCAATTTTTTTAGGCGTAATTTGAGAAATATTCCAGTTAGCTGTATACGACTCCTTTATCAACTCTATATTAGACCGCATCTTGAATACTGCATTCAAATGACTTCCCCACTTCTAAGGGCTGATATCGTCAAACTGGATAAGGTTCAAAGAAGCTTCACTAGGCTGCCGCGTGCCCTTAAAAGCGTCCCCTACCCTAAGCGGCTGGAAACCCTCCGCCTCTTCCCTTTGAAAGATAGAAGACTCCGGGGCGACCTCATCTTAGTTTTCAAACTCATCAAGTCCGACCAGTTTAAGCATCTTTTCACAATTTCTAGCGACCCTCGTAGAGGACACCCTCTCAAGCTCTCTAAACCTCGCGTTCAATCCCGCATAGGTCTTTACCACTTCTCCTATAGGGTTATTTCCGCTTGGAATAGCTTGCCCCCGCACGTTGTGTTAGCCCCATCCATTCAAGCGTTTGAATTGGATAAAACGATAAGCTTTTCCTTCTTAATTTTACCTAACTCTTTTAACACCCTTTTATTTTTATTTATTCATTTTTGTTATTTTTTACATTCATGATATCCGATAACTTTGAACAGAGTACTAAAAGGAATTTCTCTCCTATTTAACTCGTGTATCAACCTGAAACCTGAATTTAAACAATTTTGACTTTGTTTAATTTTTGTTTTGAAGCGCTTGTATTTGAATTTACCACGTTTGTTGTAGATGTGACTGTGGTTTTGTGTGTATTATTGTGTCCTGTTTTTCCTGTTGTAAACAGTATTGGTATGTAAATTTTAATTAATTTGCATTAATAAATTGCATAACAATATTTTAGAACACACAGGAGCTTTTTATTGAAATTAGACGCGAGAGTTGATAAATATCCGAATTAAGCTACATCAAAGATAATTAGGGCCAGATCTCAATGAGTTCTTACAATCCCTAAAAATAATCTCCTATGTAAAGTCTAATATATGTTCTTGTCTAAACGCTTGTTTTTAGATAACCTATTCTTGTTTACTTCTTAAGTTAAGTACATGTACAATTTTTTACTTGTTTACAATGCTTACATGCTAAACATTAATATTACATTACCTGTATTAAGCGAAATAACTAACCTTATTGATCGTCCGAAATGAGTAAATTTTCTAGTACAATATATACATAATACTTCCCTTTTAAACCCTTTAAAATGCCATTACCTCACTCATAATGAGATCTCGGTCCTTATTTTCCTTGATATCAATATTTATCAACACTCTCAAATAATTTCAACAAAAAAACTCCTGTGTGATTTAAAATATCGTTCTTCAATTTATTGTTGTAAAATATTACAATTTTACTTACCAATATTGCTTACAAACAGAAAAAAACAGGACGTGACAATACTCAAAAATGAATCACAGCAAGATGTACTAAATTTAAATACAAAACAAAATGCTCGTTAGAATAAAGTTCAAACAATGTAAAAATTATTTACATGTACAATACAAAAATTTTAAATAAAATAATAACTTTTAATACTTCTAACCCACAGTTTCACTCACGAGGTAAGGCGCGCGTCACACTACACGTCCGTTGGAGCGTTATTTATCCTTTTCTCTTTTCTTCTTTTTTGAAGATTATTGCAGTGTTTTTGCATTGTAATACGTAACTTGTTTTATTATTATTTTTGCATATTTATAATTTTTCCTCGTTTTCTATAATTGTTAACTTCCACCATCTACCTTGATTTTATCTTGATTTCAAATATTTTTTCTGTGACTAATCCCCCTTTACCTCACCATCCATTTCATTTTCCCCCCCCTGAAAATTTGAAACAATTTGAGAACTGAGTACTAAAAGGCGTTTTGGCCTACTCAACTCGTGAAAAATCCTGAATCCTGAAGTAACACTCTAGGTCAAAAAGCGCAGTTTTTCAAGGCGACAATACTAGGGGCAAACTGAATTTACAGTAAAAGATGTATAAAAATTCCATCTTTATTTAGATGGAATAGTGAAACCCGGAGATTTGAAAGATTGCACATACATGACAACAGGCATACCAAAAATACATAGACTGGATTCATAAGAAACGCTACCGAATACAACTTGAATGTTCAAATTCATAATCCAAGTACAACTGTCCATGTAAAACATTAGATTTTAATAACTATATTCTGCTTGTTATACAGGATACAGGATGATTCACGAGTTGATTAGGAGTCAGACTCTTTTGATCCTCGGTTCAAATGGTATCAACATATCATAAAGAGGAAATAGAATATTAATGGAAAAAAATATATTTAAAAATTCCCTAAAAAAAAAACAGGGAATACATCAGGGAAATAAGCTAAAGCTTGGTTGTCATATAGACGCTTAAACGATTGAGTAGATTGAGCATTGACGATTTCAGTAGAGAGACGGTTCCAATGATTAATGACTCTGTGAGAAAAGGAAAAGCTGTAACCTTAACCTCGTGGAAGCCCTGGGTTTGTTTAGTTTCAAATGTGCCCCTCTGGAATGAATTATGGGCAGGCAAGGTTAAAGAAGGACTAAAGGTTCCAGAAGAAATAAGTTGATGCACCAGAATAAGATCACCTGGGATCCGCCTATCAACTAAAGGAAACAACTTAAGGGAATGAAGCTCCTTTGTTGATAAGGCATATTTCTGTACGACCTTAAGTAATCTTGGAGGCAGCTTTTGGACTTTTTGTAGATTCTTGATGTCAGACGTAAGAATAGGGGCAGTGACCTGGGCAATAACACTCAAGATGGGGTCTGATGTAAAGCAGCGTAAATTAGCCGAACGCATTTCGAGACAAGCGTCCTAAATTCCCCGTTAAAGAATTTTATCAGACTGTAACATTTGTGGATGGCCTTGTTATGGTGTGACCTTTCGTGAAATTAAGGGATGAGTCAATTAGAACTCCTAAGTTCGTAATGGATTTAACCTCGCTTCAAGGGAAGAGTGTCTGGGGACATTTGAAGAATGTCCATAGAGGCTTACCATGAAAATGTGCTTACATTTAGAGTAATTCAGCGGGAGAGTTATCATGACCATTTATTAATCTTAAAAACACGATGACGTAGGACTTCTGGGTTTGAACTCCAGATCTTGACGTCGTCGGCATATAAAAGAATATTAGAGTTTACAACTGATGAAAGGTCATTAATGAAAAGAATGAAAAGAAGGGGGCCTAAGACTGAGCCTTAAACCTGGAGGTAATATTACATGAAGAAGACAGATCATCTCCTAGCCTAACCTTAAAGGAACGATTGATAGGAAATCTTTGATCCAGGAAAGAATTGATCCAGTGATGCCAAACGACCTAAGCTTGTCTAAAAGCAGATCGTGAGGGACTTGGTCAAAGGCTTTCGCAAAGTCAAAGTAAATAGCATCACATTGAAGGGCTGGAGTCAGATTGAAGAAATGCTGTTAGTATAGGATATTAGATTAGTAGGGCAGACCTACGTGGCAGAAAAACCCATGTTGAGCAGGGCTAGACTAATTTGGAAATGTGATTAAGGAAGTGGGATCTCCAACAAGCCTTTCCATAACTTTACTGAGATGACAAGATGCCAATAGGTCTAAACTTTCGGGAGGAACTTGCATCCCGATTTATAAATAGGTCATATAGCGCTACCTAGGATGTTAGGAACGCAGCCAGTGGAGGAAGAGAGGTTAAAGATGTAACTTAAATGAGGCGCAAAAACCTTCAGCACTCCTTGAGGACCCTAGGAAAAAACAATTCATCAGGCCCACAGGAGGAAGAGATTTGAGACTAGCTAGAATAGTGAGAATAGTGGAGGCATCAGGAGTGCAAAGAATTAATGGTTAAGGGGGATCGGAAAGTAGGACAATGGAAGCCAGTGGTTTGGAAAACAGAATTAAAATAATCTCTAAAAAACTGTTACAAGCCAAATCCCTAGACAATAGAGTCTTTTTCGTCTTTGAGATTAAGGGAGAGAAAGTTCAGTAGACCGTTTGCTTTTGATGAACTTAAAGAGGAGACTTCTGTTATTTGAGGCTCTGCTCAGGAGCTTAAAGAGCATCTTATCTTTAAAGGCCTTGATAAGGTTTGAACACCTATTCCGTTCCGAGAGGTAAGCATAATGAAGACAAGGGAGATTGACAGATTTGGACAATGCGAATGCTTTGTTACGCTTAATAATGGATCTGACTATGAACCTAGGGAGCTTAGGCTTCTGAATGGGAAGGTACACGAAAAGGAACAAAGTGTTTAACTTTCATTAAATATATATTTAAGAAACCAGAATAGGAAGTTTCAACATTATTTGTGTAAATGAGATGTTCCAATTCTACAGACTTAAAGTAACTACACCTAGAAAAGTCGACTTTCCTAAAGTCAGAATAGATAAGTCTGTGAGAAAAAATTGTTATGCGCAAAAGAGAGAAAGATTTCAAATAAGGTGGCTGTGGTCACTTTTGCCTAACGGGGGAAGATAAGAGATTTGACTAATATGGGAGGAGCCATTTGTAAAAATAAGATCGAGGCAGGAGGGGAGGAACCTACCTCTGACCTAGTGGGAGAGGAAACATGCTGTGTAAAAGCATATTTGATGCTAAGCTTGAGAAGATTACTATCAAAGATGCTAGATAATCCAGAGAGAGAAAGCCAATCAATGGATGGGCAGTTAAAGTCTCCCATAAGGATTTGGTGCTTAAAAGGCTTGGAAAAAATGAATTGAAGGTCTTGTAGAAGTAAATTATTTGTAGCATTAGTAAGAGAGGGGGGCGATAGACTATGGAGTATACAGTGTGGAAACCCAGATTTAATGTTAATATGTCAAAACCTACGTGGAGACTATTATGACGGGAGGGGAGGGTGGAAAAGGCAATATCATCTCTAACATAAAAAATACAGCCCCCACAGTTACCCTCTGAAGAATCTTTCCTAACAATGTTATACCCTTTAACCGCTATTTCACTATCAAGAATATCCTCAGTTAGCCATGATTCTGTGATCCCTATAATATACGGAGAAGAGGATGTCGTCAGATCTTGAATCTCAAACAATTTATTTCTAAGACTTAGTGCATTTGTATAAAAGAACTTAATCCAAGAGGGAGGGGAAGAAGGGGGGATAGTTGTCGAAACCGATGTAATACCGGGGGAGCGTTTTGACTCCGGGGTAGAATCCGAAAATTTGGTGCATCAAAGGAATCTAGTCGTAATGGAGACAATTGAACTAAGGGAACTGGGTTACCAGCAGGGGTCCAGGAATTAGAGCATATAGAGGAGCGTTCGGCAAAAGAGAGGTCTTTTATTAACCTAATCCCAGGGTAGTCAGGTCTGACGCTAGACCAGCTGGATAACACGTCATTTTTAGCAGAGGGATTAATAAAGGTAACCAATATAGAAGGGGATGAGTGGGGACGCTTGCAAGTGAGCTTACAAATTTTTAGACCTGAAACTTCAGGACAGCACTTGGTAATAATATTCGTAACATAATTCTTAAAATCAATAACGCTATCCTTAACTCCCTTAACAATTAGATTACAGTCTCTTTTAGAATCTAAAACGTGCTGCTTGGCAGTTGCAAGAATTTCTTCTTGCGAATGTCTTAGTACTGATTTAACGGCTACAGATGAGGCATTGAGATTGGACATGTCAGATTTTAGGGAATTAAGCTCTTTCTGGACTAAGTACGAAAGATTAGATATTGAAGAGTTTATGGATTCGGTCTTCGCAAAAGAATCAGTAAACTTGACCAGTAGGGACGATAAGGATGATGACATAGTCCCTATATTGTTTTCAAGTTTAGAGATTTGGGCAGAGAGTTTCAAAGTATCTATGGCTGAGTCTATAAGTTCAACTGGCTTTGTGAGGTTAACCTGGGGCAAATTCTGAAGATCAGTTTTATATCTGCAGTCTATACAGATGTAGTCCAAAGGACTATTTGCAAGCTGCGAATAATGCGCCGACGATAAACCGGAACAAGCCTTATAAAACCAGTTACTACAGATTGCACAGAGGATTCCAACCTTCACAAATTTTTTGCAGCGTTCCAGGCCGCAAATAAAAGAATTTGAGGCATGCATCCTTTAGGGATCTAGAATGCAAAAATTTATGCGAAAACAACAAAAAAAACGAACAAAGAATATCAAAACAAAAACTATCGCTAGGGAAAGACTAGCAATAATTATATAAAGAACACAGCGCTATGATTACCGCACGACGCACAAGCGACACGCACAGTAAACAATTAACACGTAACACCAAAAACAAAATCACAAAATACACAATACACAAAAAATACACCAATACGCAAAAACGACAATTAGCGAACGTGAAAACAGTGAGCAATAACAAAAAGCAAGCTACTTTTGATCCGTAACGTCACGCAAGCGTATCGCACGCCTTAGCATTTTGGTAAAAGTTAATGATTTAGTATTGATATTTGATAAAACTGTACATCAATTTAGACGGAATACGATTTTAAATCCGAATAGTTTAGTGGTAGTTCCAAAAATTTATGAACATTGACCTCGAGCAATACAAGTCAAGTTTTTGAAAAACTACAAATTTAGCAATATTGGATTTCAAATTCCAGTGATTAGCAAGGAATAAACGCCAAACCCCAACGGTTGGCAAGTATTAAACTCTCACAATACACAAAATTTGAAAAGTATTACACTCTCAAATTCCAAATACCGTCAAGTACTGAACTGTAAAATCTCGGTCCTGATTTTCTTTAATTTAACTTGATACGGATATTTATTAACTATCTTTATAATTGTTGATGCTAAAATGTTTTTGTTTTCTATTGAAACGTTGTTATTACTCACTCGGAACATTATAAACAAGTTAAATCACCGTTTCTCAAACAATACACAATCCCTAAAGATTTAAATAAGTTAAAAATCTTAATGACAACCTTTAGCACTATAAACTCAATCACTTAAATCTATTCCCTTTGAGGTAATTTGGTATTAATTTTCCACATTCTTCAGGAATTGCAGTCAAATCTGTTGAAGCTTACATCATTACTATAAACATTTTAAACCTAAAACAAACTACAAGCTTAAACTGCATAATTTTTTTCATAGGATTGTCGACCCGTACTATCCAGTCTAATTTTATAATAAGCTTACCACAATGATAACTAATTTCTATCATTGAAATTAATTTTTTATTTTCTTTATCTACCATCTTAATTCTCTTATTTTAAGCTAAAACTTAAGCTTTTTGCTACTTCTACTTTGCTTTCGATTTTTTTAAAACCACTATATTAATACCAAAAAACAAGCCATAACAAATGTCTAAGCCCAAAAAGTAGTAGATATTATTTCTAAAATGCTGTTTGCAATGCAAAATACTGTGACTATCATGTGAATGTTTTGATTTTAAACATACAATCGCATACAATATAAAAATATCAGTACTCAAGCTGTTCGGTTATATTGTACTTTATATCAAATCAAAACACCGTCAAATATTTTTAAACTGACGTACCATTGGAAGCGAAAATTAATCATGTAAAAAATTGCATTTCGAAGGACTATATTGGTACGTTGACAGATTCCTACCCAAAGCGGCTGACAGAGGTTAAACAAAAGCGTGGATATCACTTAAATTACTAACATTATTAAGTTTGTTACCTTTATTTTGTATATGTATGTATTTTAGTAGATAAAACTATTTTTTAAACAAATTATCTGTTTAAAGTTTTCGTAATGGTGGTACTGTGCTTTAGTGCTAAAACGAATGTTATTTTGTATTATATTAAAAACATTTTTGCGAATAATATTAAATATATATATGGTTTCACCGTTTGTAAGTCTAATTAGTTATAGTTATATATGAAATAATTTACATCACATTTAATTCATAGTATTTATTTCAAGAAAAAGCCATCCAAAAATTAAACTAAAATTAGATTTGATGTCTCACTTGTGGTGAAGATGTATCCTTAGATTTTTTCTGATAAAAGCATAATGATGGAAATCTATTTTCTTCTCTTTCCAAAAACAAACACATCTCAGATTCTATTTCAGATAATCAATATTGAAACTTTTTTAATTAAATTACATATATATATATATATATATATATATATATATATATATATATATATATATATTCATTTGGAATCAATAATGTAAAAGATTAAGCAACTAAACAAATAAAGTAAAAAATGTGTTTAATCACTATAAGTATACAAGCAATGGTTCACATCGACAAAACTAAAAACATTACAATTCATATTCGTTGCATTTACATCAGTAAAAAATAAAGAATAAAAAATTATCCACTGTATACACAAAAAATTTATTTTGAAGCTGAATTAAGATAAATCCAAGTAAATGAATTAAAGATATTTAAAATAATTATAATCTCATCATCATGATTTTTGTTTAATTGAAATTTTGAAAACTTTAATTCCCAAACAAGAAGCAATTTCATTGACCTAAAATTAAAATTATACATTGCATACAGTATGTATATGGTTCGATGTCAAAATCAATGCAGTATTATAGATTAGCTTTTGTAACATTACCTAACTATATTAAGCACCTCTACATTTTACTAACATATTCTTCAAACACTACTTTAGTAATATTAATTAAAATATAATAAAAAACTAAGTTTTTTTATCAACAGTATTATAAAATTCTAGTTTTTTTAAAAAGTAAAAAATATGAATTATGTTATCATATATATATATATATATATATATATATATATATATATATATATATAAAGAGTTATACATTTTAAATAATATTTATTACTTTACATAAGTTCCTCTAAACGCTTAGAATAGGAATTCATCGATTTTTTAGACTAATGTTGTCCAGTTTAATTTTGCATTATATAATCAATTTCCTTAAAAATAATTTATTTTGTACACCGTGTGCATTATATTTTAAAGTAATAAAAATAAATTGCAATCATATTAAGGTTAGTATTATATGGAAGTAATTATGCAAATGTAACCTTTTCGATATTCAAGAATTTTCTGTTTTATATAAACAAAAATACATTTTAAAATTATCATTGAAATTTTGTAATTTCATAATTTTAGCCTAAGCATTGTTTTTATTAAATTTTACGTGCTCTAAAGTATCATATTGTAATTTGCGATTAAATTTCTGTATTAAATTTCATATTCTTTAAAAATAGGTTCTTAATAAAAAATATAAGCTTTAAAAATATTTACATTAAAAATAATCTTATAATAGTTAAATATTAATGTACTACACATCACACTGTTGTAAATAAACCTTCTCGTATAACGTATTAAACAATGTTAGTAATTTAAAGCATTGGGTTCCCTTTATCATTCCAAACCAAAATAATAGAAGACGTAAACTGTGAAATGAATTCATTTCTTATATTCTCTTGTCACAAACATATAAAGAATCAGTATATATATATATATATATATATATATACATATATATATATACATAAAAATATGATGCAATATTGAAGATTCAATAAAAGGAGCAATAAAAAAAATGGTTGTATACAAACGGTACGTTGATTTATTTATTTTTTTTATATTTGCTACTTTGAATGTTTTACAAGAAACATCTTTCAGCAGTGGACATTTTAGCGAAGCCGAACGTGGGCACGCACTTTAGTGGTGGAATTTGAAACCATGCCCACCAAAGTCCAAATTCGAGCGCTGTACCGCTAGACCACCCCGGCACATATTTATTGTGGCCCACAATAAACAAAATATTTATCAATTACTGCAAATCTTCAACAACATTCATCCCAATATCAAAATCAAATGGCAGCTTAAAGAAAATGATACAATCAATTTTTTGGACGTAACACTGATACGAAGAAATGACAGATCTATTCAACGTAAGATTTACCGTAAGCCTATCTGAACGAGTCAATATCTCCATTTGAAAAGTTTCCAACCGATTCAACAAACACGTGCACTAGTTAAAACATTATTTAGCAGCACATAAATAATAAATTCAAGTGATACTATTGATAAATAGTTAGAAGCCACAAAACAAACTCTAATCTTTAATTGATGAAAACCAGTTACAAGAGACAAAAACATAGTCAATTTGAAAGCGACAATCTTGTCTCTTATACGTGGTTAAGTGACGTGGATGATGTTGGAACATTGTGTTAGTGACTACTAAATCATGTTGTAACGCATAGGAATAAGATATTCACCGTTTGAGCAATTGCTATTGCTAGTCGTCCATTTGCCAACTGCTGAGCAGCAAGCAGCACTTAACCTAGCGTTAAAATCCCCCATGACCATTATAAAATTCGATTTGTTTTCTAAATTAGTTGTTGTGACCACCAATAGTTCATAAAATGTTTGCATTTCTGACTCTGTGTGACTTGATGTGGGAACGTATACATTTACTATACCTAAATTAAATTCCCAGTCCGAAAACGGGCGGTCATGATTCTAGAATTAATAGGGCACCAATCAATAAAAACTTCCGTCACACTTGAGGACATAATGATAGCAAAAAACACCATATTTTGCGGGTCTAGAAACATCACATTAAAAAAGCCAAAAGGTTGATCCTGAAGGTAATTTTATAGCACAAGTTCCTGAACGACGGGTTTCTTGAACACATAAAATATTAAAATTATGACGGTTAGACTCAGCAGCAACACAATCTTGCGCAGCCAGTGTCGACAATGAGCGCACGTTCCATAAGCCAACGTTAAGCGAACATTTTGGTTTTAATGGGCAAATCCTAAATTTAATAACCGGTGCATTATCGCGAGTAATATTCACAGAGCAGGCAGTAACGTTGCGAGTCACATTCTGCCTTGTTTGAGCTCTAAAAATGGTGTTTTTTGAATTTGATCATCAGTATCTGCCCTGTTGACCACGGCCTTTAATTGATTTTTGTAAGAGTTTCGACCGCGACCTTAACACCCGAGTATCCGTTTGGTACACGGATATTTATTTGGCACAGCCTTATTCACAGCTAACCTTTATTGCTAAAAGTCATTCCACTATCCGCCACCTGTGGACGTGCTAAGTAGGACTCGGTTTTCCCCCTTTGTAGCTAATGAAACACTGACTTACAAGGATCAATATATTGAATAATAAAATAAGTTGCTTTGTATAAATATTTTTGTAGAAACTTAAAATTTTACAGTTAGAACAATAAATTTAAGCAACAAATATTAAAGTGCTTTTATAACAAATATTAAATAACTCTTATATAAAAATTTTTATCAATCAATTTAGACAGTGTTCTTTTTCTAGCAAAATATATCAATACTTTTTAAGTTAAAATGTATTTTACTTATGGCAGGGTTACAATCATTTATAAAAATAATAGTTTGTTTTGTAATTGTACTTAAATTTATTTTATTTAGATAAAAAACTTAATTTAGCCATAACACGGGCTAAAATAAAAATAATTATATTTTTGAAAATCGCTATTTAATAGTTCTAATATTAATGTTATGTATTTTATTTTTTGTATAATAAAATTTAACATGTATAAGCATATTTAAATCAAGAAATATTTGTTCAAATCATTTTTTGTTAAAGTTTAGATTACATAAAACTATATCAGCATTTTAACCAAGTGCATACCAAAACACTTAGGCTAAGTGGTTTCAAACACAAGCCATCTCATTTGTTATTTAATATTTTGGAGTAAATTATACATAAAACAATCTATTAACCCTAAAAATTAGATGTTTTGCATTTTTAAAAATATTAGCCAAGAAACGTCGTTACCCTTAACAAGCCATCGGTATCAGTCGTTTAATATGCTATACAAATATTGAACTAATGAACAGGTGACTACATCACCAACCAAAGTAAAAATAAATTAATATGCCGTAATAGCAGAGTTGGTGGAACGCTAGACTCAAAACTGTTAGGTATGAGTTAAAGTTGCACCACCAGTGTTAAATATAGGTCCTAATTTTTTCCATTGTACGTAACTTTAGAATAAAAATAATTATGAAAATTTAGTGGTAGCATCATGTCCCAATAAAGATAAAACCCCTCACTTTCCAATTCCATATAATATCTCCTATGCTTAAACTAAAGAAAAACAAGAATGAAATAAAAATCAGTACATTTTAAGCCTACTTTTCCTGTTGGTTGAAAGTATATACCCTAAATACTTAAAACGTTCATTTAAATATACCAACATTAAATGTATAATTTGGCTAAAAAACACTATTCTAAAAAAAATCAAAAGGCCTTAGCAAATCATGTAAAAAAGTGACACCGTTGTCTAAAAACTGTCTAAGAAACAATAACTTTTATTGTTATTATTGCTTGAATGATTTATAGGAAACATCTTTTACCAAGTGGATATTTTACCGAAGCTAAACAAGGGCCCGCATTTAGCGCCTATAGTGGGGATCGAAACTATGCAATATACTTTCATAAAATAATTAACTGAAATAACTCTTATGTCAAATCAATATTATTTCTACATCCAATTCAACGGCACCATAAAAAGTAGAACATAAAAACCCGTAACGTACATTTAAAATTTGTAAATAAGTAGAAGTATTAGTATCATGTGATATAAATTGTCAAACTACTTAATTGATGTATTAGCAAAAAAATCATGTTTAAGATTCCATCACTACATATAATTAACAAATCGAAATAAACATTTGTATCTGATAATTAAATTTTCGATCCAAAAATGATTAAATTCCCTAGCGGTACACCACTCGACTCGAACCTGTGTTGACATGGGTTCGATTCCCACCATCGGTACAAAATGCAGATCCACGTCCGGCTTTGCTAAAATGTCCACTGCTAAAAGATGTTTACTGTAATACATTTAAAGGAGTAAAAATAAAAACTATTCTCCTGATAAGATTAAGTAATTTAGCAAAATGAAAGGTCCATTAAGTTGCATAAGCCGATGACGAATGTTAGTTAAAAAAAGAGTGTCCGTTGTAGAACTCATCAACTTCTTTCAGTAAAGTATAAGTAGTTTTAAGCCTCAGTATTGACAGATTTTTTAGCTATATGTGACCAATATTTTTATTTATTATTATAAAATTCAATTGTGTATTCTTGTATTATATATTTTTATTTATTCAACTAATTGCACTAATTTTGTTAATAATTTTTTTGTAATATAATTGTGGAAGAGATAAGCTGTATTGTAGATTGTTGATTAGATTGTTTGTTACGGGATGCTAATAATTTAAAGGATTTAAGTAATGCTTATAAAGTCTCAATTTCTGCGCATCCTGGACTAGGTGCATCCAAACACCTAGACTAACACAACGGGGACCGAGTACACAACGGTATAACTAGGTTTTTGCTTTAGCAGGTGGGTGCAAGCATACACAAAAAATACTTAAAATATATCTAAAGATATATGTATGCCATATGTAACCTTGGGTTGGGGAGATAACCTTAAAGAAAAATCAGACGACCTCATCAATTCTAATAAACAATCGCGCCGTCGCAAGAATGACGACTACCCCCCAAAAACTTCGTTATACTTCTAGGTTTGTTAAGCTTACCCAGCCATCAAAGTCGACCTTTTAATATCCTGTACAAATATAAAAATAATGAAGAGGTGACTACGTCACTAACCAAAATAAATAAATGAAAATAAATTTTTAGGTTATATTTTAGCAGCTGCAATCAGTTTGTATGAGTTTCCTCTATTAATATTCTACACTAATTACAATTAATACAGAGATTGGTCTTTAAATATGCTGTTGTTAAGGCATTTTGAATTAGTCCAAATTGTTTCAACAGATTTAAAATATAGGTAATTTAAAAACTTTTCTTTAAATCAAAGTTTAACTAAAAATGTGCATTTTATTAAGCCATTGTTGTTTTCATGTTGGATTCCATTACTGCAGCCATGATATGATCCTATGTCCCTAACCAATAAAAACCAGATACAAGAGACAAGCATATAGTCAATTTGCAAACGGCAATTTTGTCTTTTATATGTAGATAAGTGACGTGCATAATGTTAATAATACATGATGTTAATAATTATTAAGCTGTCATGTAAAACAATATGCGCTAAGAATATCACTTTTTAATCAATTGCCATTACTAATAGACCATTTACCTACTGTTGAGAAGTAAGAACTTACAGTGTGTACACGGTCTCCAACCAAGATCAATGCAGTATGATTGATTAGCTATTATAATCTTCATTGATTGCATTGAGCATATTTAAATTTTACTAAAACATGCTTGAAGCAATACTTTATTTTATTTTTACTACTTTAAATGTTTTACGGGAAACAACTTTCAGCAGTAGATATTTCAGCAAAGTCGAACGTGGACCCGTATTTAGTACCGGTGGTGGGGATCGACCCAAGTTTGAGTCGAAGGCTGTACATTTCCCACCAATATCACCACTTAATTTTAACTTGGACAGAAAATCATAATTTAAGCATTTTTGAAACATCAATGCCGGGGTGGTCTAGCGGTACAGCGCTCGATTTGGACCTGTGTGGGAATGGGATCAAATCCTACCACCGGCACTAAAATGCGGGCCCACGTTCGGCTTTACTTTAATGTCCACTACTAAAAAACGTTTCCCGCAAAACATAAAATAAAAAAGTAAATTATGTGGATAAAATAAATTATATTAGAAAACATGTATATACATATAAAAATATTGATGAAAACCAAACATTTTCATCATTTTAGATATTTCTTGCTCTCTATAATTTCCTATAAGCTTTTAAATAAGAAGACTTTTCATTGATTAATCTAATATTTTAAAATTTGATTTTGCAAGACATTGCTCATTCTTTTAGCTAATAAAGTTTATTTTTAAACCATTTATGTTATTGTAAAAAATATTCTTTTTAAATTACAATAATATTAAAGTCTGAGGTGTCTAGAAAGAATTTTATAAACGTTACGTTTTTGCTAATCATGGATTGTGTATTTAATACAAATAAAAAACACGTTACAAGAAAACTATTCTCTTTTTATAAATATAGACAGAACATTATGTTTATTAATTGTTAAATACTTCAAAGCATTACAATGTGGTTCAGGATTAAATCATTAATTAAACATTTTACCATTTTTTAGTGCTACCTTAGAGTTAACCTCTCACATTACCATCATAACATTTAATTTCCTTTCTAAATTAGTTGTTGTAGTTACCAGTAGTTCATAGAATATTTTTATTTCAAAGTCACGGTAATTTGAAGTAGAAATAAACATGTTCACAATGCCTAAAATTAATTTTCCAATCGGGGGTTCCTGTTAACACATTAACACCTGAGTATCCGTTTAGTCCATGACTGCTTACTTGACACAGCCTTATTCACAGCTGACCTAAAAGTTGATCTAACATTGACCACCTGTGGAAGCACTAAGTAAAAGTCGGCTTCTTTCCAACTTATAAAGCTGTAAATGGGTAAACAATAAAACCTAAAAACGCAAATAAATAAAGAATTGTCAATAACTTATCTGTAACCAATCACTTTTGATTTCTGTTTAAATAAAGCACACACCGCAATCAAATAATAAGAAACATCCATTAAACATGCACTCGATTGTATCACATTTAAAATGCAAAATTTATAAAAGTATAAGTGATGCAAATCATCAGATAATTTTCAATTTAACATAAACCACAGTTCATTTAAAACAAAATATAATTAAACTGAAAACAAAGTGGTAAGTTATTAAACTACTACATTTATATAGTAATCAAAGCAAACATTATTTAAAAAAATAAAAACCCTAGATGAGTAAATTATAAGATTTAATTCGCTTGGTAATTTTTATTTAAATAATTAACTATTAAAATATTAAATACGGCCTAGCCTCATAATTAACCTCGATGCTTGTGCAAAACCTCATTTCAACATGTCAACACTTGAAATTGTGTCAAAAGTGAAATTTAAACATATAATTAACTTACTATAGAAACTGCATAATATATATGATCCAATAACACAAACAACAATAATGAATAAAGCGCTGCATATTCCAACATCCAATTGTTCATAACATAAGATCGATAAGTCACATTGATAAAAAGCACAACAATTGTATACAAATAAACTTCTCTATTGTAAAATGGTGCTTCCGACAAGCACAACTGAGCCACTATAAACTGACACTATATATATTATATATATATATATATATATATATATATATATATATATATAATTGTTTAAATTCTTTACAAAAAAAAACATTTTTCAGCAAGTGGACATTTTAGCGAGGTTAAATAAAGGAGCGCATTTGGTGCTAGTTGTTGGCACTCGAATCCATGCCCACTCAAGTTTGAGTCCAGTGCTGTACCACTAATAATATTAGCAACCTTCACAAAACTGTGCCAATAAAAATTAGAATTTACGCCTACATATGACTTAGATCAGCACTTGACTGCATCAATCACTTTACCATTTTGGAACAAATTGGAAGTTGAAGTACTTACTACTGATCTGTATCAGTGCAATGTCAAAAATATATCAGAATTTTGGGTTTTAACAAATCAGTTAAAAAAATGTTAACATAATAAAACTTATCGATTGTAAACTAATGCTGTTTCTTTAAATAAAAAGTGAAGTGCATCTAATTAAACAAATTGCACATTTTTCGAAAACAATTAAGCTATTTCTCAGTACTCCAAACGTTTACATTTTCCAGTACTATTGATTAATTACTTTTATTTCTCTATTCAATATAAATATAACGAATGATTGCAATGCTAAGTCATGCTAAATAGAAAATATATTCCGGGATTGAACAATGGACTTGAGTGGCGTCGATTCGAACCCCATCGCCGGCACTAATTGTGGGTCACTATTTGGTTGAGCCAAATATCCACTTGCAAAAGGAATATTTTCAGCAAAACAAAAATTCAACAAACGTAAGTAATTAATCGATTATCTTTTTATTAATATAAATAAACAAGTTTCAAATTTATTTGTTTTAATGCAACGTTATTATAATAATTTTTACTAACTTAAATATTTATGTAAAAATTTGAATATGTTCTAACTAAAAATAAAGTTTTTTTGTTTAAAAACAAGTTGGAAATTAATAATTTTGTAAGAAGTTATAATAAAAAATTAGAATACAATGTTAAAGGAAATTTACTTTTAGAAATGTAAAATAGATTAAATAAATTGAATTTTTGTTCAAAATGCAAAACCTTTGTTCCCGTTTATTTTAAGTAAATTATTGCGCAACTTAAAAGACAGTAAAATAAACTAGTTTTTCAAATTGAACATAAAATCCATACAAACAGAAAAAAAAATTCAATAATTAATATAATATTAAATGCTTTGTGCTTTCTTTAACGTTTGACTATATTGTATAATAATTTTATTCAACGTTTAATTATAAACTGATTGACATTTGATATTACTATTATTATTAGTGAAATACATACATATAATTGTTTTATTTGTAGCATACAAAGTACAATATATAATAAAGCCACGTTCTTTTTAAGTCATGTGGTTGCTAAATAAGATCATTAATTTAAAAGCTGTAATAAGTTTCCAATCAAATTGATGTTTTATTAAAAGTGCGTTATCACATATAAAATGACTTTTCATTTCATATTTTATTATAGATAAATTGTTACAATGATATTTACTTCATTAAATGAATCTATAACGAATAAACAAGTATTTCATTTGCAATATATTCTTTTATTTTCAGCAAGTGGTCATTTACCAAAACCAGACGAAAGCCCACATCTAATGCCGGAGATGCGATTCAATCCTGTGTCCACTTAGTTTTGAGTCTAACGCTCTACCAACACGGTCACTCCAGCAATTTGATGATAATGCAAACAATTGTACAATTTACCCAAAACATATTTGCACAATATAAACTCTGTTTTAACACCTAAAAAATAGTTCATTGTACATTCGACTGTCTTCAACAATAATGTATAACAGTAGTGCACTACCAGTAGTTTGTTAGACCTTTCAACGTAAACAAGACTATTTTTAAGCACCATAATCAGCAAAGATATCGATAATTAGCTCTTGCTCAAACATTATTGGGCCATACGTTTTGCGTAAATTAGCAAACTATAAATAAAACCAAATAATTGTAAAGTTCCCCTTCTGTAAACGTATGTCAGTAAAATAGATAGATTAAATATTTGATAAATAAGAATTTACAAAATATCATATCGTGTGTTATGGCTGAATTATAACGCATAAAACTAAATTTCGATAACAGGAAGTACTAAATTGTATACTAAACAAACTTGTATTGAACTATTCAAATAATAAAGTGTTATTGCAAAATGGGACTTTCTAAATGTTAACAATATCGTTAAATCTCATGTTAAACTTCAAACCCACATATTTATCGTACGTTTAATATATCATACATAACGACCATAACACTATTCAGTAAAATCTTTAATCAATACTGTACATTTTCCTACCAATAGCAATGCGTAATCGTACAGTCAACAATAGTAATAATAATAATAAGAAGAAGAAGAAGGAGAATAACGGTGATAATAATAATAATAATAATAATAATAATAATAACAGTGATAATAATAATCATCATCATGATCATAATATTAATACTAATAATAACAATAAAATGGTAATTAAATTTCAAACTCAACATACCGTCGCGTTTGAAGCAGCTGTGGAAAAACAAAAAATGAACGCTCGAGTATGAACAAATAGTAGATTGTGTGGTGACAAAAAAGCCCATATGCTGGAACTTGTCAATAACATTAGAAATGGAATCCACGGTTTGAATGCACCAAACCATCCGCGACCGCGATGCCATGATACGTTTGACGGACAGTTACATAAAATATTGTGTATAGTGAATGGAACGTGAATAATTAAAAATGATACTAAACAAAAAAAAATTTAAGTACAAAAATTATCAGTAAGATAGTTGATAATAAGGTTTAATTAATTAATTAATTGTTATTACTATAGAAAATTGTATTAATATTACACAAATTATGAAAACATATATACTAAACAAATCCCGTCATAAACAATTAACGTATGCCGTAGAAGCTACTAAATTTTAAACAATGTTCCAAAATATATGTGATAGACCTAATAACATGGCTGGCTAACATGCTCGTCAACAGTAGTAACGCACAGTATTCAACATCACTGGACAATTAAAATTGCAACAGATACACAAGCTGCTAACAAAATAAATGCAGTATAATTTATTTGCTTTTGTGACACCATTCAATTGTATGAAGCACATCTAAGTTGTACTAAAACATTCCTCAAACATTATCTTACAAATATTAGTAAAATAGTTTATACCAATATTATTATAAATTTGTACTTTATGTTAAAAACAAGCAAATTAGTTGCTTAAAATAATTTATACTATAAAATACGTAGACATATAGAAATAGGTTTTAAAGCTATACATTTTTAATATTTAGGTAATATTCGTTGATTTCTAGAAATTTCTCCATGTTTAATGTGCTAACTCCGCCTAGTTTGGAATAGAAATGATTCAATCTAGCCAGTCCCAAACCTGAATAAAGGAAGAGGGTTTGAGCGCAAGGTTAGCAACCTGGCCTCTGTAAAAAATTTATACTGCTACAAAAACAATGAAGAGGACGCCATTCCGGCAAACAACGGCAAAAAAGTGATCGCACGTATCTAGATGACAAAGTCACACAAATGACAGAGTTGAGTGATAGCCGAAAGGAAGCTCAATCTTCGATTTGCAGAATCTTCAATGCCAACGAGGCTTTGTTGTTTGATGTTGCTTTGCTGTAATTGTTTTCTTATTGTCCCATGCTTATTTTTAAAGCAAATATATATAATTATTGTGTTGATCTCTACGTATATTATATGTATATTGTACAATTTGATTTTGCATTCCATAATTAACTTTCTTAATTAAACATTTTTATTTGTCAGACCATTTGCATTATATTTTAAAATACAATTATATTTATGTTTTTGTTGTCTAGAAACAATTGTATAAATGTTATGTTTATTTTACTCAATGATTATAGGATTGAAAGTACATAAAGTTCAATATTACAATAAAAATTATGCTATCTTTTTTTAAATATAGACTAAAACATTCTTTGTTAATTCTTCAACGATCTAGAGTATCGTGTTGAGGTCCAACATTAAATATAAAATTGAATTAACTAATTTTAGTACTACCTTAAACAAGTACTAGTTCGACCCTATTTCAATAATTTTTTAATATTATTGCAGCCAAAAACATTTAAAACATATTATTTCTTAAATAATAATATACAATTAAACATAAAAATTTATTAAAATAAAGTGAATCTGTAATTGTTCAAGGTAGCACTAAAATGGATAAAATCTGCTTTATATTTAATGCTGGACCACAATGTTATACTCCAGAGCATTGAATAATTAACAAAAAGAATGCTATAGTCTATATTTTAAATAAAAACAACATAATTTTTATTGTACTTTTAAAATTAATGTATTTTTAGTCCTATAAATTACAAAATAAAAATATTCGATTAAAAAAAATAATTATATAATGAAAATCAAATTCCACATTGGGTTAAAATACATACAGACCCCTACATTAAACGCTTTGAGAAAATTCCAGAATGAATATTACCTAAAATATTTAAAAAATTATTTATTGTTTATTGTTTCAGTCGTAGTATATTTTTAGAGGCTAACCTTGCGTTCAAACCCTCGTCCTTTATCTAGGCTTGGGACTGGCTAGATTGAATCATTTCTGGTACATATTTTATAATATAAATTATTTTTAAGCAACTAATTTACTTGTTTTTCAATTTTTTTAAATGTAAATATTCTTGTTTTTAACCTAAAGTACAATTTCATAATATTGAAATAAAATATTTCTCTAATACTTAAAAGATAATGTTTAAGGAATGTTTTAGTACAACTTAAATGTACTTCATACAATTAAATAGTGTCACAAAGGCAAATCAATTACACTGCATTTATTTTGTTAGCAGCTTGTTTATCGACTATATATTCAAGTGATAAGCTCTCTAACCCCCATCTTTCCATTTATATTCACTGTCTATCATATGATTTCGTATATTTCATTTTGTTGCTATTATTTGTACTATTTTTGTTTGCTGTTGAGTTTATTATTTTGTAACTAATGGTGAATATGTATTTATATGCTAAATGTATCTCTGCTGAGGTATTAAAGTATAATGTAATAGTAATAATAATAATAATAATAATTTGTTGGTTCAATATAATAGCAAAATATATATTTTACAATTTTTGAAGGTGCAACTAAATGTCATCATGTAAGTGGACTGTATGAAACATTTGCCGACTAAAATATTAATCCTACTCGTAATAAAAATAAGTGACAATAATATTGGCATATACATTATATACTTAACAAATATACTCACGTTTGTAAATTTATTTAAATATAAAATTTACTTACGAAAGAATGTAACAACTATAACTGATATCATTGTAACATCGTAAAATAAAGGTTGATTAAATGCAGCTGGTGAAAATATAAATCCCGTAAGAAATGCAAAAACGCAAGCCTGTAAATATCAGATTATAATAACAATTAATATGGGAAAAACGGAAATACAGCTAACTCTAATACACTATAAACTAATATAAGTATTATGTCGATCTGTGTAGTTGTTTCCTCCAAACTTTTGCAAACAATTTACAAGAAAACTATAAGTTGCACAAGAATAAAGAATAGACATCTTATAGTGATTCACAACAATTGTCTGCCATATTTTATTTGCAAAAAAAATTTTGTATCCGCGTCAAACGTGGGAAATTAATGCAAAGAATAGTAAAATTGATGGAAATGTAAGTTCCATAATTTACAACCTAACTATAAGCACTTTGCTATCTTGAAGAACTACTTTAGTTGTTTAAAAGGCTGCTCATTAAAGAAAAATTTGTAATAAGCGTCGCCTTTAGTTATCTCTAGAAACAAATCAATAGCAATCGTCTTCGGATCACAAACTAATCAATAAAATAATTAATGGCATTATCAAACAAGTCAAAAAATTTTAATATTTTAAATCAATCATTCAAACCGATGAAATTGCAACATTAGTAAATTTTTTAATCAATATTCAAACTGAGAAGCAAAAACTTGATTTCAATCAAAACAAAACGACAAAAATATATATTTATTCCATAGCATATGCTTCTGAAAGGTAGTGTAGATAAAACAAATGATTCATAATTGAATATAATTATATTTTGGAAAGATGTTACTATCCACTAAAAAACCCACGTTACCTCGCTAGATATCCGGATTAATTATGTTAATTTGGCTACTAAATTGCCATCAAGAATATTACCATTGTTAAAAATTGAAACTTTCTAAGCAATGCTCAAATTCCTAGAATCATAAGCATACGGAGATACTAATAATCCGGAGTATTTGAGTAATGTTTATAAAATCTCAAATTACAATTATGGTTATATTCCTGACTGTTACTCCTCCAAGTAGTGCATTCTGAATACTTAAAGCATAAGTATATCATATGTAGCCATTCGGATAAAGGAGATAACCCTAACAAAAAACCAGGCGGCCTCGTCAATCTTTGGAAACAGTGGCGCCGTATAAACATGAAGAATAATAAAGGAGTGATCATGTAACCAACCAAAATTAAAACAACCATCCATAAATAATTATAAAAAGACACAATAGGATATCCTTGCCCATAATCTAAACACAAGATGGTAAAAATCTATTCATAAGGCCAAATTACATTTTCTTTTTGTTGTAAGTAATATACCAATCTATCAACCGAAAGATTAAATTATATATATATATATATATATATATATATATATATATATATTTAAAAACCAAATCATTATGCTACTATATAAGAAGATTAAGAAAACTAAATGTTAACAATTATATTACTAAATTGTTCATTACATCATGCTTTTATCCTTTGATATTATATTGCTCACCCATAATTTTTCCTGGTTTATTAAAACAGGATTACATTATTTTAAAAAGATGCATATCATTGGTATCAAAATCTTCAGGAATCAAATATTCTATCTTATTGAATAATATTGTTGATAAACATTTTAAATCCTGTATACAATTAGCATCAAGGATTGAAAATAATAACAATCACCCGCTACATGCAGCTTTTAACAATTCTAAAGCTTCTGGAAAAACAAGAAGAACTTACCTGCACATGAAAGCCAAAACTAATCAATACAAAAATTCATGTCTGCCCTACTTATCCAGAGTGTTAACCAATCCAGAATCAAACAAAATTGAACTACTAAGAAACCTATCAAAGTAGGAATTGTTCCACCTACGCATTCATTTGAACTAATTTGGACATCTCACAGTACAAGTTGTGCCTTATAATGACTCATTCTATGTACAGTAATTTTGAATATTTTTTTTAAAATCACATGCATACTATATAGACTATATTTATATTCATTAACATATGACATTCTATTTCATTTTGATCCCATTATTTATACTACTACTTTTTTTTTATATTGATGGTAAAAATGTATTTTATGCTGAATGTATCTCTAGTGAGATATTAAAGCTTAATAATAATAATAATAATAATAATAATAATAATATATATATATATATATATATATATATATATATATAATGTTTGCTTCCTTGAATGTTTAACAAGAAACAACTTTCAGCAGTGGACATTTTAACGAAGCTGAACGTGGCCCGCATTTTAGTGTAGGTAATGGGATTCGAACCCATGCCCACCGAGGTCCGAATTCGAGCGCTGTATCGCTAGACCACCCCGGCATATATATATATATATCAAATTTTCAATACCCCAATATGTATAGTGTTATAAAACTCTAGCATAACTCACAATCAGACTTGCATCAAACGACCATGGTAAAAACAAAACTGACGTAATGTACTTTTCCCAATGCGAACTATAAAAAGTCAAAAAAATTAACCACTGGGATACAAATATTTTCATTGGAGATAAGTATTCAGCAAGTAGGGCATATATAGAACCGGTTACAAACAGACATGTCCACGAATCACATCCATGGTCAAACAATTCGCCCAGAGCTGACGATGTTTGAGTACGACGAGCTTGCTTGCCATCAACGCCGTCCAAATTATAGGCCACAAACGTACATATAGCAGCAATCAGCCAAATGTACCGGGGAACTTCGTTAGCCTCATTAAATTGAGGATTATATAAACACAAAATCAAGTAATGAAAAACGGTCAATAAAAACCCAACAAACGTAATCAAATTAGGTGAAATCCACATAGGAAAAAACTAAAATTATTATTAGAAATTTCACTAAAAATTACATTTGCCAGCCAATTCCAAAATGGATGCATTATGTATTTTGAAAGTGGTGAAGTATCTACACACTTGTACTAAAATATTTAATGCACATTATTGTAAACAAATTACCTGATAGGATTTCAATCCCTTAATCATTTCGGGTGTTAACATTTTAGATATGTTCAATATGTATGTATAGATTAAAATATAATCAAACTAAGAAATAGCTAAAACAAAATAAATAGAAAAACAAAACATAGAAAATTAACCCATTGTTATAATAAGCACATAATTTTTAAACTATTATTATTACAATAAACAAATGTTATAAAAATTCACCAACCAAATCACAATAGCATTTAAAAATAAACATATTACAAAACATCGTAAAAAATAAGTTACATTTTTAAATTTTTAAAACTCAAGGAACAAAATTATTACATTTTTTAAATTAATTATATATATATATTAATATCTGGTAAAAACATTAAGTACAATTTAAAAAATACTAATCCAAAAATAAAGACCATTCGGATAAAGGATTTTCAAAGAAATATTAGTAATAGCTTGGGGCTGTGACAATATGCTCGAAAAGTTTAATCCACCTGAAACCTGAAGATAGACCTGTAGGTAAAGTGATCTAATCTAAAATAAATAAATGCTCTAGATTTATGGAGTTTATTCTCATGACCTCTCAGACAACTATACGCGACATCAACATTTAAAGTAAATCGTTATGTTTTCATTAGCTGGTAAACTAACATCATATCATCAATCATCCTGCAAGAATTAATAACGTCTATAATTTTGAATAAAACATAATTTATAAAATAAAATTTTTCACAGAAAAAAATATATAAATAACTATATTAGAATCAGAGATCAAATATAGTAAACACGCTTTTTAAAAATTAACCTCACAATTAAACGCTTTCCACCTATCTCTTAAACAAATGAATACTGAAATTGTAAAGCTATCATCTCACCAATCATAAAAATAAAAAATAGAAAATCTAACCTTGAACTCAAAAACATTATGCATCTATATCTGCTTTAAAATATAACTGTTAACAGATTAACAATGTTAAAATTATTTTAAATGTAAATTCTTTTGTAATTTTTTTAATTTTTTAAAATTAACAATATAAAAACTGTAAATATACTTTTAAGTTTTAAAATTTTTATATAATAAACCTAATGTTTTTTTTTATTAACTGTATATTTTTTAAGCGATTAAAATTTTTTTATATATAATTTTAAATAATTGTTATTTATTTATTGATGACACCATAATTGTTTTCATGCTGGATTGAAGATTGTACACGAGTTGAGTAAACCAAACATTTTTGATACTTGTATAGTATTTTAATTATTGTTAAAAAAATAAATAATAAAAGGTAAAGAAAAGGATTTAAACAACATAAAAATTTTAGATTTTAGATGAAAGGGGGTTACAAGCTACAGGTTAAAACACAAGTTGAGTAAAAGAAACTCCTTTTGATTCTCAATTTAATATATTTATATTTTGGAGAGGAGAGGCGAGGAACGGGTTAAAAAGGATAAAAACGTATATAATTCTAAGATTAAAAAATATTTTAGATGTAGTTAAAAAAAACATATTTATTGCAAGCCATGAACACATAGGGATGAGGCTGTGACAACATGAGATAGTAAATTATTCCAGGTTGAAAAAACTTTATTTATTTATTTATTTTTACTACTTTGTATATTTTACGATAAACATATTTTAGCAGTATACATCTTAACAAAACCGAACGTAAATCCGCATTTAGTGCCGGTAGTAGGATTTAACTTTACACTCACCCAGGTCTAACTCGAGTGTTTAACCGTTAAAGCACTTCAGTGAAATGGTTTTGTTCAAATTGCGTTAAGTCCTTGGTCTTCTAAATCGTGCTTAAATGTTTTCTTTACAAAAATATTGAAATAGGACAAAAAACACGTTATCTTGCCAGGTGCTAAAGAGTTGATACAAACTACAATAAGGTTGTTTCGGAATCTTATATCACAAAATGGGAATACCTTTAAGGATTCTAGTCGATCTACATAAAGATTTTGCCTAATTTATAAATGTTAGCTTTCAAACTTATGCATACAATTTGAGTGCAGTTTTCAAGGTGAGGCCTAATATGCAGTATGTATAATAAGCGCACACAGCAGAGAGGAATGCTATTTAAGTTATACTTAAAGAAGTATATATTTGGGCTACTTTATTGTAATAAGCCGGGATAAAGGGAGAGAGTAAAGATGACTCCTAAATCCGATTAAAAAATAAAGATGATTAAATTGCTTGTATTTGGGGCACTGAAAAAATTTCCAAATGTTCTCTATAAGATCTCAAGAAAATCTTGGCCCTGATTTCCTTTGATTTAATTTGATACGGATCATTATCAGCACCCCCAGCTAATTGCAATCAAGAAAGCTTTTATGTGATCTAAATGATCGTTCTGCAATTTATTATTACAAAATAATTCAAAATTACATACCAATACTGTTTACCGACAAGAAAAATGGAATACAATATACTCACAGAACCCCAGTCACGTTAACAACAAACGTGCTAAATTCAAATACAAAAGGCGCTTCAGAATAAAGTTCAAACAAAGTCAAAGTTGTTTAAACGAACAATATTATAAAAGTTATTATTGAAATAAAACTTAATAATAATTTTAAATATTTTATTCCAACAGTAACAGTCTTCTTAAGGAAATATGCTTACACTTTAAAAAATGTAACAGGAACGTGTTCTTTATAGACCAGTTATGATTTTTGTTATATGTTGCTGCAGAAATTTGAGGTTTTATCCCCAGATCCTAACGTTATTAACGTAAAGCAAAATGATAATGTAAATTAATAAAGATAGGTCGTTCATAAATGCAATAAAAATAAAAGACCAAGTACCGATTCTTGAAGAAACTCCTGAGGAAAGGACATTAACTTAGCAAGTAATAGAACATACGGAATTTTGTTAAAGTCAAAGTATATAGCATCTACAGAATGACAATGCTTTAATGAAAAAATAAGAATGTTTGTGTAAAATAACAACTTTGTGAGGTAGTCTCTGAAGCATAGATCCATGATGAATTGGATTAATCAATGTGTTATTTCCAATAAAGTCCATCCTTTCAATAACATTTTAGGAGCAGATAGGATACTAAAAAGCCTATAAATCTATCCCTTGACATGTGAATAAGCCTTATAAAAACTAATTTTTTGATAAAGGATATACCTTTTAAAAAAGAAAGGTGGAACAGCTGGTAGAGGACTGGACCTAAAATATTAACATGTTCTTTAAGAACTCGGATAAATGCCATCTGGACCACATGTAAAATCCAAATTATTGCTTAAAAAACACCAATAAATTAACTTATAAAATTTTATTTGTTTGTGCTTATTTGGTTGCTTGTGACTGTGTCGATTTGGAACAGTTTACTGTAAGCTGTTTTCTATTATAATTAACAATGCGTTTATAATACTATTGTTCTTGTTTATTGTATAAAATTAGTTTTTGTTATTGATTGTGTGTTGTAATCTATACTACTATTAAAATCACGTTAATCCTATGTATATTAATGTAAATTTAAAAATTGTCGCATTTGTATTAATATTGTATTATAGAACCAAACGTCAACGATTATCTGTTTCCTAATAAAGAATATACTTTATTCGTGAATTTTACTTCAGCGGATATTTGAAGAACATTTATTGAGTAATAATAACAAGGTTTTCTGTAAGTAAAACAAAAGTAAATTAATAATAAGGGCATTTGCGTATAGACTGTCCAGCTTAATCAAACAAGTCAATTGTAAGATACGGAATCTTACACCATATGTTAAGAATCTTAATTTTGATAACTGATTAGATATCAGTTCGGCATTAATCAGAGGGTAACCGATGCTAATAGAAAACACAAGAAGAAAAAAAGTACGTGTAAGATCTCACTGAGATCTCGGTCCTGATTCCCCCCAAATTAAATTAATACAGATATTTATCAATACCATCAACTAATTTCAAACAAAAAATTTCTTATGTAATCTTATATATCGTTCCGTAATTTATTATCGTGTCAGGGTAGCTTAACGGTACAGCGCTCGACTTGGACCTGGTGGGGATAGGTTTGAATCCTATTACCAGCACTAAATGCGGGACTACGTTTGACTTCTCTAAAATATCTATTGCTAAATGGTGTTTACCGTAAAACACTTAAAGTAGTAAAAATAAAATAATTGAAATTTACCTAGCAACAGGAAAATACAAGACGTAACAATACTCACAGAATTACAGTCACGTTAACAAAATACGTAATAAATTTAAATACAAAAACCGCTTCAAAACAAAGTTCAAACATTGTCAACTTTGTTTAAATAACAACATGAATATTGTACTTGAAACAAAAATGTACAAAATAATATTTTTCTCAACAACACTAAGTTTAATTGAATGCCAAGTCTGATAAGAGCCTCCTTTATAAGTTTAACAAAAATAGACTGGGTTGGGATATCTCCCCTCCCAGACTTAAGGATTCTAGTGGCTCTTTCCACTCATTGCCTGGGTCTGTGACACCTTCGGAGTCTACTTTAATTTGTTTTCAACACTGATTTTTCTATTAAGTCACCCACCAAGCCTTCTCTTGACTCTGGTTGTTTTACCATTACGCCTAGTCTAGTCGCTAAATACCTTACCCAGCTTAAATCATCTTCTAGAGGAGCTAACAAACTATATCCGAGAGTTCTTAAAGAGTGTGCTCTAGCACTAGCATTTCCCCTCGCCCATATTTTTAATCTCTCTATCCAACTAGATAAAGTATCTGCAATCTGGAAATTTGCCTTCATTCGTCCGATCCACAAGTCAGGATGCAGGTTTAAACCAGATAGCTTCAGACCTATTAGCATTCTATCTAGTCTTAGCAAAATCTTAAAGAATGATCAAATCTCATTAGCTTTTTTATAAATAATATCATAAACCCTGCCCAACATGTATTTATGCCAGTGAGATCCTGTCTCTTTAACCTTTTGTTGTTAACTAAAAGCGCAACCCACATGTTAGAATGCTCCCCTTCTGTCAATGTCATCTACTTCTACTTTTGTAAAGTCTTCTATAAGGTACCTCATTCCGCGTTGTTGAGTAAGTTAAAATCGTTTGGTGTAAACCACTCCTGATTTGGATACGTGATTTTCTTACAAACCGTCATTTTAGTGTTAAGTTAGGTAATGTGTCCTGCACACCTACCCCTATCACTTCAGAAGTCCCACAAAGACCAGTTTTAGATCATTTACATTTCACCATCCTGCTTTATGCTAATGATGTCAAAATCTGGGGTATCAACCCTGTAAGCTTTAGTAAAATCAGCACATTTGTTGTAGAGGAGTATGTATATGTAGAGAAACTAAGATAAGCTAATAGTTTTTTATAGATAAAACGCTCTATTGCGTTTTTGTAAACGACGGATAAAATGTGGAAATGTCGGTTTAGTATAAAGAAGAGGGCAAAAGAAAACAAATAATCTGATAACCTTTATAATATATATATATATAGGAAATAAAATAAACAAATACGCGTAAAGTGATTTAAATATTATCTAAAAGATACCCTAAAATAATAAAATATAGTGAGTTATAACCCATACTAATTAGTTGATAAAATAGTGTATGATTACCGTAAAGCATTCTCTCACCTAGTACAAAAATTTTGAGTTTTTAAGCATTTTAAGAAATCTAGGGAATTTGGTAACATGCTTGCAAACCTTGTTTTGTTTGTAAAAGTCAGTCATGAGAATAGGAACTGTAACATGAATAAAGCATTAAACATGTGGTCTAATGTAAAGTTGGTACAATGGACAAATACAGCTGCATGAATGTTTCCTAAATTGAGCTTAAAAGTTCACAAGTTTAAAGTAGATATAAGCTACTTTTATATACTGCTGGAGTGGTCTAGCGGTACAGTGCTCGATTTGGACCTCGGTGGGCATGGGTTCAAATCGCACCACCGGCACTAAAATGCGGGCTCACGTTCGGCTTTGCTAAAATGTCCACTGTTGAAAGATGTTTATCGTAAAACATTCGAAGTAATAAACATAAGCATAAAAAGTGGAGGAAACGGTTGAACTTAACCCCTAGATCCTTAACCAAGTTGACAGAGAATATGGGTTGATTTTCCGAGGTCGGGACAAAATAAATATGTATTAATAATTTCCCGCATGTTATATATTTACACAATAGAAAAATTTTAGTTATTATTTGTGTATTATCAATGTCTTACTGCAAAAATCCAGAATTACATCTACAAATCTCAAAATTATCTGCATAGAAAAGAATTTTAGAAAGAAATATTAACAGTAATAACATGTATTAACACGTAATAAAAAGTAGGAATCCAAGAATTAATGTTTACAAAACCCCAAAAGTAATGTTACAAGGGGGGAAATATTGCACTATATTTTAACACTAAAGTAGCGGTATGTAAACCTAAAATAAACTAACTTTCAAACAGAATAGACTTTTCCGTTAATAATGCAAATATAAGAGCTAGAATAGTCGTGTATTATTTGAAGCCTCTGGGAGTATAAACCGTGAAATCCATATAAAGTGAATACGTTTAAAAAATAATTTAGACCAAGTCGGTAAGTACTCAAAGCTATTCAGAATTTACTGTAGACAGAGTATAAAATGCAGGGTCTATCCGTGTTAAGAACAGATTTGAAAAAATTGCAAACCATAAATAGAAGGAAAGAACCCTCGTTCACTCTCTCAACACAAATAAACCCTTATTATACTACACAATTTTCTCAATATCTAGCGATTAAAATTACTTAACTTTTTAAATTAAACTAAACAAAAAGAAAATTAACTGATTAATTAAATGCATTCTTGTTGAACTTACAAAAACATCAACAGTTACATATTAATTTAAATAAAAAGTACTAAAAAACTGGAAATGCACTCAACAAAATATTTAATTTTCAGCGTACAAAAGCGAATGTCCATAACCACAACATATACGAACGTTTTTTAAAGTCGATTTGGTTAAATTTAATTCAATGCGCCTCGGTTTTTGAACGTTTCTACATGCAAATCCATCCTGTTCCAATTGATCATCACAATTAATTGAAGAAACGCCACACATTCCATGCTCGTTCCAACCCCACACCCATACAGATCTATCCGAAACAAGAGCCAACGTGTGTTCCGAACCGCAGCTGAAATCGACAACTCTGCAATCTGAGTTATCGAATCCAAAATCAACTAAACCGGGAATGGGGTCGTAAGAAGGTTTGTTTGAATTCAAATCAACATAATTCAAATTAGCAATTCGTCCGAGTTGACCAAGATCCGATCTTCCCCACGTGTAGACCTGACCAATAACTATTGATTTAAAAAATAAATTGTTGAATATTTTCAGTACGAAATTAATATACAATCAATCAGTGTTTATTATCCAGGAAGAGCTTTGTACAAACTAACAACGTTATTAAATTATCAATTATCTATCCGTAAACCGTTTTTCTTGTTTCTTAACAATCACCCAATCCTTCCTATAAAGATATGACTATAAGTTATACGCTTAAAGAGGATTGAAAGGAAACATTCCGTATCACGTGCTACCAACTACAACCTTAAAAGTAGTAGCAAATTTAAAAATTGGACAATCAGAAGCTGTAAACTGTGAAATGAATTCATTTCGTATAACAACATTTTAGTATATATATATATATATATATATACTAAAATGTTATGTTTGTAACTGATGAGAATATACGAAACGAATTCATCTCACAGTTTACATTTTCTCATATTTTGATTTGGAATTATAAAGGGAACCCAATGCTTTAAATTAACTATCAGATCCATAAAGTTAATTTTTAAGTAAACAATTAATAATTGTATAAATAACAGTGT
Source organism: Cardicola forsteri (assembly GCA_025895645.1). Classification (NCBI taxonomy): domain Eukaryota; kingdom Metazoa; phylum Platyhelminthes; class Trematoda; order Strigeidida; family Aporocotylidae; genus Cardicola; species Cardicola forsteri. Next base: position 53,148 of record JAKXYG010000090.1, on the reverse strand, counting down.
CAACTAAATAATAATATCCAAAATTACGTACTAAAATACTTACACCTATCTAAACCTACAAAAAGAAATTAAATTGTTTGAAGTATTTTTGCAAATTGTCCACTTATGGAACGTGCGAAATAAATCAACAGTACGAACAACAAGGATAAAATCGAAAATATATGTAATACAACTTAATAATAAAAACTTTTAAAATTAGTTATTTGTAAACTATAAATAATTGAGAATATTTAAAAATAAATGTTAAAATACAAATAAAACACCCATAATGTGGACATGATAATAACCATACACTCAATAATACGGTAAATAAATCTGTAAATATGCCAAAACAATATACATATCAATATTTTTATCAATCAATACCATTTTTAACAACGACATGACTCCATCCACACAAAACTTTATTCACTGGATATCCACCAAATTGTTCACAAGAATACCATAAAGAACCAGTTATTTTACGCTCTGGACATCCAACACTTTTTACGAAATACGTTAGATCACCCCAAATGGCCACTTCGCCATTTTCTAAAAATATACAATCCACACAAATAAACTCTACTTATAATCAATATGTAACACTGAATAAGCACTTTTATATATTTAAAGTTGTTTAATAATTATTGTTTATTAAAAACTCAAAAATGTATTTATCCTCAAAATAAAATCACAGCTACATGTCGAGTGATATATTTATGACAAATCACGTTAAACTTCAAAACATATGTAAATTTATTTTAAAGATATTGAATTCCGTTTTCAACTAGCTTTCAACAAATTCTTAACCGAGTAACTCTTCACTTGTAAAAACCGATATTTTACACAAAATGTTGAGTTATTTTAAATTGCATTTGCCACGACTTTGTATTCAACAATTCTATTTTGTCTAAATTTATGCTAAAAATTCAAGAAAACGTTTTTGACAGCAGTCTATATGTGAGTCACTAGGCATATGATTAAAAAAATAACAATTATTTATAATTCAACCAGATTACGTTTCAATAATTCAAATTCATGAATTCATACATGTTCAAACAATTATCTGAACTTCACTCTCTTATAAACCAATGTTACAACTTACGAATTGAACATGGGGGGGGGTTATAAATAAAGTTTATTTGCTAAAAGATCGCTACTTTGTGACGACGCCAGTATTCACAGGAATTGACGAAGCAATCTTCTTCGGTAGAATTAGAGGTTGATGCGGGTTGACGAATCCACAACCCTAAACGACTACACACGGTTAATGGATACCTTTTAAACATCTTGAGTGTATGCTGGCACTCATTCACTAAGTGAGAGTCCAGCGAAAGCTCAGATATACCGATGTGCACTCGATCCCCGCTGTTATTAGTTTATATGCCTGTAGGCACCTAGTCCGGGATGCATCACGTTGAGGAGAAACAGTCAGGAAAATCGCCATCATTGAAATTTGAGACTCTTAAGCATTACTGAATCACTGCAAAGCACCAACACATTGCACAGTTGGTTCTATATCAATTTAGCCCATCCAAAATAGATAAAAAACTTTCTTAATAAATAGACGGCATCCTCGTGTCAACACCACTGTTCATAAGAATTAGCAAGTTTCTACAGTTTTACCGCAGTCTGCTTGCTTTTCAAAATGGTTATAAATTATGCACATTTACAAAAGTACCTTACATATATACCTGTGTCTACCGCCTAAAGTGCAAGATGCCCCATACAGAAATACGAAATCAATAATGTTACCATTATCAGAATTCATAAACATTACTCAACTACTGGGGATAATTGATATTCCAAAGAATACATAAAACAAGAAATTAATTTTTATTGCATACTGTAAAACTATAACTAGGACTCATTTATAACAAAGCAAGTATATTTATTATTTGTGTTGAATGCGTACTTAATAACTATTACATTAATACAAAAGTGATTAACAATAAAAACCTTAAATCATTTACATAAAGTTTTAGTTCTTAAACATAAATACACAAAATCTACTCTTTAATACCATTTCAAAAATTAACGCAAAAATTTATGACAGTAACACATCTACATTAATTTGTTATGTCCGATTGTTTTTTTGTAAAAATAAATATTGAGAATTAAAAATTATGTAAAGTACTTAATAGTTCATTTATATATACTTCGACATATTTATTTAAAAAGGCTGAATTGGTCAAAGTAGCATATTTTAAAAGCTACTTCTATATAAACGTGGATAATAAGTTGAAGTTACATAATTTTATAATAATTAGCTTATTATTATTATTAGAAATGTTATATTAGTATTGTCAGATTAACTTGAATAATAAATTTACTAGATTTTTTAAGTCAATTTCATTAAAAATGAACAATAACTAATCTTTAAAAATTCATGTTAAATGCAGATTCAACCCTGACCTAATTGTGAGTTCATAATAATTATCAAAATAAACATTTAATTATTCTAATCTATATAAACAAAAATAATAAAAATTTAAAAAAAATTTAAAAACAAATCGAATAATTTATTATTTACGTTTAACCTTAAGATTCCGCTCATCCGCTTACGTTGCATTCTGTTTTTTTTGCGTTGTTTGGGAAATGGATAATAGTGATTAAAATGTTTTCATCTTACCAAAAATAAATATCATGTCATCAAAGAATTAAAAAATGAAGGATTTTCACCGAAAAAGTGGCGAATTTATACAGAGTTAACCTTTTAACAATTTATCACATTGTTAATGGTCAAAAACCGCGAAATTATGGTAATGTTGAAAGAAAACGCGTAACAACTACTACGGATCATCAGCAAATCGTTATAAAATTTAAAAAATTATAAACCTATTTTAGAAATTAAAAGAAATAGTTTACAATTTTACTTATTCCTCGATCAGAGACAGGGCATTAAAATCTGGTTTAACGCTTTAAGCACCAAAACTAAAGCCATTTATTAGTTAAAAATAAAAAGATGATAGATTGGCCTTTTGTAAAGTATGGAGTAAACGATACCTTTATTATTGGCGTTCCATATACTTCACTAATAAATAATTCGGGACGAACCATTTGGCTACAAAAACTAAGTGTTGTGTGGATCGAGGTTTCAAAAACATTCACTCTTGGTTGTTAGAAAAAAAGCCCACTCTCGACAAGTAATGTGTTGGTTTAGTATTAAGTATAATCAATCTATCAAATGAAAAATTATATCTGCCACCTTTAATAGTGAAAACTGTTTCAGTTATAAAGGATGTTTTTCATTATGAAATGCAGCACACTTACACCGGGGTGACTACTGTTTTTCAGGACAATGCTCCATCTCATACGTCCAAAAAGATAATGTCATATTTATCTAGGTTCACTTTATTTGTTTTATATTTACATTTAAACAGTAGTTGGGCTAAAATTGAAAAAGCTATCTTTGACCTAACAGCCAGGATATCACTGTTTACTTGGTAATTGTTGTAACAGTAGTATATAAAAATTAATCCCCATTTTAATATGATATTACAAAATATTTATTTAAACTTCAAATTTTAATGTTAAAAAAACAACTCTGCTTTGTTGATAAACACTTAACAGCATTAGTCAGATAAAACACCAAGTAAACAACCAGAGTAACAAAGGTGACAATAACGCTAGACTAAAAACTGGATAAACCTAGGTCTAAGTCCTACCATAAAAACAAAATGTAAGCCATTATGACTGTCAAATTTATGCCGGGGTGGTCTAGCGGTACAGTACTCGATCTGGACCTGAGTGGACATAGGTTTGAATCCCACCACCGGTACCAAAATGCGGACCCACGTTCGGATTCGCTAAAATGTCCACTGCAGAAAAATGTTTCCATCAAAACATTCAAAATAGAAAACACAAAACAAAATCAATATTTGCTAAAAATATTTCTTGTTAACCATTTAAGCAATAAAAACTAAATAAAGATAATAAATAAATAATACATAGCTAAATACTCAAATTATGTGCATAAAAAGTACAACGCTAAAAAACATTATCCCTTAATTTTTCTATATAAATAGTTAACAATATATCAAATATAACGTTCCCGTAAAACATTCAAATTAGTAAGTATAAATAAAATTAAATTTAGATGAATACCTGTTAGAATAACACTATGATATGCACCTGCGGCACATTCAATTACTTTACAATAAATATCTGTTAAATGAATGGGAATAGTACAATTTTTAGTAGAATGGCCCACATCAAGAAAATCCAATTGTCTGCGTTTGTTATTGCCCCACACAAAAACCTTTCCATCGCCTGTATAAAATAAAAATACAATTAATTTTATATCTTACATGAAACAGCAACAACATGTCTCAAACCAGCAGATATTGTTTCAATCGAACACACATTTATAATAATCTAAAAATTAATTTTTTAAAAAGATCTAAAATACTGGTTTTTCAATAAAATCCGAAACTTCTCTACAAAGTTGTCCGTATTTGTTTGAACCCCATGCATATACAACGCCATCACACGTCAGAACAAATGAAAAATCCCAACCACAAATTACTGCCTTTATGTTGGCATGAAAGTAACATGGAATTGGTTGATATTTATACAAATCATCAAACCGCCCAGTTTGTTTTGATGAATTTTCCCCACAACTAAAAACAATGTTATCTAATGTATTTTATAAATATATATTAAATTTACTAGAAACAGCCAACGAATGTCCACCACCGCCAGCTATATAACTAACGGGTTCATTAAAATCAATTGATACAGGTAAAAGTTGATCATCTACATTACCCGTACCTAACTGACCATGACTATTAGCACCCTAAGAGATGAAACATATAAATAATAAAATTACCCAACTGAATATAACCATGTCAATACTTCATGTAGATCATTTTTGTACAAGCTAATCTATGATATAATAGCAAACTAAAAATATTATTTAAATATATTTAAATCTCTTGTAAACAAAAATTAAAAATTTAATTTATAAAAACTAAAATTAAGTTATAAAATTAGTATAACAGTTTGTATAATAAACTTCACAAGTGCTATCAAGTTCAAAGCTTATAAACATTGTTTCAAGTTGCACACTTATACACACATTAAGTCAAAAATCTTCTAATAACATAGTTCTTGATTGAGACTATTTCGGCTTTGAGTTTAAGAAATCACACAAAAAACAATTAAAAAATAAGTAAAAAAACTAAAGTTCAAGCTTAAAACCAGAAAAATAAAATAAAAAAATATGTAACATAAATCCTCAATTCTATAAAGGAAGCATAAGAGTTAAAAAAAAACTAACATTGAAAACCATGTATCAGAGTCCTTACAAGTAAGACAAACAGGTATAAAAGTAGAAGAGTATATAAAAACGTTTCCTATAAATATACTGACCAAGTTATCAAGATTACTAAGAAAACCTGTAACGTCTCATATAAAAATATTATTACACTATTTAACAGCACTTATAAAAGCCTCAAACATCTTTTTGAAATATGTAAATGACAGTTTACTCAACTTGTTTTTTAGGGAATACTAGGTTATCCACTAAGGAGTTTATACTTAATATATCTAGCCTGAGTGATTAAATAAAACTAAATTCCACGATTAAATTAATCCTTCAAAAACAAGACTCGGTTTACTAAATGTTACACAGTGCTTGTTTAGTTTGTCGGTTGTGACATTTTTTAATTTTAGTAAAACTTTAATACTGATTAAGAGATTGTGGTTGATATTCAAGACCTCCTCCATAAAAAATCCAGTAAAAAATTAACTATATTGTTATCACCAACTACAAAACTGGTACATCTATCATTAAACCATAAAGCAAAGCATTCCTGCATTGATTATCTTGACACAGTTTCTTCTGTTAGATATAAATCCAAAATTTAAAAATAAGTGTATAAAATAAAACATTATGTACTAAAAAAAACAAATATAAAGCATAAAATAAATGTAAGCAATTGTACTATAAAGTAAGAACACCGTAATTATTTTTAAAAGGAAATAAGCGTGCAATTTAAATAACTGTATTAAATTGATGTTTTAATATAACTGAATAAACGCTACTCTTAGTTTGTTTTCTATTATTAAAATTTATAAAAGCAACTAACTATGGACTAAGTTTTCTCAATTAACGAGCATTTGATTTTATCATAATTGGATCATACTCCTGCATATTAATTAAAAATCTAAGAAAATAGTAAAAATTATAAAAATAGACCTAAAATCAATTAATAACTAAGGTAATTTTTTTAATAAATAAATGCAGCAACACTCAAGATAACGCCTCACCTTGCTGATTGACCTAATCGACCTAACTGGCCAAATAAAACACAAGATTTAACAACAATTCAGGTCAGGTAAAATCACGAGTTATGTAGGAGGAAACTCCTTTTCGTACTCGGTTCAAAATATCAAATATCGACAAAATAAATCTCAAAGATTATGTATATAAATATAATAAAGCTATAAAAACAGAATTATGAAATTAAATATATTCATGGAGAAAATAGTTCAGGTAATCAGGTAAAATCACGAGTTATGTAGGAGGAAACTCCTTTTTGTACTCGGTTCAAAATATCAAATATCGGCAAAATAAATCTCAAAGATTATGTATATAAATATAATAAAGCTGTAAAAACAGAATTATGAAATTAAATATATTCATGGAGAAAATAGTTGTCATATGCTGATTTAAAGGAGTCGATGGAAGGAGCTGAAACAACATGGCTAGGTAAAAGATTCCACGCGGAAATAACCCTATACGAGAAATGGTTTAAACGTAACCGGGATCTTACTCTGGGTTTGGAAAACTTAAAAGGGTGCCCCCTTCGAGAATCGTTCGCGAGTATAAAGGGAGTTTGGCACCATCTGACCTTAATAATTTATAAACTAAGATGGGATCGCCCCGGAGCCTCCTATCTTGCAGTGGAAAGAGCTTGAGAGATTTTAATCGGTTTGTATAGCTAACGTTTTTGAGCTGCCTAGAGGTCTTTGTGAACCTACGCTGTACTTTATCTAAAATCTTAATATCCGCTTTTAGGTAAGGGGATGTAACTTGGATACAATATTCTAAGTGGGGTCTAATGTAAAGTTGGTAGAGTAACCGTGTACAACTCACCGGGACGTTCCCAAGATTACGTTTAAAGAACGTGATGAGTTGGAACCCCTTGGAGAGCTGCTATCCTATAATGCGTTGAAAAGTCTAGGAATTGATTAAATGTAACCCCTAGATCCTTGATTAAATTAACTCGAGTGATGGGGGAAAATCTGGCGCTCTAAGTCAAATGTATTGCCTGAATATTTACCAAGGGAGAAGTGATTACACTTGGAAAAATTCAGAGGAAGCGCATTTGCTATAGACCAATTGTAGATACTTAAAATATCGAGTTGAAGTTGATCAGGATTGGTATTCCAAATCTTGACATCATCAGCATATAACAAGATGTCAGAACGAACAAAAGCAGGTAGGTCATTGATATAAATAATAAATAATAAAGGACCAAGGACGGATCCTTGAGGGACACCTGAGGTAATGTTTACTGCAGCGGAAGTAATATCACCTAATCTTACGCTTAATTGCCGATTGGAGAGAAAGTCCGTTATCCAATCGAGGAAAAGCGGGCTAATCCCAAAGGCCCTCAATTTATTCAATAATGCCGAGTGGGGTACTTTATCAAATGCTTTTGCAGAAATCAAAGTAGATGACATCAATCGAATGAGAGTACTCCAGTATTCTAGTGATACTATTGGTAAATGTTAGTAGATTAGTGAGGCAGGATTTAGAAGGCATAAATCCATGCTGAACAGGGTTAATGAGGTTATTGTCGACTATAAAATTTATTAGGTGAGACTTAATTATTTTTTCCATAATTTTACTGGGAGCAGACAAGATGCTAATAGGTCTGTAGCTCTCAGCCTTAAATCTACATCCAGCTTTGAGGATCGGCCTTATATAAGCTAATTTCCAAACTGAAGGGACCTTGCCTTGTTTTATGGAAAGGTTAAACAAATACGCAAAAGCAGGAGCTGTCTCAGCAGCACATTCTCTGAGGACTCTCGGGTATATTTCATCTGAGCCTCTAGAGGAAGATTTTAATTTGAGAAGGAGATTGCGGACAATCTCCGGGGTGATGAGGGGAGAACCGGATAAAAGAGAGGGACTGGTGGTAGGGTTACCAACGAAATCCGTATTGAAGACGGATTGAAAGTATTGGCTGAAGGTGTTACAGACTTTAGGCAAGGGAAGAGGAGACCCGTGAGAATCCTTAAGTTGTAGAAGAGAATTTGGGTTCCCTCGTTTATTCTTAATGAATTTGAATAGCAAACTCTTATCTGTCTTAGCTTTATTAAGGATGCTATTGATTCTGCGATGTTTGAGCCGGGAAAGGCTGCAAGCACATTTATTACGTAAATCGAGGTATTGATAATAAAAACAGGGGAGGTTGGTTGATTTCCACTTATAGAACTCGCGATTACGGAGTTTAATGAGTCTAATAAAACGTTGCGGGATCTTATTCGACGGTCGGGAAGGCGCTCTGAGGGGGACAAAAAGTTTAGCTCCCGACTTGATGGTGTTAGAGAAATATTCGTAAAAATTGTCTACCTCGTCGGAAGAGGAATAAACCCATTTAAAACCTTTAAAATAGTTCCTTAAACCTTCAAAGTTAGCATTACTGAAATCCGGAATAAGCGCTGAACGAGGATTGGCGATGTGGGCTGAATTAGGGAGATAGACTTTAAAAGCCAAGACGGAGTGATCACTCTTACCTAATGGAGGCAGAGTGGAGACATAGTCAATTACATGAGGGAAATTGGTGAGAACTAAATCTAAGCAGGAAGAGCTACATCCCGTTCTATGCCTAGTGGTAGAGGAAACCTTTTTGAAAAAGGGCATTCTCAATGCAGAATTGGAGAAAGTTAGAGTCAAAGGTTACCCTGACTGGAGAGAGTGTCCCAGTGATGGTAGGGGCATTAAAATCGCCCATCAACACTTGATACTTATGGGAGGAGTTGCAAACTGACTGGAGTTCTTGCAATAATGCAGAATTTGAGGCTTCAGAGAGGGAAGGGGGGTCTATAAAGGATAGAAAATCTAGCGTGGTCGCCAGATGAGAGAAAAATGGAGATAGAGAGGAGATCAAAGCCTAGGTTAGTAGAGGCTGAGGGAGGTAGAAGGGTATAGGTTAGGCTATCGTGAATATAAAAAAGACAGCCACCACATCTAGATCGCTTTGAATCCGACCGGATGATGCTATAGCCTTGGATTAGCAATTCGTTATCGAGAACATCTTCCGATAGCCAGGTTTCAGTAATGCCAATTAAATGGGGCTTAGCAGTCAGAGCTAATAGACTTAACTCGCTGAGTTTATTATAGAGACTGCAAGCATTAGTATAATATACTTTTAGGGGGAGGTATTGGTGGAAGAAGGGGTCCTATTCTTTTTAGTCGATGGAGAAAATTGACTTGGCTCCGGGGCGTTGATGGAAAATCCTGGGGGCAATCATCTGAAGTCAATGGAGTTAATTGCACTAAAGGAATAGCCGATAGTTTCGGACAAATGGATCTAGGCAATACTAGAGGTTTATTGGTCCTATCCCTACTGGCATGATCTATATGCACCCGGATATCCGGGAAACGGGACTTAACATCCGTCCAACTACTGAGAATTTCAGAGGCAATGTCGGAGGATTTGAAAGAGACGAAAGAAGTTTCCTTTTACAAGACATGCGCGTGGCCTTAAAATCAATAGGCTGGGGGGTGGCACGTCTTAACTATCTCTGAAACAATCTTTTTAAATTGGTGGCAGTGTCATGAATTCCCCTAACTATTAAATTGTTTTCCCTTCTTTTATCAGCAGTAAATTGTTTAGCTGCGGATAAAATTTCCTCCTGTGAAAGTCTAAGAGCAGCCTTGGTGACTGGAGAGGGAAAGACTCTCTTAAGAGCGGATGGGAGGGCCGCAATTGAGACTTTGAGTTGGGAGATTTCATCTGAGTGCTTGTTGGATTGAACCTGTAGGGTAGATTGAGACTCAGATAAATCTTTGACAGATTCGCTGATATTAGTGTAACAGAGTTTGACTTCGTTAAGTAGCTCTATTATGAGGTCTAGTTTGGTGTCAGTTTTAGGGTCAGGCTTGGAGATAACATGGGGGTGGGCGACGAGGGAAGGGTCAGATTTCCAAATACAATTTATGCAATTAAAATCCACCTCATTAGTTGCCAATTCGTTGTAAATACACTCCGAGAGACCGGTACAGTTTTTATGGAACCAGGTGTTGCACCTAGAACAAAGCATACCAGTCTTTACGGACTTACTACAACCGCGACGGCCACAAACCGCTGTCTGAGAAACTTTCATTGATAGATCGAACGTTTCCAAAATGTAATAAAAATAAAATATCACACGCGAAGCAGTGTGATAATCGGGTTAAAGATTTAACAACAATTGCTTTTTAAAATATTATTATTAAATTACTTTAAATTTTAGCAAGTACAAAATTACAATTTTTTATTAAAAACATTTAAATTGTTTAAATAACATTATTTAAATAATTATTAAATATATATAAGTAATTATTAATTTTTATAAGATTTATGTAATTTCTTATATTTATACTGTTGTTTGTAAACGTTTTTTTGTTATATATATATATATATATATATATATATATATATATATATATATATATGTATAATATATATATAAATATTAATTTAAGATGTGTTATATCGGAATTCACATTTTATTGTAGAACCAAACGTCATAAATATTTTTGTTTATTTTGATATATATATATAGTTATTATGGTTTATTTTTAATTGAATAACATGCTTAATTAAAATGTACATAAGTTAAAAATACGCGAAACATTTTGGTTAAAACAATAAAAATCGAGGTTTTCTGCTCCTGTTTAACCTTGAGAACTTTGAAAATATATACTTTGACAATGTAATAAACTGATGATGTGATGATTGAATTTGCCGTGTTATTACGTTCGCTTTGTTAATATATTGCATTCTATATTAAAAAATTAAATTAATGGAAATAGAACGTTCGAATTTATTGATTTTGTCAAAATTGGTTGTTAGAGATCTTATAAAGTTTACAAAAGATTGTCACTCAATAACCGTTGATTTGAAGTGCGTTGAAAATAATAAGGATCAATCTATAATTATTGTTCGGCATTTGTTAACACTTATTGAACATTGTTTGTGTCATGGTTTACGAAGTGAGAATTATGCAACTGTTCTTAATGGTAATAATTCTACTAAAGAAATTTTTAAGACTACCACAAATGTACTACGTCGCGCAAAAAATCAGGTTATTTTTACAGCGGGTAGTTTAATTAAACAGTGCTTAGATAATAATCCATGGCCTGTTTTACTTCATATTGAAATGTTGTCGGGTTTCGGTGAAAAGATCAGTGATGATGTATTAACAATGACCGAATTAAGTACAGGACTTGGAAAATCTCGAGTTTGGTTGAGACAAGCTCTTATGCGCAAGGTATTCAAAATATTTTATAAATTAATAATAACTAAATATATATATATATATATATATATATATATATATATATATATATATATATATCCCTCTGGTGGGTGGATGCAAGCATACTAAATGATTATTTAGAAACTTGTTTATGGATTACGGTTTGGAAAGTTTTAGCGAAAGGTTACTACAGTTTGGTACATGGCAATATTTCAGTTTATTACGGATTGCTTTTAATGTTATTATTGGTAAATCAAATGGAACTTTAGACTATCCAATATTTATTTAGTTATACTTTATTAATATAATGATTGGAAACACTTAATTTAATCCGTTAGTAAAGTTATGATTGCTTTTATAAATTTAAAATATGAAAAAATGTTTTACAATTTGTTCATTTTGACTGGTTTTCATTTTTGAAGGTAAATTAGAATTAGCAGCAATATTTTTAAAGTAATAAATCTTGAAATATACTAATTAGGTTGCTTAACAAACTTCTAAATTACACCACATTAATTTATGCGTTAAAAAGAACTTGGTGTGTTATGACTATCCTATAAATGAGTTCAGATTTTTACTGTTATTTTTCTGGACAATATTTTCTATCAAGTTTTTATTAAATGGAAAAATGAGCAAGTTGAAATGAGAGTACTAATTTTATATTTTTTGTTTATTAATGAAAATTCAGTTGTTACAGTAGGCAGTTAGAAATATTTTGTTGTTTATTAGTACTTATTTACATTAGGTTGGGAGTAGAGTTGAAAATTAATTATATATTTTTATTTTTCTTCAGCAATTAGGTGAATATTTTAGCACTTTTATTGACATTGTATCATTTTGTGAAAATTCAAATAGTGATTGCGATTATTCAGCTCATTTACCCGATTGTGAAGATAATAATCGAAATCTTTCGAGTCATTATCATCCGGGAGCATTTCTTTTGAACGAAGAAGGTGTTGTTTTTACTGGTCTTTTGGCTAGTTTAAAGTTTATTGATTTTTGTTTTATTATAAAAGATAATGTTGATGAACTGAACAAACCAGTACGTTTTGTATTATACTATTAAATAAGTTTTTTATTGATTAATTGTTATAAAAATTTACGTACAATTTATTGTTATATTTGTTTAAAGAGTAGCTGCACTTTTTTAAGTGTTTTTAAATAAAGTAATAGTAATATATATTTGTAGTGGACGCTGTTTCGGCATTTTTTATGTTATGTATGTGAGGATTGTTTCTTATAGGCCAACGGCTATATCTGGTACATTTATAACTTAAAATGTCTTATAAGTATTTTGGATATATGTTTGCTCTTATACACCAAGACAAAAGTTTAATTATACCAATGTGCGCTTAGTCCCTGACTCATGATATTTTGATTCCTGGATTCACCCTATGAGATTATGACTATTATTGGAGATGGAAACTTTTTAACCATTATCAAAATCTTCAATTATTAGTATTCTAGATGTTTAAAACATTTTATTATTTGGTCTTGAAATTTTGAGCATTAATTGTGGAAATGTGTAGGTATATATTTAAAATATAAAATAAAATAGTTTTAGATATTAGATTTGTTTCTTTTTCAAAAACAATAATACAACTGTTTATTGTGTGTTGAATTTGTTCGATTGCTTTTTTCTTGTGTATATAAAATTTTGTACAATTTGTTAATTTCAATAAGTTGTCCGCTTTGCCATATCACATTTATTTGCAACGAAATATGGAAAAGTCAGAATCGATTAATTTGAAAGACAAGTGAGTATATTTTACTTATTATTTGTCTAAAAGAATTTCAAGTTATGCCACATTATTGAGTAGATCAAACTTTATCGTATTTTGTTTTATAAATTAGATAAAAAGGAATATAACTACGGTAATTTTTTGGAAATTTTAGCTGTAATCTTCACGATAATACGGCAAGTGTAATTGAACAGAAAATATTTTTGGAAGAATATTGCAACAAACTCAAGTAATCTGTTTATATATATATATATATATATATATATATATATATATATATATATATATATATATATATATATGTAATTTTTAAATTAAAAACTGAACAGATAAAAGATAAATATCAAACTATTTGTACTTACTGTGAACTGATGGGAGGAATTAAAAATTGTAATTACATCAAGTGAAAGGTAAACTTGTATCTGAGTGGGACTGGATTTAAGTCTTATTACCGTCACTTAATGTGAGTCTTCCTTTGAGTTTATTACATTTTAATTTAAAAATGTTTTTCGTTCAGCATTCAAGCAATAAAAAACAATTTTGAGAAAGTGTTTTTGAAATATTTAATGAAAAGCATAAACGTATTATCCAATGATTGATATCAGGGTCGGACTTACAATGGCTTAGCGGTATAACGTTAGATTTGAATTTAGGTGGACAGGTTAGAGTACTAATGACGGTTTACGTTTGGTTTTGCTAAATTTCCAATTATTGAAAGATATTTTTCACAAAATATAGAGGAAGTAACAATCGAATCTGATCAATCAATCAAAAGGTGGTGATAGAAGCGCTTTTTTCTTAGTTCCATCCCGAATTCATATGCGAATGGGTTGTTGGACAGGAATTAAACTTGGGGAATTAATGAAGGTTTTTGGTTAGAAGACCTCTTCCTTTTAACGACGCCAGTGTTGACAGGATGTATTAACCAAATAAATAAATAAAATAACAAGTGGTTACTGACTGATCGTAAAACAGAGGTTTTAATTGAATTTTGGAGATGTGAATGTTAGAGAATATGGCACAAAACAAAGTATAGTGGTTACATTTCTACATTTTGTAACTGTCCGTTATAATGAGTTATTCATTCAAAATTCAACATTGGATAATTGTATGTAGTCTTAAGTTTGGCTAATAACGTTATTTTTTGCTTTTAATAATATTTTACATTTGGTTGTTTGGTACTCGAAATATTAATGAAACTAAGGACTTGAGAATTATCTATATTTCGATGATGACGTAGATCGAAGATGGGCTCAAGCATTTATTAATGCTGCTTGAAAGGTATCTCAGACTATATAGATACCAAATAGGAATATTAGAAAATGTAAACTGTAAGATGAATTCATTTCATATGTTTCACTTTATTTACAAACAAAGCATATTAAGTGGTAGTGTTAAAATAAGTTGTATGGATTGTAAATGTTGCATATTATTGGAGTAACACAGCTTCAGTGAGTTGATCAAAATTCGGAAGCAGGACTTGCAACCTCATTATAAGCCACAAAATTGTCACTTTTTAAGAAATATTATACTATTTGACTATTTAGTTACAAAATTGCTAGAGTTTACTAAAGGTCTGATTCGAATTTTTTAGGAAGCGCATGGAGCAAACAAATATTGTAAATCAACAGCTAAACAAACAAATCAAACTTTTGAATGATGGCTTGAAAAGTTTGAGATTGGATAATGATGTTTTGAAAATTACAATTGAACAACTGCGAAGGAATATCGGTCAAGGTGATAGTCGTATACACGGTGATTTTGAGGAAGGCAATTTGATGCAAACAAATGTTGATGTTAGGTTTTATTCTTATGTATATTTTCTGTTGATTTTATGGGATGTTAATGATCTTGAGGATTTGAATATTGCTTACAAAGTTTTAATTTTTGATAATGGTGATATTCCTTTACATGGTCCATCCAGGACTAAATGCAAGTAAGCACATAGACTAACACAGCAGTATAACTGGGCTTCCGCTTCGGCAGATGGATATCTCAAAGTATACATATACCATGTGCATCCGTTAGGCTAATGATACAAAAAATTATGTAGCTTTGGTAGTAGATGCCGTTTATCAGCCAAGAGACTTTGTTATGCTTCTGCATTTGTTATGTATTATCAAGCCATCGGAGTTGGTCGTTTAATATGATATACAAATATGGAGATAATGAAATGACAAGAAGGGACTACACCATCAACCATAATGAATTAATAGATTATTTTTTTGTGTCTAGATGCTACAATTTTATTAATTATTTTGCATTATAGCTTTGTACACTATCCTACCGACTTTAAACTAATGTAGAGAACGAATACTAGTGTGTAGCACAAAAGATTTGATGGCGAAATGATTTTATAGTAATAGTTTCGATCTACAAATTGAGAAGTCTGGGTTTCGGATTTTGCCAACAGTTTTTTACCTAGAATTTGATGACCGTTAATACTGTTAATTTATGTACAAAGGGCCGACCAGTGGTACAGTTGGCCTTGCTAGAAAATTCAGTTGAAAGGTGGTGTGGCTATCAATTTGAACAATTTTGTTTTAGACGAATTTTGTCCTAAACTGAATAGATTTGAGTGTTTATGCTCAGTCTGTGTGGGTTTATGTACAGTTGAACTGTTAAAATTGACTGACATTTTTGGCATTATTTTGCAAGAAATATATAAATTTATAGATGATTTGATGTTAGTTCATTATCAATGTTTGCATGTACTTATTCACAACAGACATCTATTACAAAAGTAGATAACTGTGATTTTTACGCTGTTCTTTTTTGAACACCTAGATGTTACGCATTACTTTAATTAATTTATTACTGTTGAAAATACTATCGTTTAACGCTAATATTTAAAAAAAAATTATGTATGTCACAAATGGGATTCGAACTGTTTGCATTACGTGTTAATCCATTTTTTAAATGAGTAATAATTGACAATTAATGCTCAAAAATAGTATTGTACCCTATTTACAAACAATTTATTATTTTATTCTACTATTTCAGACACAATTCATCGTATCTTCGTTTACAGACCGCATCGCCGAACTCGAGATGGAATTGAAAAAATTGCATCAAACGAACGATGAAAAGTGCGAACTAATTGAATCTCTTCGATCGCATCTAACTGATTCGAACAAACGAATTCAACAACTAACGCGTCACTTATCCGTAAGTCGTGTGGATGGATTTGTGCTATTTATTTCATCTTCATTATTTTGAGTTGATTATTTTGCTGAATAGGTCACGTTTATGGTCATTCATTCAAGCACTATACTGAAATCCATTACCTTGGTCAATATTCCGTTTGTATATAGCAGCTTTGTGTTTGAAGTTTTAAAAGTTGTGAATTGTGTCATATTTAGAAATTACAGCTATAAATAGTCCAAAATTGTTTGCAATGAAAAGTACTCGTTTGTGGTGTAAAATTAAAAAAGAACGTGACATTAATTTTTGAGATGCCTGTAGGCATGTTTGAAACGGTAACTGTCATATTTAAAGTGCTTAAAATGTTAACTTGAATTAGGTGTTTTTACTATTCGCATAAGTCCCGCTTAGACTCTGACGACGAATGAAATTCAATGACTTTAACAATCCGACATACAAATACACATTTGTTTTGTGTTTGACTTATTAATTATAAGAAGTAACATGCTTGTCAATGGCTTTAGAATGAATTGGTTTTTTTTATTTAGAAGTGGTTACATGCGGCTCATCGGTAGCGGATGACGGGTGAATGAAGGTTTGAAGTGTGGAGTTAATTTTGCGCAACTTAATATTTACTAGAAAGTTTCTGTTTATAGAATTATTGATTCATTGATTAATTAAAAAACAGATTTAAATGAATAATTTATAATTAAAATTTAATTCATATTTATAATTTACTGAATTTCATTTTCCATGTTGCTGTTTACATTTTTTTTGAATATTTTAAGTTTTTACAATTTCAGTTTAATCTAGTTTTAAAAATCGGGTTTGTAATGTTATTTACGTGGTTGCAGTATCTCAAGTTCATTATCATTTTGTCAGTATTTCCTCGATCGTTTAAAGTGAATAGAAAAGATGACAAATTTTTATTTAGGTACGTTGACACAATCATATAAGTGAATGCAATGCAAATGTCAAAACTATGATTTTGTGCACTTCAACACAAATTAATAATTAGGAATGTTGACATTGATTTACAAAGTTGTCATTATTATTATTATTATTATTATTATATTATTATTATTATTATTATTATTATATTATTATTATTATTATATTATTATTATTATTATTATTATTATTATTATTATTAAATTTACGAAGCATCCAACACAAACAATGGAATTAAACAAAACATCCAAATTCTATCAGACAAACAGATGTACCTGTAACAAAATTAAGTATCTTGGGGTAAACAAAAATAGCAAACTTACCTGATGTAATCGTGTAGAGCATATATTTATAAAAACCAAATCCTTATGCCACTACATAAGAAGTTTAAGAAAACTGAATTGTTTGTTACATCTTGTTTTTATCCGTTAATATTATATTACTCACCTGTAATATTTCCTGGTTTATTAAAGTAAGATTATGTTGTTTTAAAAAGGTGCATATCTTTAGTGTCAAAATCTACAGGAATCAAATATTCTATCTTATTGAATGATATTGTTAATAAACATTATAAATCCTGTATACAATAAGCATTAAGAATTGAAGGTAATAACACTCACCCACTACATACAGCTTTAAACAAATCTAAAGTTTTTGGAAAAACGAAGAACCTACCTGCACATGAAAGCCAAAACTAATCAATACAAAAACTCATGTCTGCCATACTTATCCAAAGTATCAAACAATTCAGAATCAAAGAAGTAAGAATCATTCCACTCACGCATTTAGTTGAACTAATTTGGACATCTTACATCATAATGTAACTGTACCTTATAATGACTCATTCAAAGTATAGTAATTTTGATTGTTTTTTGAATTACATGTTTTGACTATAGTTGTATTTATTATCATATGACATTCTATTTCATTTTGTTCACATTATTTGCATTACTACTTTTTTTAAATTTTGTTATTTATTTATTTTTGTTGATGGTGAAAATGTATCTTACGCTCAATGTCTCTCTAGTGTGATATTAAAGCTTAATGTAGTAAAAAAATAAAAAATAAGACCCGTTTATGAATGTTTAACAGTTTTTCTGTAAACTAATAATAATTGTGAATCAGTTTGATTCAGTGATTTTATCTTAATGTGGTACTTACCATTTTCACTGTACAATTAGATTTAATTGTTTTGCAAGATTGTACATAAACTTTTGATCAATTTAATTGGATAATTATTATATGCAGTATTTTGACTTGGAAAATGTTAAATATGTTTCAATATGTAATTAATCGAAATTTGAATACATTATGTACATTTTTAGTTAGTTTTCGACGTGTATGTTTTGAATGTAATTCAATGGTGCACTAGTGACCTAAACTTACTCAGTGCATATTTTGATTGTTTTTTTTTTTGACTATTTTCGTTTTTGTTGCATTCCAACTTATGCTTATTTTTTCGGATTCTATTTTGAGGTCACCGTAAATTTTGGTCTATTAATTGTTTGGAACTTTAAAGTTACTATCCTAAACTGTGATATGGGAATAAATCAGTCTTGGAATACCCTGAAACAAAGGATTGATACAGCTAGTTTGGTGCTTCCTCGTTCAATTAACTTCAAAGGCCCAAACTGGTTGTCCACCAATTCTCAAGATCTTTATGCACAAGCAAAGAAAGCTCCAATAAAATGTGAAGCAAAGATATTGCGTGCGGAATTTCGGAAGAGTTATGAAAAGGATGAGCAAAAACATTGGGATTCTGTAGCAGATGAACTAGAGGTTTCTGTCCGTCATAACGATTGCGGAAAAGTTTATAAGAAATTGGATCAACTTGGCGTGGCAATAAAGCTAAAGTTGGATTGTCTGACTTTTCAAGTGAAGACTGGTCACTCCACTTTAGTCAGACTTTAAACCATCCTGAAATCATAACAAGATGGCTGCAAGACCGATCTATGCTTGATACAGTTTCTTCGGCAATTTATACAATCTCTGTAGAACCCCCCCATTACAGTCGAATCTGTTTGGCTTCTGCTGCGTTTGGAAATCTTACCAATCCACTACGAAGACGAAAAAAAATCAATCCAAAGACAAAGATGAACATTTTCTCTTCATTGATTCGCACAGTACTTTTGTACGCAGCTGAAACGTGGAATCTTACAGGGTTAGAGATCAAAAAGCTTGACAAATTTGAAGCAAGTTGTCTCAGACGCATTTGGCACAACAACCATTTTGCATCCTGTGTCAAGGGATTGGACGAAAGAGATCAGTAACCGCCAAATTCGAAATGACCTTCAATTTTATTATCTTCCTTTATTGGTATCGCGACAACGAAGATTGCGCTGGTTTGGACACGTTGTTCGTAGAAATCCTGATGCAATCTCACGTATCGTAACCCTGGCTTATCTAAATACCGATTGGAAGAAGAGGAAAGGTGGTCTAAAACGCACTTGGATATATGCTATTCGGGACGATCTTAACACTATTTTGGCTGGGACTTTATCTTGGAAACAATGGCTAAGTCGATGGACTGACATATTCCTACACACCTCTGAAAATCGTGAACAATGGAAAGGGATTATTCGAGATGCTATGCAAATTTAGAAGTAATGAAGATGTGGCTTTGCCATTTACTTTTTTTGTTTAAAGTATAAACGGTGGGTGACATAGTCACCTTAATTATTTCTATATTTGAATAGCATGTTAAACAATTGACTCAGATGGCTTCATAAGCGTAACAAATGTAGAAGTATAACGAAGTTTTTCAGGTGATAGACGGCATCCTTGTGACAGTACCACTGTTTACAAATATTGACGAGGTCATCTGATTTTTTGTTAGGATTATCTCCCTTAGCCAAACTTTTACATGTGGTATATGTATATCTTTAAATACATTTTTTCAAGAGATCAGTGATTCGAATGATTTACATTCCATTCTTGTTTAATCACAGCCATATTTTTGTAAGTTTAAACTTAATTTTTATTGATTTTGCAACTAAACGAATGGAATAGTTGGTAGTACTGCAGAAAGATGATTATCTTTTAGTTATCACAATTATAAAGTGTTTTTTCTTAATAGTTTCTTGGTTGTAATGATGATGAACATTATAAAACACAAACTTTTACAACATTGGAGCAGTCAAGTTCCATACTAATACGAAGTTGAGTTTTTTGCAGACTCTGTTTTTATTTAATTATTTTTTTTATTAGATAATATCAATCTTTGTCAATAAACTAAATTATTATGTTTTCTTACTATTTTTTTACAATTATTTTAAATTGAGATAAAAGTGCAGTATCATTTAGTTCTAGTTTGAGAGGACATTGTACAACAAGTTAATGCTTATAACATGCCGGATGACATTCAGATTACATGTCAAAATCTTAAATAAAATTGTACTTATAGAAGAACGTTACGGTCGACGTGTATGAACACAATACACACTACCGATATGTTGAATAGATGGTGTATTATTAAGATAAATGTAAGTAAATGTTTGCTTGAACTGAACAGAATTAACTTGAATACCTGATTTGATTCTACATTTTGTTGTTCAAAATTTTAATACTTTTTTTAACCAGGAATCTCAGACATCGATTACACACAAACAAACCGTCGTTAAGCAATTGGAAACCAAATCCAAAGGCCTCGCCAACATTATTGATCAAATGAACGAAAGGTGAGTATTTGGCATTTACAGTTTACAATCTAATGTAAAAATATTTTGTTACTCGATTAGGTAAATGTATATTTACAACAAAGTTATATCTCTTTTTCTATTCTGAACGGAAATGGTTAGAGAAGTGCCCGGGTGGTCTAGCGATACAGTGTCCGATTTGGACTTCAGTGGGTATGGGTTCGAATCCCATCACTGGCACTAAAATGCGAGCTCACATTCGGCTTTACTAAAATGCCCACTGTTGAAAGATGTTTTTCGTAAAACATTCAAAGTAATAAACATAAAATAAATTTTTTTAATATCTACTATTGCAATTACAAGTGCTTAAAATGAGATACAATGGAGAGTTATCGTATGTAATGTAAGAACATGGAAATGGAAATAAAAAAGTGTCTGGGATATTCTATCCCAAGAACTACATGGTGTTGTCATTTACTACCAATAATAATTTAATGGTGATGGTCCTGTTTTCACAACTTTATGTAATACATTTTGAACTCAGGCTAACACATCTATATAATTGGGTTTTTGGGATAACTAAAAGGTATCTCAAGCTATACGTATACTATATATAGCCATTGAACTAAAGGAGACAACTTTGACGAAAATCAAGCTCTCTCGTTAATATTTGTGAACAGTGATTCTATCACAAAGATGCTGTTTACCAACTAAAAAAATAGTTATTCTTCTACGTTTGTTACGTTTATGAAATCGTCGAAAATGATTATTTTGTATATTATAGACATTCAGAAATAATGAATAAGCAATTAAATTGTTAACCAAATTATTATTAGTATTATTATTCCACTTTGAAATCTTCAGAATTTCAAAAATGAGTTTGGATAAAGGATCTAACGATCGACAGGTTGTTCAACTTGAGCAACAGTTGCATCACTTGAGATTGAAAAATGAGGAACAGACGCGGACGATTCAATTGCAAGACGATCAATATTCTGAACTAAACGCTGATTTTGAACATAATGCAGCTGAGTTGGAACGGCTAAAAGCGGCTTCGAGCCAACTGGAAGAAGCAAAATCGGTAGGTTTTGAGTGAATTGAAATAAGGCAGTTAAGATTTTGCTTCGGGTTTTTTTACTGGGAACTTTCTCAGTGTTAGTAGTTTGCCGAGGTAGAGTGCTAAACTGGCAGTTGTGTGGGCATGTGCTCGAATCCCACCACCGGTACTAAATGCGGCCTCTCATTTGGCTTCGCTAAATATCCACTTTCTGTTGCTAATGATCCTGAGGATTTGAGTAATGCTTACAAAATCTCAATTTCCAATGATGGTGATATTCCTGACTGTTAGTCCTCCACGTGGTGCATCCTGGACTAGGTGCCTCTAGGCATCTAGACTAATAACAACAGGGTCGAGTGCACAGCGGTATAACTGGGCTTCCACTACGGTGGGTGGGTGCGAACATACACCCAGGATACTTAAAAGGTATCTAAAGGTATACGTATATCATATGTAGCCCTTGGGCTAAGGGAGATAACCCTGACAAAAAATCAGGCGGCCTCGTCAATCTTTGCGAACAGTGGCGACGTCACAAGGATGCCGTCTACCAGCCAAGAAACTTTGTTATTCTTCCACGTTTGTCTACGCTTGTCAAGCCATCGAAATCGATCGTTCTACATGTCGTATAAATATGGGAAATAATGAAGAGGTGACCACGTCACCAACCAAAATGAATGAATGAATGACTTTCTGTTGCCCCAAAAACATTCAAGTAATAGAAGTAAATGCTATTAATTAAATAAATAAATAACTTTTATTTTTCTACTGGTGAGTCGGACTGTAGATTTAAAAGTCACTACAACTTGTGATGCAGTTGGATTACCGATTGGAGGGCAGGTGAAGTTTAAAGAGCCAGTGAATAAATATTTTTATTTATAAAATCATCAAGTGGAATGTGCTTTCCGGGTTACATTCTTGGATCATTGCCTTTCCTCTGTCGTTCCTTTTACCACATATGTACTTCTTTAGTATACGTTTATAGAATAAAAGTATCACTTTGGTTGTAATGACTGTCAAAATTTAGTGATTTAAAAAATACTTAAGAAGCAGTTGTATCCCACTGTGAGATTTGCATTGCACTATAAATGTACATCTTTCAAAACTATGTTACTGAAACCTCTTATTTTTATTTTCTATTATTGTATTACCTATACGTTACAACATGATTTAGTAGTCACTAACACAATGTTCCAACATCATCCAGTCACTTAACCACGTATAAGAGACAAGATTGTCGCTTTCAAATTGACTATGTTCTTGTCTCTTGTAACTGGTTATCATCAATTAAAGACATGCGTGCATTCCACGATTGCTGTACTGGAACGAAAAATGGAAGTGATCACGGGTTATTAAAGTGCACACTCTCACTTAAATTTTGATCTAAACGAAAGCACGTTAATCTCCCAAACTATAAATCTATTAAAAATGCGCCCCATATTCAGGAATCATTTGAAAAAGCATATGTAAATGCTGATCCTTGCATTAATTATAATAATAATGGAGATTCTTTAACATATGCAATTTACATAAATTCAGGTGTCTGTCAAGGATGTGTTTTAGCATCCACACTCTTCAATTTTGTAGTTGATGATATCTTTGATGAAGTGTTCTGGTCATTTGAGGACTGTATAACAAATGATGGTCACAAGATAACGGATTTTCAATATGCAGACGATGCGGTTCTTATGGAAGAAACTGATGGAAATTTGCAAAATGCGGTTGAACTTACTCAAAAAGCTTCGGAGAAATACGGTTTATATCTCAATACAAAAAAACAGTGGTTTAAGCGAACGTCCCCTTTAAAAATCCAATCACTGTTGATGGTAGCCCACTCCCTGTGGTTGATGAATTTACGTACCTAGGTTCGGTCATAGAAATAAAGGATCCAGCTCTTCAGATAATCGGCGTCGTATTCGCCTTTCTGCTGCAGTCTTTGGGCATTTAAGTAAACCTTTATGGAACAAAAGTAATATTTCTATTAAAACCAAGATTAGTATATATAAGAGTTTAGTGCATTCTATTCTACTTTATGCATGCGAAACTTGGACTCTCACCCAAGTGGATACACAAAAGCTTGTTCATTTTGAGCGTATTGAACGCACTCATTTAATAACTAGTAAAATATTTCGACCATTCCCAGATATATGTAATCCACTTAACATTTATTGGCCATGTATCTCTAGCACAGTAAAAGAAAGACGATTAAAATGGATTAGCCATATTTTACGTAGATCGTCCACTCATCCGGCCAGAATAGCTATGGAAGCCCATCCATTACGCGGATGGAAAAGAAAGCCAGGCGGCCAACGGAAAATTTGGACGGACATTGTAGCATGCGAACTCAGTCCTTTTATTTATGCTAAGTCCCCTCAAATGAATTATTTAAATGGACGTCCGTTTGTTTACCCTATGCAGCCAACAGAGATCATTGGAGGGGTTTAACTCGGGATGTAATTAACATTTAATGTCGGCACACCTCAAGTGTCGTTATTTAAGTACACACTACAAAAGTTGACGATTTTGCACACGTTTTGGTTTTTTGGACTACCCTGGGTGATAATAACCGGTGGGGGATGTTTATCTTCGATGATGATGATGATGATGATATTGTTTTCTGACTTTCTTTGCTTATGCCAAAGTGCAATGTTTTTCTATGATACTGTATGTACTACTGAAATATTTAAGTTGATTGTTATAATAATAATGATAAGCAGGATACCTGATTGGGATTTATTGATTGTTTTTAAAAAAATTATAACAGTATGTGAGACCCCCCTTCTTAAATAGCACCAATGCTCTGTTTTTCTTAATATTATTATATATTATTATACCAAACCCTTTTTGTTTTAAAAAGAAGCATGGGGCAATAAGACAACAATTACAGCAAAAAACAACAATAACAAAATGTCTCGTTGACATTGAAGTTTTTGAAAATCGAGCTTCCTTTCGGCTTTCACTCAACCCTGTCATTTGTGTACTCTGTCATCGAGATACGCGCGATCACTTTTTTGCCGTTGTTTGCCGGAATGGCGTCCTCTTATTGTTTCCGTAGCAGTATGAATTTTTTACAGAGGCCAGGTTGTTAACCTTGCGCTCAAGCCCTCCTCCTTTATCCAGGCTTGGGACTGGCTAGATTGAATCATTTCTAATCCACCAGTTGCTCTAAATTAAAAAGTTGTATTTTGCTTTCTTTTAGAAAATTGATGAACTTGAATTACAAGTCACTGAATTTCGGACACGATGCGATGAACAGGAATGCAGTTTGACTGAAATGGCCGATTTGGTCAACACGAGCAAGTTGGAAGCGGAAAATCTGCGCGAGTCACAATTTGCGTTGCGCGATGCCCATTGGGCAAGCGACGATGACAATCCCAACTGCGCTGCCTGTCAGTTGGCGTTTAGCGTTAGTCGACGACGGGTATGCTCATTTGAATTGCTATTCAATCACTTTTCGATAAAGCAAAAGTAATGTGTAATATAGATAGTTTTGTTGGAATTTTAATAATCGTGAATATTTGATAAACACTTATGACAGTTCCCATTTCCGACAATTTTCATATGTGTAAGGTTTATTTTCAATTAAAACCAAAGGGAAAAAGAAATGGAGTATTGCAGTATATCTCTGCATCTACTTTGGATGAAAATATATACCGGCATTCTTAAAAGCATTTTAGATTATATTACATAGTTATTTGAACGACAGAAATTCGTATGTCTGTGCAATTTTCGTGAGGTTAATATCTTTTATCATCCATTAAAAATTATTGCTTTTTACGTTTGTTACGGATACGGTATTTTATTCACATATGAATCAACTGTAGACGATCGTTCAAACTTGTTTGTGAAGAGGTGACCATGGCGTCAACCAAATTATTGAATGACAGATGATTATCATCGGTAAGTGAGAGGGTCTTTATTTGTTTTGAAGTATGTAAAGAGTTTTTGTGGACTGATTTATTTTCACAAAAATTTAGTTTGTACACGGCTATGGTAAATGGATACCTCGAGATACTTTTTAAGCATCTTGGGTGTATCCTAGCACCTATTCACTGAGCGGGAGTCCAGTGAAAGCCCAGTTATACCACTGTGCCCTCGATCTCTACTATTATTAGTCTATGTGCTTGTGGGCACCTAGTTTAGGATGCACAGCACGGAACTGTCAGGAATATCATCATTTTTTAATTTGAGACTGTATAAACATTACTCAAATCCTCAGAATCATTAGTATAAGTTAGTTAGGAGCTTAATGTTTTTTGTTTTCGGATTGTTTGATATGTTGGATAAGTATGGCATAAATAAATATTTGTATTGAATTGTTTTAACTTTTATGTGCAATAATTTTTGTCATTTTTGAAATTTGCATTTAACAGCACCATTGTCGTAATTGCGGTTTAATTTTTTGTCATGAATGTTCATCGAAGAAGCTTCCATTACCAAGTTCATCGAAACCAGAACGTATTTGTGATTCGTGTCACAACTTACTGATGACGCGATATTCGTTGAAATAATATTGTAATGTGAACGCATTTTGTATTATTTTCAGTATTTACATTATTGGTTTGTTTTATATTTTCTTTATTTCGAGTTTTGTTGTGAAATACTTAATTCGTATTTAAAATGGATATTCGATACAATATGTTTTAATTGATTTTTTACTAGTTGTATTTATTTTTTGAATAAATTATTACTTTAACACTGCTTTTTTACTAATTAGGATATTTTAAGATTAGTGAAATAACTTTGTGGTGCGAGATATTTTTAAAAGAAATGTACTAGTATTAAATGAGGACTTTCATTTATGCACAATGTTTCATTGAAAAATACACGAACGTAACATCATAACGAATTTTGTTAAAAACTGCCATAATATAAGAATTTTTAATTTTTAAAAAGTAATTAATATTAAAATAATTATTTTGCAAAAAAAATTAATAAATGGATCTATTAATATAAAAAATTAATAAAAAAATTATTTCTAATGCTACAGCACTTCTGAGAGCTCAGATAAATGTTTATGCTTTTCAATAAATTTTTTTACAGTTACATACAATTTTAATAAAAAAACAGGTTTGTAAAAACAAACATTTCTAAAACAAAATTAAATTTACAGCAAAAATTGTACAAATTTATTAGGTTTGATTTGAATGAAAAGCGAGCACAATTAATATTATTTATACATAACAATTGTTATAGTAATGTAGAAATATATCACAAACATATAAAGTAAATTAAAAATACAAATGGGTTTAGTTCCTTTTGACTATGTCTATAGATGTACAACTTTTTACTGTATTATTTACTGTTCACTAGGCCTATTTTTACTAATAATAAATAATTATGGTCAATTTTAGTGTAAAATATTAGTTTAAAATATAATTTGCATTTAAAATAACACGTTTTCTAAAGTAAACAATATGTAGATGCATTAATTTTGTAAGTTGTTAACAGATGCAATTAATTAATTACTTGTATTTATTTAATAATAGTTATTTTAATTACTATTGTTAAATACATTTTTTATATTTAAAATTTCGTTTTTTATCATAAATTTTAAAATGTCAAGATTTGCATAAGTATTTTAAACATTGCTCATTTTCCCTCTTTTTCTTTCGCCACATGCACTTTATTAGAATGAACTTAGGATGTATACCTCAAACGCACGTCTTCTACACGTCTTACATCCGACCCAACCTATAATATTGCGTTTAAGTTACATTACTAATTATAAATGGTGACCCATAGATAAAGTCCAAATAGGCAAGTTCTTCCTGTCATATGTCTAAAATAAATAATTTCAAAGTTATTTAAAACCAATTTTTTTATAACCGATGGAAATAATACCAGGATAGAAAAAATTGTCTTTTTTAATTATTTATTTTAGACGTATGTTTGGAAGAACCTGTTTCCAAAAGCGCTTTACCAAGCTCTTATGAACTCTTAAATACACTCCTTATACTGACTGTTTAGCCAGTTTACAATTTTTCTTATTAAGTTTTTGAGGCAACTTAGTACTCACCAACTAGTTAAGTCTGAAAACACCAACTCATACTTTACCAAATCAGAAAATGCTTTTGTGGGCATTTATTTAAGTTTAGAAACCCCAGAACCTTTTCACAACTGAGACAACAACACTTTTCATTGACTTATTTTAGTGTGGAACAACCTTCCTACTACATAGTTAATGCTTTAAATTATCAGGTTTTTAAATACACATACGACAAGCACACGTTTTTAAAATATACTTGAAATATCTCATCTTCTTTTCCGCTTTTTATTATTTTTATGTTTTGTTTTACCTTTTTCCTATTTTCTTAGATCTTTATCTGTCCGCCAATATATCCGCTATTCTTAAGCCGAGAAACAAAAGAACATTCTTTTTATGACCTCGTGTACCAACCTGTAACCTACTGTTAACTAAATTAATTATATGTTATACTAACTGTTTTTGTGTGTTTAAATATGATTAGTAATTTAATTCATATTACTTGTTTAGTATTATTAGATAATACAAATATTATCATTATTATAAAGTACAACTTTGAGTTAATTTTTGTAATTTCGTTCGTTTGTATACATTATTTATCATACCAATAGTATAACCATTATATTATTTATATTAAATTATGGTAACCAATTTTTAATTTAATAAACATTAAGAAAAAAATTAAAACATTTTAATAATAATAATAATAATAATAATAAAATTATAATTATATTAGTACTTAATATTAAACTAAAGTATATTTTTTAAAATAACATTAATGTTTTAAAAAATTAAATAATTTTAAAATGTTATTGTAAATTATGACTTAATGTACTTTTTGTTTAAATAAACCAAATGTTTTTAAAGTATTACTATAACAGTTTTGTGATTTTTTAAAAAAAGATTAGAAAATAAAAAATATGGTGTACAATTACACAAGGCCTAGAGGTCCGATAGCGGCTATGTATGGTAGTCCTGGTCCATGCTACGCTTTGCCTAGTCTTATTGGACAAAATAGTCATGATCCTAGGTCAACTCACGCACGTGCAGCTCAATGGTCTTTTGGTGTTAGACATGGAAAATTTACAAATGAGAGCAGTCCAGGACCTTGTTATTTTCCAGATCCTAAATATTTAAAAAATGGAAAAGATGGAACACCTCATTTTTCGTTGTCAAGTCGACATAAGGAAATTATGATTTTTTCAAATCCCGGACCTGGTGCATATTCTGTTCAAAATGGAGACAATTATGTCTACAATAAAGCTCCAGCATATTCACTAAGTTCTAGAAATAAAGAATTTAAAACCGATGTTGTACCTGGTATTTTCTATTTTATTTAATTTTAAAAAAACTAGGTCCAAATCGATATAACTTGGATTCAATGCTTGGAAAAACAGTT
This sequence comes from Cardicola forsteri, assembly GCA_025895645.1. Taxonomy (NCBI): domain Eukaryota; kingdom Metazoa; phylum Platyhelminthes; class Trematoda; order Strigeidida; family Aporocotylidae; genus Cardicola; species Cardicola forsteri. The sequence continues at coordinate 23,777 of JAKXYG010000090.1, read as the reverse complement.
CGTAGTGAAAAACAATCTGCACCCTCGTATTCCTTATCTAGTAGATCAAAACAATTAACTTCTATGGAGGTAATAAAAGGTTGTTAAACATTTATAGACTCCTGGAGCTGGTGCTTATAAAATAACTGATATTTCAATTTACAAAGATTCTGCACCCAAATATACACTTCTTGGAAGAACTCAACTTCCAACTGATAATACTAGAAAACCTGGTCCTGGAGCTTACTACCCGGAGAAAGTAATTGCTTAGCTTTTGCATAATATAAAGTTTATTAATTATTATAATTTTTAATTTTTTTTATAAAAATAGTCAATAATATTTTTTCTATTAAATGGTTAAAAGCGTTATTCATTGTTTTGTTTTTATACAGTAGTACAAATTTTTAATAATTAAAGTGTTTAAGTAAACTTTTATTATAAATAAACTTTTATTATTATTTTTTAATCTTTAACTTACAATGTTTGCTATATATACACCTTTTTTGAAAATAAGTATTTCTGTTTAATTTAACATTAGCTCAGTAGACTTAAATCAACCTCTCGAGGACTTGATGGGATTTACGTGTCTCAAGGAGTGATTTGATTTAATTGCTTTTATGCTCACTAGTATTTTTAACCGTTCCATTAATACTGCAACATCGGAGAAACAAGCTCTTATTAGGCCCATTTATAAATCAGGGAATAGATTTTCTCCGAATAGTTATAAACCTACTAGCATTCTGCCTAGTAAGGTTTTACAAAGATTAATAAAAAAGCACTTAATGGGTTTAAGAATTATTTAATAAACCCAACACAATACGGGTTTATACCACAGAGATCCTGCCTTTTGAACTTATTAATTTATACTAATAGTCTAACCCCGCTTTTGGACGAGGGCTTTTCAACTGATTTTACGAATGCTTTTGATAAGGTCCCTTATAAACTATTATTAAACAATTTAGAATTTTTAGGTATTTCTAAACCCTTCCTTAGTTGGATTAGGAAATTTTAGTAAACCGTTGATATAGCGTTAAACTTAACTGTGATACATTTCCCCCGTGAGATTAGCTCCGGGATTCTTCAAGGATCTGTATTAAGCATATAATTATTTATTTAATATATTAATGAATTACCCATAGTAGCTTAATCCAACATCTTGTTTTATGTTAATAATCTAAAAATCTGGGGCTCAAACCTTGAACTTGATATCTTTGGTTGGTCATTAAATAATGGGCTTCCATTTAATTTGTTCAGATGCTATCCTTTGCCTATTGCCTAATACATTCCATGTTCCTTTGCCAGATTCATCGCCAATCTTCCGAGTTTATACTTTAAAGGATCTGGGAGTGATTTTATAATTCATTTCTCCAGTTCTCGGCATACCATTCGAAGGCCTTCCAAACATGTATCCATCGCGTTCTTCCTATAAATGCTCTGCATTAAACCTCATCTAGAATATTACGTTTAAGTTACAGGTACTTACTTACAGGTACTCGATAAAATTTAGGGGTGCTTTACTAGACATTCATGGGCACTCACACATATTTTCTATAATAATAGATTAACCTATTTAATTATCTTTCCGTTGCAAAATAGGAGACTTTGAGGCGACCTAATCTTATTTTACATCAATTTGTTGAGTCCAATTTTTTCAATCCGTATTTCTCCAAATTCAAAGTCAGTCGCAGGAGATACTCCTTAAAGCTGCACAAACCAAGGACCCATGCACAACTAAGGCAACATCATTTTTTTTATCGGGATGTTTTAGCTTGAAATAGCTTTTCCTACTATATAGTCAATGCTCCAAGCCTTAATGCTTTTAAATTAATCTACGATAAGTAACACCTTTTAGATACATTTAACGATCTATCTATAACACAATTCAGTTAACACCTGTTTTTTATTTCTAAAAATTATGTTTTGTTTTATTTATTTTTCTCCTTTTGATTATCTCTCCTCCGAAATACTTCGTGTTTTTGAATTGAAGACCAAAAAGAGATTCTTTTTTTAAATTTGTGTATCAACCTGCAAATTGCTGTAATACTTTCATTTTAAAGAAATGTAATTTAAAATAGTTTATTCATATATTTTAAAGTAAAATTATTTTTATTTAAAAATAATGGCATGCACAATTTTATTGAATATATTTTTAATTAAATTTTTTATGTTAATATAAAAAGACGTAATTTTAACATTTTTAGGTTACGTTTGATAAACGTTCTGAACCCCAGTTTTCATTTGGTATACGTCACTCTCAATATAAGGGTGAATTTATGGATGATAATATTATCGAATGAAACAGACTATTATTGGTTTATAAGTTAGATTTACGTATTTTATACTTTTTATATGCTTGTAATGTGATAAATATGTTAATTTAAAGTTTATATCTTATTTTTATATCTTCTAAATTATATCAGCTTATATTGAACCTATTATTTATACTTTTTAAACATTTGAATAAATATTTAAAAACAAACATGCATTTTAAAATTATCAATTAAGTTGTTATTAATATGTATACAATTTTCTAAAATTAAAATTAATAATTATTTGGATAAATCTTCATAAACGTTAAACGCCATCCTCATCCTTGTTAATTTTGCAACACAAATGAGTGGATTTTTATATTTAATAATTTAAGGTAGTTTCTGCTTCAATTTTTAACTACTTATTTGTTTATTATTTTTTAAATAATACTGTTAACGTAGAATGAATTTGACCTTTATTATTATTTCAGTTTTTAATTTAACTTTTAAAAAATCACTTTTCTGTGTAAATAAATTGATCTAAAATAAGAATTTATGTTATATTTATTTTAAATAATTTACTTAATTTTTAAATAATATTTTTTTAATTACAACTATTTTATAATTTAATATTAAAATAGACAATTACTATATTGTGTTTAATTGATTAAGTAACTAATTTTTGTAATTTATGAGCAGCGTTCTCTTGATTATTTAATAACTATAACTTATATTATTATACTTTTTTATTATTACTGGAAAATGTCTAGTTGCAATCTGTGTATTTAGAAACAAAAAATATGTTGTTGTTAGTAAATGTAGGTGATTTTTGTTAATTTTATAATATACTGAATATTATTTTTTAAACTTTTTAATAAAATACCAATGACAGTAAGTTATTATTAAATAAAAAATCAGTGATATTTTTTAAGTTTGATTTTTTAAATAATACAAATAAACAATTACAAAAACATTATATAAAAATGTTTTATTTTTACTGCAAATTTACTAATTTTATTAATAAATGTTAGTTTAAAATGTTGATTTATATTTTTGTTGTTGAAACTTAATATTTATAAAACAATCGTTGTTAAGATAAATTTTTAAATTATATTATATTACCAAAAACTTATGTTATACTAAATTATTATAATTTTAAAATGATATTTTTTATATTAGCAAATTATGTTTAAAATGTTTTGAATTACAATTATATAAATTGCAATTTTTGTTAGCGCACATTTACGGTTAATTTATATTTAGTATTTGATAATATAAGTATAAATTTATTACATAATCATTAAGTGAATTACAGTTTAATATCTTTAGTTATACAATAAGGAACTTGAATTCAAAGCTAGATAGGTTTTAAAAAAGACGTCATGTTCATATAACTGTCTAATAATTTTGTTGTTCTCCGAAATTATGTTTGAATTTTACTTATATTATATTAATTTTTAAATTGTTCATTAAAATACAGAACATAAAAGCGTTTTTAAAATGAAAGTGAAAAAACATGATAGTTATTAGAACCGAAATAATCTTTTATGTGTAAATAAAATCATAAAGATTACAAAACATTTTTAAACAATTTTTGAGTGAAACGTTAAGTTTTGTCGTTAAATTAACAATTTTTATTAATATTGAGATGCGAGCTAAATAATAATTATTTGTACATTATAGGGAATCATTATAAAATAATATTAAATTAAAGATAAAATTTATTTAAGGAACAAATAAATTAAATTGATAAATTAAAATAATTATCTATATATTTCTATTTATTCTATTGTGTTATTTTTATTTTACTACACTTTTGTTATTATGAAGTTGTATTCATCAGAAAGTTTTAAAATTGAAACAACGATAAAATGCACTTTTGGCAGAAAGTGAAAATGTACTTTAATTAATAATTAAAGTGAATGCTATTAAAAGTCATCCAGTATTACCTAAAATGAATGGACTTTTATTTTAGCTTGCAATCAAGAAACTTGTATTATAAAGTCTTTTAGCAAAAGTACAAAATCAAATAAAACTCTAAATCTTTTTTTTTACTGGAAGTACAACTAATTAATCTTCGATTATCAAATTTTAGATCTTTTTAGTTAAAAATTAATAGAAATATGCTAGTGGTAATTTGCTTTATTATTAAAATATAACTATTTTACATCTTTTAAATAATTTATCAGTTTAGGTTATTTGCTTTATGAACAGGTTGGGAGACAAAAATATAGTGTTTCTTATATTAGTTCAAATTAATTCCAGGGTTGTAGAGTTGGTATAGTACTAGACGTGAAGTTAGGTAGGCATGGATTTGAGCTTCATTGCTGGTACTAAATGCAAAACCTTATTCGGTTTTACTAAATGCCTATGTGCTGAAAATCAGTAGAACACATTGCAGTAAAACCTCGATGAGAAATTTATAAATATTAATTTCATAATTATTTTAGTATTCTCAGTTAATATTAGTTTGGTAATGATTACGATAGAGTTGAAAATGTATTTAATTATTATAATTTGGTTTAATACATTTAATTTTAATTCTAGCATTATCAACATTGGTACAATTTTTTTAAACACTTTTGACTAAATAGCGTAGGGCACCAAGACTGCTCCACGTAATTGTACATAACATTTTTAACATTGAAGACTTTGCAAGTTAAAGATTGAAATTTTATTAAAATTTTGCTGTAGATTTCGGATTAATGTCTCTTGTTGTTTCTATATCAATAATTTTTAAAAAGGTTATGTTGTTAACCTTGGTTTCTAATCCTACTCTTTCTTCATCCAGACTTGAGAATTGCCATAATGGTGGTATTGTGCTAAAGCGAATGTTATTGTATATTATAATAAGAATTTTTTGGCGAATAATATATATATATATATATATATATATAAAGTATTAACTAAGGTATGTATTAATAGGTGTTAGATATGTTTAAGATAAATAACAAGTGCTAAATATTTTTAAATATTATAGTAGGTCAATAGGGGATTCAATTTTGTCACTATCTGTAGTAGAGTTTTAAGCAGCATACACTAACAACGTTATTATATATATATTATTTTTACCAAGGTACATTATTACTTATACGTGTTATTTATTTAAAGTAGGTTTTGCTAAATAGTTTTTAGTCAATTTTTTGTAATATACAAACCTTTCTCTTGTCAACTTCAATCTTCTAGTCAAAAACACGTTTTTCCATAATTTAAGCATTTGTAATTTAAAAGCACAAAATTCATTTTTTTAATTATTTTAAAACACTGGCAATAAAATTTTTTTGACTTATTTAAGCTGTTAAAACAAGTAAAATTTAAGCATTTGGAAAATGCTTGGTTTAGTTAATAAATGTAATTTATATATAAAAAATCTGTACATTGTTGAAAAGTGAGTATAAAAAATTTCATTTATATTAAAAAGGTGTATTTTAAAATATTAAGTAGATATTATAAATATTTTAGTAGAAAAGATAAAACACTTAACACAAATTTAAATTAAGTTTATTATTTATATTAGACACGTTAATAATTGCATTACTCCCTTTTTTACAATTAAAGCAAATAAAAACATTTTTGGTTGTACTGGTCACATATTTTGTGAAAAATATTATTTGAAAAAATAGACGTTTAGAGTATCGGTAGTAGTATGTTGAATAGAAAAAACTCCGTTTTATCCTCGGTTCTAATATATTTCAAGTTATTGGGGGTAAATAGAAAATGGATAGTGAGTTAAAGGAGGGATTTGATGCAGAAAACATTTTAAAATTAAGATGAAAAACGGCGATATATAGTGCAATAAAAAAGTTAAAAATTATATTTATTTAAGCAAAAATGATAAATATATAATAGTAATAATAAACCAAGTTTTGTATTACAAGGGAAAAACACTAATAAGCTTCAAAAGACAAGAAAGAGAAAATATAAGATAACGCCCCCCCTCGACGTGACGCGTGACTTACCTCATTTGTTGGAAAATTGAAAAAAGAAAAACAATAGATATTATTATGTATTGTAAAAGGTATACATTATTTCAAAACCAATATTTTATTAATATTAATAATTTTTGTTTAAGTGATGTAAACATTTTCACTATAAACCGACATTGCCTCGTGTTGTGTACTTCGTCATCAACGTTTCTATGTTTTATTTGGTTACAATCATTGTGTAACATTTTGACAATATAACTTTCTACTCTGTTGTTTTGTTATTATTTGTTATATTTGGGCAATCAATATCAGCATTAGATTTGTGTAAGAACTTTTATGTTCTTATTAATACAAATTACAGCTTAACAATCAGCGTGTTAGCGTTATTAACCACAATTAAAAAAAACTGTTTTTTTATATTGGATAACAAAATTCGCTTTATTGGTAGTAATGCTTTTCCAACTTTGACAACTTTCCATTCTCTAAAATAATTTTAACTCTTATTCACTATCTAATAAATTTAACCACCTGACTACTGTACCATCTAATGTTATTTACATTTCAACAAAATAGTTATATGTTTGAATGTAATCTTAGTTGTTTTAGACTTAAACAGTGTTTATTACTAAACATTTTTTAATAATTGTATGTAATTTCTTTAAATTTAATTAATACATAACATGAAAAAATATGAAAATAAGTATATAAATATTAAACATATAATTTTCATAATTTAGATTAAAAATAGATCAACAAACAATTAATAAGCGCAGAATAAAAATAAACAAATAACTAAAAAATCTGAATTATATTAAGTGGAGAGGATTAATTAAAACTTTTTATATTTCTAAATTTATGTTGTTTTATTTTGTGTATATGTTTTTATTTTCGTTATGCAATTCCTCATACATTTTATTTTCTCTAATATAATTAAAATTTATTTGATTTATATATTTTTTTAAAATTTAAACTTTAACAATAATATAACTTATTACAAATGATTTATTTTAATTTTTGTTAAAACACATATAACGCACACACAACAATTGCGAAATGATATTAATCAGTATTAATACATTGAGTAAAAGCTTAACTATTTCGTTATAATAAATGTTTAATAATAACGGACTTAAATTTAAATTTCAATGTTAATATTTAGTTTATGATCAAAAAATATATTTGTAGTTAATTTTGCACAATCCTTTTACAATAAGTAAACTATTTTGTTAGTCACTTTTTACAAAACATATATAATTTTTGTTTCTATGGTAAAAGGCTGATCAAAGTAATAAAAAGTGATTTTACACAACCTTAGTTAAAATATATCGTTAATCTGTTTTTATCTAAGTTTTTAATAAATTTTGTCAATCAAAATGTTGATTTACAAAAACATATTTTTAAAAGTGCATAAAACAATGAAATATGAGTAAGGCACAAATAAAAATAAAGGTATTCACTTATAAATAATTGTTAATTGTTTTATACATTACTTTATACGATTGATGTGAAATATGTATAGTACTATCTAAATCATCTTTTGTTTATTAATTTTTTTAAAGTTTTACGTAAGTAATAGTTCAGGTTTGAAACAAACATTGTTAAAAAATAACATTTTTATTTTGTAATTTGGTACAATGTTATTTTAATATTGTATTTGCAAGTTTTATTAACAGACCATTTGCAATTTCAAATTGATACACCTTGAGTAAAACATTTTTCTAATTTCTGGTTTATTTTTGTCAATATATCGAGGTCGAAAAAAGGTGGAATGGAATCAATGATAATAACTTATGATTTAATATAGAATACGGAAGACAATAATGAAGAATGTTAATAAAAATATGGAAATAAAAGACATTTTGTTATACACCATTTTAAAATGTTAGGTTTTAGTATAGTACTTAAGTAAAAAAAACAGTTTTTAAAGTTGAAATAATCTTGTGTGTGAAATCATATTGTTTAAGTTGTATCTGAGTTGTAGGCTTTCGTAGCTTATATAAATACCTCTCGAAAAAATTCCGGAAAATAGTGAAAAACGATAAATTATGTCTGGTATTAATAAGCTAGTAAATTAAAATAACGTAGCCTTGTAGTCTCTTATTTTATAGTGAGGATAACTTAAGTAATTTTAAACTGTCTATGTACGCTGCTAAAAAGACTTAGGGAATTTCGTAATCTGTGTTTGCACTTTATTCCATCCAACTATGGCAAAAAGTTGCGAAAAAAGGAACTAATAAGAGTCAGATAACCTTTTGTGCGAGTGTGTGATCACTCGTAAGTTGAGAATAGAAAAGTTTTAAAAAGTGTTACCAAATTTTCACGATGACACAATACAAATAGTATAGTGCTATGTAAACATGGATTTTATATATAAAGGTCAAACAATCTCCTTTTGATAGAAGAATGGACCAACGTGACTCACACTCACTCACAGAGGTTGGCCAATATGATTTTTTTAAATTCTTTTTCCCTTGGTTGGTTTTATCATCTACCAACAATTTGTCGAAATTCGAGTAAATTTTATTGGATGTAGGGTTTGGTTGTGATTGTTCCCTGATTGGTTTATTTTTAATTGAGCTACAATTGGATGTTGTGGACACTATTTGATATGAATTGTTTTGCACTCGCCTCATTTTACAATGGCATTTATTTCTGCACCAGATCGGACTCGAGGTAATTATTCTAATTGGAAGGATAAAGGTTTTTTACAGATACACGTTTCATCAGAAACGTAAATCCGAAAGTACGGGACTGCGTGTAAACAGGTAGATTCTTTTTGTGTTAGATTGAAGAACAGTGAAATAGAAGCATTGTCATACATGCTCCAGTGATGAAATTTCAATGGATCCAAACGGAAGAAAATTGTCAGAGATAGAAGAAGGTGAATTGAAATTATTATTTTTGCAAAAATGTCCTGTCTTTCAAATACAAATATGACAAATTTAAAATAGAAGTCACAAAGAGATTTGTACAATTTTTGATAGAAAGTTGGTCACAGTACGATGAAATTTAGCTTAATTTTTAGAAACTGTGAACTTTGAAGTAACACTGTTCCGTTTGAAGGAAGAAGGATTAGTGGCATGCGAACAGGACAGCGAAGGAAAATATGCTATAATCAGTTTTCACCACGTTATACTCTGTATAAGTGGGCTTCCGTTTTGATGGATGATTATCCAAACAAGAAATTATTTTGTATTTTTTTCATAATGTAATCCAAATAAATTTTATTATATTTTGGCTATTGTGTTTGTTTTTTACTTATTACAATAATATGTACGTTAATGCAATTGTTGTTAGAATAATGGTAACGTATTATCTGTTCGATAGCTTCATAAACGTCCTAAGTTAACGCGTGTAATAAGACTTGGATAATACTAATAAAGTAGTTAGTGTATAATAACCGAAATTGGATATTTTATGTGATCATTACTTTTGTACTTTTGTGTTAAAGAGACAACCCTGAGATAGTGTATACTGTAATCATTTTTTGTCATGCCGATCAAAGGGTATTGTATAGAAAATTTGCAGAAAATATCTGTTTTGATGCTACTTACAGTACTAACAAAAAAAAAGTAATTTGAATTTAGTAATGAACGTACTCTATTTATTTAATAGTGGCGTTTGTGGTGACCTTTGGTCAGTCTATCTCCATCATGCACAGTTTGATAAAAAGGAGTTATGCCAACCAATAGAGATATTGAGATCAGAAAGTAAGAATTTCGTTTATTTTTACTTTGCAGTCTTATGAGTCATTAAGCGTACAGAGAAAAATGCATGATGGGTTGATAAACAAAACCACATTTTTTGGGGTTTCTGTACTTTGTATTAGTGAGCTTATGTTTTGGTAGATGATTAACCAGACAAGAAATTATTTTATATTTTTTGTAATGTAATCTAATTAAATCTTATTATATTATTTTTTTTGCTTATTACAAAAACTGAGGGATATTGCGATTGTTGTTAGCATAATGATAACGTATTATCTGAAAAACGGAAGATTGTTTGATGGCTTGATTAACATCCTAAGTTGACGCGTGTGGTATAAAGTAATTAGTGTATAATAGTAATGGTAATTAGCGCAATATTTGTTAGTTTTTCGTATAAATAACCAAAATCGGATATTTCATGTAGTCATTACTTTTGTACTATTGCCTCAAAGAAACGACCCTGAGATTACTCTGAGAAGAAATCACTGTTTGTACTTTTGGCTTTAAATAACACTAGTAGTATTTTTATCGATTTCAGTTTCTATGGTGATCGACCTACTTTGTTATGAAAACATTATTTGACCTAATGTATGTAAAGTAGAAGCATATACATTGATTGACTTTAGTGAAATGTGCAAATGGTCAATCTTATGCAGTAGTTATAATCAAATTATGGTTATTATTATCATTATTATTATTATTACTACATTTAGTGAACAACTAAATATTTTTGGAAACTATGCTATTGCAATGTCCATACTATGAATCAAAGAATGTTTTGGTAAAAGAGTGATTTCCCTTTCAGGCTAAGTAAACAAAGTGTCAAAACCGATTACATCAAAAACTACTTGTACATAAATAAAATATTAAAACCTGTGCTGTGTTGTGATAGTGATAATCACAATCATAATAGTATTATTTTTATTATTAATAAGGAATATGTTGATGACATCATGGTACATTTAACGAATCCATGAGACAGGACATAAGCGAAGTAGGTAAAGGATTATTACAAATCAAAAATTATTTTGAACAATGATCACGCCTGCTGAAATTGCAATATTTTATTATTTATACAGTACTTGACTATCCATTTATTGGTAAATCATAAGGCTTATGTAACGACAGTTGGGAGAGTACAAGAAGCAGAATTTTTAAGGGTTTTGGAGTAATTGCTATCGGATTTAAAACATAACAATTTTATTCTACTTGTTTAAGAATCATGATGAAACGCTTAGTTGTTGTCAAAAGCCCGAAATTCAAAAGGCAAGAGCTAACAGTATTAAAGATAGTCTTATAATAAGTTTTAAAAACGTAAATTTTAAATAATAAGAAGGAACGCTTATCGTTTGTAAAGTAGAAACAAAACATCAGATCAGTCTTTACATTTAGTAAACTTGAAGAAGTTTTATTACAGCTTGCCTTATCTAAAAATTGACAACTTGAAAAAATTATCTATTACTTATGTAGAATGTCAGTAGACATTTCTAATAAATTATAAAAGTTAATGAATGGTTTTTGACCTTTTTAACTATGACAGTGCTGTATTTATTAATGTTCAATGTACTACTATCGAATTATTTAAGTTGACTAAAATAATAATAATAATAATAATAATAATAATATACATCTAGTAACTTCAAGTATACACAAAATTAATAAATTAAAAAAAGAAGAAATAAACAACATGCCCTCTTTTCAATCCTATACCGTCCTACTTCTCTCCCTGAGGCTTCTAACTGTTCTTTATTTCAGGAACTTAATTCTAATGGAAGACTTCAATGCTCCCCCTATTAACTGGAATTCGCTCAGCTGCTCTCCCAAGTCTCTTTACACTACTCTTCTTTAATTTGGCATTGAGCATGCACTCACCCAGCATGTTTGTTTCCCAACTAGATTTTGGTTTGGTAGTTCCTCTTCATGCCTTGATTTAGATTTCACTAACTAACCCTCGTTAGTTGACGGTATTAACTTTCTACCCTCACCTGGGAAGAGCGATCATGCTCTCCTTGCATTTGAAGTTTATTGCTCCTCATCTGTCATTGTATTTAAGCATCAGTCCACGGCTATTCCTAATTACCGTAATTCCGATTTCGTTGATCTTAAGATCTACCTTAGGAATGTTAACTGGGACTTCTGAAATATTAATGTAGATAGATTATATGATCACTTTTCCCACTCCATCCGATTGTGCATTAAACGCTTTATTCCTTTCCATATCCCATCTCATTTTACGCCATATTATCCAACTTATTAAGTTACACAATACTGCGTTCCATAACTGGAAGTTGTCTCTACTCACTTCTGAGCAGTGCTAAATTAAACAGTTTTCTTTTTAAATACATTAAGAATAAGCGGGATTATGACAACTTTCTCCCCAGGTTGAAGAATGATTTCGGTTCTTTTTTATCGTTGCCTAAGGTGTGTAATACCCTCGGTGGCTACTTCAAATCTGTCTTCATTACAGATTTTTTAATTGGTTTCCTACCAGAGCCCGCTCTAGATTCAGGCTGCTTTACCATTACGGCTTCTCTAGTCTTTAAGTACCTTTCCCAACTTAAACCTACCTCCCGGGGTGTTGATAAAATTTACCCAAAAGTTCTCAAAGAATGTGCCTCGGTTTTTGCTCCTGTTCTGATCCATAATCCGTGTTCCTATTTTGTCCCCTTCCGTGTTTCTACCCTGTCAACGACTAAGATCCCACGGCATTTTATTTGACTCATAAACTCCGTAAGCGCGAGTTTCATAAGTGGAAGTTAACTAGCTTCTCATGTTTTTATCATATTTACCTTGCATTACAAAATAAATGTGCATTTAGCCTTAGTCTCAAGCATCGTAAAATTTATAGTCTTTTAAACAAAGCCTGCTATTTAAATTTATTAAGAATAAACAAGAGATTACCAACTCTTTTCAACAACTTAAGGATATTCATGGGTCTCCTCTTTCCCTGCCTTGAAGTCTGTAACATTTTTAGCAAATATTTCCAATCTGCATTCAATGCTAATTTTACAGGTGACCTATCTACCAGTCCCTCCCGTTTATCTGAGTCCCCTCTTATTACTCCAAAGATAGTTCGTAATCTCTTTACCAAATTAAAATCTTTCTCCATAGGCTTGGATAAAGTATATTCGATAGTCCCCAGAAAATGTGCCGCCGAGTTAGCCTCTGCACTTGCCTACCTGTTTAACCTTTCCTTAAAACAAGATAAGGTACCTACTTTTTGAAAACTAGTTTACATTAGACCGATATACAAATCCGGATGTAGATTTAAAGCTGAGAGTTATAAACCTATTAGTATCCTGTCAGCTCCCAGTAAAATCTTGAAAAAAATTGTTAAGTTCCATTTAGTAAACTTCATAGTCGACAACAACTTCATAAACCCTGTCCAGCATGAGTTTATGCCTTCGAAATCCTGCCTCTCTAATTTACTGACGTTCACTAGTAGTCTCACAAAAATGCTCATTCGATTGACGTCATTTACTTTAATTTTTGCAAAGCATTTGACAAAGTACCCCATTCGGCATTACTGAATAAGTTGAGAGCATTTGGGATTAGTCCTCCTCTTCTCGATTGGATACGGGATTTCTTCTCCAATCGGCAACTAAGTGTAAGATTAAGTGAGGTTACCTCTGCAGCCGTAAATATCTACTCAGGCGTCCCCCAAGGGTCCGTCCTCGGCCCTTTGTTAATTATAGTTTATATCAATGATTAACCTGCTGTTGTTCGTTCAGACATCTTGCTGTATGCTGATGATGTCAAGATTTGAAGTTCCAATCCTAAACAACTTCAACTAGATATTTTGAGTATTTACAATTGGTCTATAGTTAATGCTCTCCCTCTGAATTTTTCCAAATGTAAACACATTTCCCTTGGCAAATTTTTAGGCAATATATTTAAAACACTAAACTTATCACCCATCACCCAAGTCAATTCGGTTAAAGATCTAGGGGCTACTTTTAACCATTCCCTAAACTTTTCAACGCACCATAGGGAAGCTGCTTCTAATGGGTTCCAACTCACTAAGTTTTTTAAACGTAATCTAGGAAATATCCCTGTGAGTTGTGCACGGCTACTCTACCAGCTATATATTAAACCCCATCTAGAATATTATATTCAAGTTATATCCCCTTCCCTGAAAGCAGACATTAAGATTTTAGACAAAGTACAACGCAACTTTACTAAAATCCCTAAACAGCTTAAGAATGTAAGCTACACCAACCGGTTAAAGTTCTTTAAGCTCTTTCCTCTACAAGATAGGAGGCTCCGGGGAGAAATTTCATCTCAGTTTATAAAATATTAAGATCGGATAGTATTAAACATCCTCTTGTCCCTGCTAATGATTCTCAAAGAGGGCACCCTTTTAAGTTATCCAAACCAAGAGTAAGATTCCGGCTACGTCTAAACCACTTCTCGTATATGGTCATATCCACATGGAATCTTTTACCAAACCACGTTGTTTCAGCCTCGTCCACTGACTCCCTCAAATCGGCGTATGATAATTATTTTCTCCATGATTATATTTAAATTTTATATTCCTATTTATATACAAATATATATATATTTATTTATATACATAAAATTTTCGAGATTTATTTTTGTTGATATTTGATATTTTGAACCGTGTACCAAAAAAAGTTTCCTCTTACATAACTCGTAAATATACCTGAATACCTGAATATTTTTAATAGCTCCATTTATTTAGATAAGTTAACTGCAATTTTGAAACTTGCCTTTATCCGGCCTATTCACAAGACCGGTTCCAGGTTTAAACCAGAAAGCAAAATTTAGAAAATATCATTAAAACCTATTTAGTTAGTTTTATAACTGAAAATAACCTCATAAACCCGACTCAATTTGAGTTTATGTTATTGAGACCCTGTTTCTAACATTTTGCTGTTTACTAAAAATGTTACTTGCATGCTGAAAAGCAAACCATCAGTCGACGTGATCTACTTCGACTTTTGCAAAGCTTTTGACAAGTTACCGCATTCCGCATTGCTAAGTAAACTAAAATTCTTCAAGATAAATAATCCACTTCTTGAATGGATATGCGATTTTCTCACAAACCGTCAATTTAGTGTCAAATTAGGCAACATGGTTTCCGCTTTTTCTCAGATTATTTTCAGTGTCCCTCAAGGATCAGTTAGAGGCCTTCTTCTATTTATTACTTGTATTAATGATTTACCCTTAAAATGGGGGACGCTACTTGAATACAATATTCAAGGTGCGATCTGATATAAAGTTGATAGAGGAGTCGAGTACAACTAGCAGGGATATTGGGATTTTGAGCTCATCAGCAAAAAGTAGGATATCAAATTAAACAACTAAACAACTTGATAAGATGCAGGGAATTTTACTAAATTACCACGAGTCCTCAAGAGTGTCTCTTACCCTAAATGTATGGAAGATCTCCGTCTATTCCCATTGCAAAATGGGAGACTCCGGGGCGACCTCATTCCAGTATTTAAACTCGGTAACTCAAACCAGTTTAAGCATTTATTCGTCCTCTCCAATAACCTACGTAGAGGACACCCGTTCAAAATTTCTAAACCTAGAGTTTATTCTCGACTAGGTCTCCATAATTTTTCCCACACGGTTATTTCCATCTGGAATAATTTTTCCCTAATTTAGTGTTAACCTCGTCTTTCCAAGTTTTTAAATCGGCATATGATAAACGCTATCTTCTCAACTTTACTTAAACTTTATTTCAATTTGTTTTTATTTATTATTTTTTACATAATACCTGATATTTTGAACCGAGGATCAAGAGGAGTTCATTCCTATTTAACACGTGTATAAATGCAAAATGTAAAATATAAATCTATTTTATCAATTAAATTTATCATTTAAATAAATCTAACAATTTTAATACAGCAATTCTAAAAACAAATGATCTCGTAAAAATCCATTGATAAATTAAAAAATTAAACTCATATTTCAAATGTTTATTAAATGTCGCATTTCTAAAATAATATAAAACGAAATGCAGTAAATGCAGTAACAAACATTTTTTGTAAAATTTAATTATTATATTTTATCAAATTTTAATTATGTTAAATATGTAGTATTAATTATATAGAAAAAAATGCAAAAATTTTATAAATATAAGTTTATAAATATAAATTAAAATTTTAAGTATTTTTCATGCTAAAATCCTTTAAATATTTTTATACATAACATGTTTATTCGGTTTTACACATTTTGTTTAAACAGACTAAAATATTTTATTGAACATTGTTCGTTATATGATTCTTGCGTTTCTTTTGTGGTTGTACATTGATCTGGGTTAAACTTATGAGTGTACGGAACGTTATTAAGCTTTTTAGTGGTGGAATTGCGGCCGGATTAGCAGCATTTCAGATTTACCCCGATTCGATTTCCTACGTAATAAATAAAAGTCCAACACAGAACGATGCTTTGCCCGTTAATTTATGGAGAGACAAATTTAACTTTATGTTTTCTTTGTTTGATTCGGCTATCGGGACGAAGAATGATAATAATGCTGTCAAAAATGTACAAAAATGGGATTGGAATTGGGATGGAATGCATGATTACAATGAAACAGATGGCAAAATTAATGGACAGAAAATTCGTACTGGTGTCCGACACCTATTTCTTATTCGACATGGGCAATACCATTATGCTAAGGATGACGTTGATTGTCAGTTAACTCCACTTGGACGAGAACAACTTAATTACACTGGCATTCGCCTTAAAGAATTGAATTTTCCCTATAAAAAAGTATATTATTCTACGATGACAAGAGCTATCGAATCAGCTGAATTAATTCTTAATCATCTTACAAGTGTTCCAGCCGAACCCAGTTCAGAATTACGTGAAGGTGCACCCTATTTATTAGAACCTCCTCTTCCTTATTATCAACCAACTGAAAAAGATCTCAAAGAAGACGGTACACGAATAGAAAAAGCGTTTAAGACTTTTGTTCATCGTGCTGACAATTTTGAAATGGAAGATTCATATGAAGTATATGTTTGTCATGCAAATGTAATTCGATATTTTGTTTGTCGAGCTTTACAGTTAGCCCCTGAGGCATGGATAAGGTTTTCTCTTGATCATGGAAGTATAACGTGGATTGTAGTACGACCGAATGGATGCGTAACATTACGCTGGTTGGGTAATTCCGGACATATGCCTCCCGATAAAATATCTGTGCAGTAGAATGAAAACATTTTGTTTCTATTTTTTGCCGATCGTATACAATAATAACTTTTTTATATTGAAAAGCTTTCAACCGGTATAATTCATATACATTTATTTAGTATTATTTTTATACTTGAATATTTTATATTTATATATTATGTTTTGTATATACCAATATATTTTGCATGAAAGTGAATTTATGGACTGTTCTATATCTATTTATGTGGACAAAATATGGTGGTATTATCATTATTCGATGGTACTTAAATTATTTTTAAGGGAAATGTTTTACCGGTTATTCTCGAGATACTAAAAGGCAATAAACCATCAACATACAAAACGTATATTCACTTGTAAGTAAACTGACTTTACATGTTAATTACATTATGAGTTAAAATTCTCCAATAAATTCTATTTAACTTATCGTGTAAGCATCCTTTCTCTCAATGTAGTAATTTATTTGGACGTAAAGACTTAGCATAAATGGACCACATTCCTTTGCTACAATCTTAGTCTCAAATTTTTCTTGACGATACGAGTTTTCTTTTCAAATGTGTATAGTTTGATCACTATTCTGACTGGATTTGTTCATGCATTACATTGTGGTTGGTGATGTAGTCACATTTCCATTATTTCTATATTAGTACAGCGCATCAAACGATAGATGTATCTTTGTTTGCAAATGTTGATTAGGTCACCTGGCGTTTGGTCAATTATCTTAGTCCAACGGTTGCATAGGTATACTTATACATAAAGATATCTTTCAAGTACTTCAGGTTAATGCTTACAGCCAACCACTAAGTTAGAAGTCTGGTTATACCGCTGTACACTTGATCTTTGTTGTTAGTTTAGGTGCACCTAGTCCAGGATCCTCCACATCGAGGTGATAATGAGGGGTATAATCGTTATTAGAAGTGCAATCTTTAAGTATTGCTCGAATCCTCAGGATTATTCATATCTTTTTAATTGAATGTACAGAAAAACCAAAAAGTTAGACAGGTGTAGTTGGTGGGCGTACGTTTAAATGGGAAAATTCATGATCTGATAACCGGGGCATAACCGCAGCTCAAACCCACAGAGTAAGATGGAGCAATGCGATTCACATTTCACCTTGTTTGATCTCCGAGGTTTATGCTTTTGTATAATTTTCCATTATTTACCCTGTTAACCACGATTGACTAATTATTGTGAGCGTTTTGACCGTGCATATATAAACCTATTTAGCTGTTTTTTGGGCCGTATCTGTGCTGCTTATTAAAAATATTTAGGATAGCTCTCATCCGAGAAGCGCGGGTTCAACTACCAGCATGGGAACTTCTATTTACAGTTGAATATACTCGTCCGAGAAGGGAGAAGCCCAGTCATCCTAATCAAACTGGTGGTTCATATAACGAAGTAAATCGTCCAATTTCTTTAGCTGCTGCTGCGTTTGGAGAGCTTACCAATCCACTATGAAGACGAAAAACTATCAATCCAAAGACAAAGATGAACATTTTCCCTTCATTGGTTAGCACAGTACTTCTTTACGCAGCTGAAACGTGGACTCTTACAGGGTCAGGGATCAAGAAGCTTGACAAATTTGAAGCAAGATGTCTCAGATACATTTGGCATCCTCGGTATCAAGGGATTGGACGAAAATAATCAGCAACCGCCAAATTCGAAATGACCTTCAATTTAACGATCTTCTTTCATTGGTATCGCGACAGCGAAAAGTGCTTTGGTTTAGACAGGTTCTTCGTAGAAATCTTGATGCAATCTCATGTTTCGTAACCCTGCCTTATCCAAATACCGATTAGAAGAGGAAAGGTGGTCAGAAACGCTCTTGGATAGATGCTATTCAGGACGATCTTAACACTATCTTGGCCGAGACTTTATCTTGGAAACAATGGCTAAGTCGATGGACTGACTTATCCCTATACACCTCCGAAAATCGTGAACAATGGAAAGGGATTGTTCGAGATGCTATGCGAATTTGGAACTAATAAAGATGTGGCTTTGTCCCTAACTTTTGTTGTTGTAGTAGCACCGACAACTATTGTCCCGTTCTTATTAACATATTAATGGCCTTAATATATGATATTCTGTTTAATCATCTACTGTTTGTTTTGATAAATGCTTATCGTAAACTAATTCTTATTACGGAGAGCAGCTCCAGTATCCCCCACTTATGTCTGCTTTGAATAAGGATTGAGCTCTTTCTTTATTGATGGTATTTCAGTTGATTTTTGGTTCAAATAGTGCAAAACTGATTTTAAGTATTTTCGTTTGTTAAATTCTACAGTTTAAAGGTTGTGTTTTTGAAGCATTACACCTGTTTTGCTCGCAAATTACAATTATTTTAAAATTTAATCTTTTGTGTAATAAGTTTGTATCCGTTTTATCACACTTCTCTTGAAAATCTCTCTATAAGAAGATTGTACGATGATTAGGGGTCTTCAAAAACATAAATTAATACTTTGTTTATCATGCGTTGTACGGAATAAAAGGTATTTAAAACCAATATGCTAACTGAAACGGAGGACTACAACTCAATTCATAATTATATAATTCATTATAACTATTTACAATGTAAACATTTTTATTTTGAAAATAATTAACATTTTACATACTGTACACGAAAAGAAGGCCAGGTGGCCAACGGAAAATTTGGACGGACATTGTAGCATGTGAACTCAGTCCTTTTATTTATGCTAAGCCCCGTCGTCCAAATAAATTACTTAATTGGGCGTCCGTTTGTTTACCCTATGCGGTCAACAGACATCATTGGAGGGGTTTAACTCGGGATGTAATTAACACTTAATGTTAGCACACCTCAAATGTCGTTCATTAAGTACCCATTGCAAAATTTTATGTTTTTTTCAGATGTTTTGGTATTTGGACTACCCTGGGTGATAATATCCGTTGGGGGATATTTATCCCCGATGATGATGATGATTTGCTTCGTTAAGTGTTTCTTGTGAAACTTTCAACCAGTCGCTAACGAATTAAAAGATAACGAATAAGCGCGCATTATATTTAAAAAATGTAAACAAATCTTTCATTTTACAGTGGGTCCACATCATCACACGTTACATCTACATTTTCATCAACACAAAATCGGGATTCGACAACGAAGGAATTCTATCAATTGTCGATAAAATTAAGAAATAGAATATATCCGTGCATAATTGTGAAAAAAATTAAATACGACTGAAAATTGTCAACATTCATGGTTACTATCGTTAATCACTTAACTACATTCATTATATACTAATCTTAGTGAAATTAGACCACTATTATTTCTATTGGTTAGTAAGATAATCATCCATTTGTTATTTTCGTATTCACCGGGCATTTCGAAGAATTGCTTACTATTGTTTCACATGTGAAGAAAACTTCGTAGACACGCAAACGTAGGAAAGTAACAACGTTTTTAATTTATAAACGGCAGTCACTATTATTGCAACTCGCTAGCTAAATAGTGAGTGGTCAGTTGAGAAGGGACAATTCTCACACAAAGTGCATATTTTAGATTAATTAAATAACCACATAGAAAGTACTTTTGTAAGATTGTATAGTTACAAATAACATTCTACAATAATAATAACTTCACTCAAACCATTAGATATCACTTTTAGCCCACGGTTACACCACCGTAAGTCAACATTCTGGAGATCTAGATAATTTGATTTAACTAAAATACAACATTGTCTTCAAATAGGAATTAAAGTATCTCTGCACACCTGGGAAAAACGTGAATAAAAGAATATTGGAAGCTGACCATAAAACAAAAGTACACACTTATTTAAAAATTACCAAAAATAAAAACAGCAGAAACGTACAACTTCCAAGGAGTTTGAACAATAATCTTTATCGTCACAATTTGATTCGGTACTTTCAACATCTACTGGACAATCTTCCAAAGACACACAATTTACCTTTAAACAAGAGTATATTAGACAACTCAAAAGATTGATAAAACTTTGCTCTTAGATAAGCTTAATACAAACAAGTACAATTACGTTTGAATAAATTACCCAACACTATTATCGCAAATTGAATTAGTAATTTATTTACTAAATATTTAACTTATTCCAGTTTCGTAGCTTCAATGCTTTTACTACAATATTTTTCAGCAATTGGGTATGTAGTAGAACCAAACAAGAGTCTGCATTTTGTGTAAACGTTGATAGTACAAGTCACTATCCACTACAATACAAGCCACTAGATCTTTTTAGTATCAAAAAAGTAAACAAAAGATAAGCATTTTCTCCAAATCGGTATAAATCACATTTGTGCTTTGTCCAATAGTCCTACTAAAATCTCTTTAAAAAATGAAATAAATGTTATGTTTTTAAACTTGTATTTAAATTCAAGCAGCTTTAAGATTGCGAATAATTTGCAAACATTGAGTATTCAAAAATAAACATTTAACTATAAACTACTATAACTTAGACAAGTTACAGTACATTAAAAATCACGTTTAGATACATCAATTTCACTTTTATTAAATTCCACATAACAATTTATGTATGCAACTATCTATAAAAAAATCAACTATTCCGTCAACTATCTTTGATATTAATATTAACTTCCATGAAAATTTATACACGAATAACTTTCACAAGTAAAATGTCGCCAATTGAAGATACTATTAGGTTTCCAAGCAATAACCAAACAAAATTGTTTAGTTTAAACACCAAAGTTTAACTACTAAGTTATTCTACTTCAATCAAAACTCAAAGTTGTCTAACCAACAACAATTATGGATAACATAAATTGAACTATTACTAATAAAAATATATCACTTACCATTTGCTCAATAGGATTGCCATATTTCTCCAATTGTTCCAAAGACGCATACCAATATTTGACTAATGAATCATAATCATTCTAATCATATGTATATCGAATACAAAAGCAACGAAAACTTACTGGAAATCGATACACATTGACTTCCAATTGACCCAATTGTTCGCATTTAACATGAACATTATTTGCCAATTCGGTTATCTGTGATTGATATTCGTGATTGGAATACACATCGTCATTAGTCATTGCAACAGGCTTATTTGGACAAGGTTCAATAAATTGATTTAAACCCATTTGCAAATTTTTCATACCGAAATAACCTGAACGTTTTTTGGCCTTGCGATTGACTTGTAACGACTTTAGATTAAAAAAATCAAATGTCTATTTAAAAACGTACTTACGTCATTCTTTACCGATGTGCCACGAAATTCTTTAACTTGTCCATCTTCATCAAAAATGATCTTTTCTACCAAGTTTCTAGAAGAGTCAACTGATTCAACCACATCATTTGGTTGTTTATGTAAAGAAGAATCATAATTCTTATTTTTGCGTCGTTTTCGATTATTCTTTTTTATTCTATTTAATGTGTAATTGTTACATTTGCCTACTTTGTTTCTTCGACTTTGACATTAGTATCATCACGTACGTTTGCTACATCCAAAATCATAGAATACAATATAAAAAATAGCTAAAATATTTAATGGTAATAATTTTTATAGATTACAATAGGTACTGCATTACAATGCTGATTAAGATCTTATAAAAAATCGTGTTTGAATGATTATAAATTTATAGTAGTAAACATTCAAAAATCATTTTTACCTTAATTTGTAGAAAATTAAAAAATAATAGGATCTTAAACAATACGATAAATGACAACCAATAAGCAGAACTAAAATAATATTAAACAAACAAAAAATAATGACGCTTCACTTATCTTCCTTGGCATCGAAATCTATAAACACCTTCCTATCGCACAATGTTCTGCAAAATTAGCCAACCCCTCTTCCACTATCTCCATTGTCAAGCTGTCTTCTTTAAGAGTAGATTCCCAACTGATTTCTGACATTTAGGATTTTCGGATAAAGCCTCGGAGCCCCTTCCTACCTCCATTCCTTTACCGTTTCCGGAAACTAATTGCCATTCTGCACCTCCACAACTGATAACTTTTTACTACACTAACACCTACAGCCTCTTCAATAAGCTAACAGAACTAAAGTCCTTAGCTGCCCTAACTTCCCAAAATGTTATAGGCATAATTAGAACTTAATTATCTAAAAGCATACTTGACAGGAAACCATGTAACTCAATTCATCACAATCTGTGCAACTAAAATCCAAGGGGCTATTGACCATTTTTAAGTAGTAGAAAAATGAAAAACCAGAGCAAGACTCATTAAATTACTTTTTACAAAGGACGCAGAATATACCTGTATTCATATATTCTTTGCATCATTGTAAACCCCAAATAAATAAAACATTTTCAAGCATACTCTAGAATCTAAAAAAATAGAGTTAATGAAAACGCAAGCAAAACAAAAATATTCAGGTATATTCACGAGTTATTTAGGAAACTCCTTTTCGTACTCGGTTCAAAATATTAAGTATCAACAAAAAAAATCTCGAAAATTTTATGTATATAAATATGAGAAAGAAAAAAAAATTTTAATGTAATCATGGAGAAAATACTTGTCTTATCACTAGAGCAATCTAGCGATAACGAGCGTAAAACTTGACAAAATATATAAACATTTATTTAAGGTCAGGTAAAATCACGAGATATGTAGGAGGAAACTCCTTTTTGTACTCGGTTCAAAATATCAAATATCGGCAAAATAAATCTCAAAGATTATGTATATAAATATAATAAAGCTGTAAAAACAGAATTATGAAATTAAATATATTCATGGAGAAAATAGTTGTCATATGCTGATTTAAAGGAGTCGATGGAAGGAGCTGAAACAA
>JAKXYG010001046.1:0-14275 GCA_025895645.1 Cardicola forsteri | reverse complement strand
TATCCCAGTGAGGATTTTTGTTTTTTTGCTAAAAACTAATTAGGTAGAAATTATATTACGTTGTAAATCGAATTACTAATAATTGTAATAATTTTAAATCAAGATAATGGAAAACGTAAAGAGGAAAATAAGCTAGAAGATTCTTTTGCTTTCAAACAATTTTGATGAATAAAATTATACCAATGAAAATAAAGTACTGTAAAGTGCCAGAGAGATAAAATTGTTCAACTATTTGTGACCCAATTTGTATCAAATCAGATGACGAGATAAGGGATTAAGTTAGATGTATAATTTTTATGTAATATGAAAAAATGTTTCATAACTGGATGATGAGATGGATGAGATGAGGAAGATGATGCTGGGGTATGGAGTATCGACAATTGTAACTACTGACAATGAGAAAAGTAGGCAAAAGTGTAATATATGTTTTTCTGACAAGTAAATTGATTAAATATTTCTCAATAAAAACTTAATGAAAATGAGAATAATACATTACCGTTAACAAATGTAATGTTATTATTTTTTAGTGCATTTCTTTTAATGATTACGTAACATAGCAGTAAACAGTCTGGTATAGACTCCTTATAATGTGATATAAGGTTAAATAGAATGAATGTTATAAAGTTGATAATCTGTCTGCATTTGTTAGAAAAGAAAGCGCACATAAATGTACATTTTTATTTACACTTACACTGTTCTGTAATTATAGGATTGTTTTTAGAATGGGAAACGCGAAATAATTTAAGACTGTAATTTATTTATGCAGCCATTGTAGCAAAATTATTGAGGTATATGGTTTATCTATGCTTATTTTTATCTGCTGCAAAATATTGCATTTTACAAGTTACATTGTTTTATGTTACAATTGTAACTAGTGCACAAGATTGAAATGCAATTCGATTAAATCAATAGTAAGATTAGCTTCTACTGAATATCTGTTAAGCCAAACAATACTTTGATAACACACTGGGTTAATCTGATGTACAACTACGACCAATAAGTGTTTAAGTATTGTGAAAATGTTTATCTTAATATCGTATATTATATTAATATGTGCTCAATTCACTTAAATGTTTTACATAAACACTGGACATAAAATTAATCTCTTTTGTAACGCATTCTCTGCGTGTATGCTACTTACATAAATGAGCGATGAGAGACTAAGTATATTAATTAGATACAATTTCTGCACAGTACGACAGTACTATTTTAACGTAATGCTTTAAAACGTGGGTTATACAATTATTTACAGCCAAAAGTCTTTGTTTGTCATTATACTCATATTCTCCTTATTCATTATTGAACCATAATAGAAATAATTGCCAAATATTGTAATCCATACAACAGCTTCATATTCTTTTGTACTTTAAACTGAAATGGAAATCACTCTCACCAAAACATCCTTCGATTCATTGCATGCATATTACAATAACAGTTAAGAAACGATATTCTGTCGTTTACACAAGATTAAAAAATATATAATGTGATTATAACTACTGCACAGGATTGACCATTTGCACATTTCACTAAAGTCGATAAATGTTGTAATTGCAATAAAATGTGATGCAATTCAATAAAATGAATGACACGGATAACTTATACTCAACATACATAATGTTATAATCACACAGTAGGTCGATCCCCATAAAAAACTAAAATTAATCAGTATTTTACCAATATTAGTTGGTGCAATCTTCTCTAAACATATAAATAAGACCAGAAGTACATACAGCATGATGTTTTGGTAACTGATTTCATCTCAGATTAATTTGATGGTTGTTTGTTTGACCCCCAATCTACATAAGTAATAAAAATATAAAACTAATACAAGGATTTAAATATTTGACAATTTGGTTGAATTCTTCCTGCTTACAGCTATTTCCTCCTTTATCTTAGTTGGCTATTTGTTATTAGATCTATGTATGTATATGTTACTTATTCAGACAATAGCAATAAGAACGTTTTATATAAATATGCCGTTGGTAATGTTTGATGTAATGTAGGTAACATTAAAGGTGTAGTTTTATTATTCAATTAATTTGCTGCGCTCTGGCAATAAAACGTTTACATTTTTAAAATATAGTATATTATTAATTGTAAATTGCTTTTGATAAACAGGCAGTAATGGTAAATAAATTAAACAATTATTCTTCAAATGTTTTCAATTTACTTGCTTTTAGTAAATTTTGTTTATTTAAACAAATGACGCCATTGTTGTCGGAATAGTTATCATATAAAAGTGAAATGAGAAAAAACGCGCTTACTTTGGCAACTACATACTTTAGAATCTAAGTACTATTTAAAACTATAAGCCATATATGTCGGCATAACTACACACTGAACATAGATTAGGAACTTTCACACTTCATTGCGTCATACACGCGATACAGTATCAATAAACATTAAAGTGCAAAATTTTACAAATTCCAGTAGCAACTGAAAACGGTAATTAATAAAAAATTGCATTATTTTGAAGGTAAAAGTAGGAAGAGAAAAGTAATTGTGTATAAATGCTATTTATCATTAAAGCAGATGTTATCAAATTTTTTAATGTTTCTTCTTAAATTTGACATATTATTTATGAGGACAATATTATCAAAGTTTCTAGTTTACTGTTGCTTATAATAAACTGAGATAAAAGATCGTATTACATAAATTATGTTTATTTTTGTTACAATGCAATAAGTGCCATATAACTGAACCAGTATTTTATTCGTACTACTTGTGACTACTGACGATGAGAAAAGTAGCCAAAAGTGTAAAATAATTTATTCTGAAAAATCGACTGCCTAATTTTTTCTTCATTAATACGTGTTGAAAAATAGAATTAAGTATTAATGTTAATAAACAAAAAGTTACAATTTTAAAAAGTATTAACTCCTAATTATAACGTAAAATAGGAGTGAACAATAAGGTACATATTCCTTGTAAACTGATAATGTTAAATTGAATGAGTGTCGATAATTTATCCGCATTTGTTAGAAAAGAAATGGCACATAAATGTATACAGTAAATGAAAAGACAGATGTCAAAATCAATGTAAATTATTTAATTTGCTTTCATATCATTATTTATTTATATTAAGCACATTAAGGTTGTAGGATAAAATTCTGTAAGTATTACGTTAGCAATAAAAGTAAAATATTTTATAAGAACTTATATTTTATACCAACATTCTTATAAAATTCTAATTTGGGTCAAAAACAAGCAAATTAGTTACTTGAAAATAAACGTTTTGAGAAAATTCTGGTACAAAATGAATATATGCATATTTTACAATATAATTCATTTTGAAATAACCGATTTGCTTGATTTTCAATTTTTTTAAGCTGTCAATATTCTTGTTTATGACCTAAATCAAAATTTCATATATTGGTATTATACGTTGTTACTTATACTGCTAAGACAGTACATAAAAAATGCTTTCGTACAACTTAGATGTACTCAATATAAACAGATACACGAAAGCGAATTGATTATTTTACATTGATTTTGACAGTAGTCTGTTTATCTACTGTATCTTTACTTACATTTGCACTATTCTGTAATTAGAAATATTTTAGAATGGTGAATACGAAGTAATCCAATATTCTATGTTTATTTATGGAGCCATTGTTGTTCGAAAAAATAAGTGTGTTCTTTATTATCAAACTATTCAAAGATGCAAAACACTACAATTTTATGTACATTGAACAGTAGTAACCTTGTTGAGGTTTAGAGTTTATCTATGCTTATTTTTATCTAATACAAAATATTGCATTTTACAAGTAACATTGTATTATGTTACAATTATAATCGGTGTACAGGATTAGAATGCAATTCACTAAAATCAACGGCAAGGTTAGATTGTACTTTACATTCGTTAAGTCAAACAATGGAAGAACATGGCTATATTGATTTCAGTCTATAAAAGACTGACATTGCTTGTTCATGTCTGGCTTAAATGTCAATTTCTGTTCCTCTGTCATTACCAATGGTGCTTCCCAGACATGTAAAAAAATCAACACTATCAATATTTTGTCCACTAATTTTAATTGGCAAATAATCATTTTACTTAGTGCACAACACTTTTATCTTTGAACAGTTAATCCGTAAGCCAATACGAGAACTGATATTACTGACACGTGTTGTTATATTTTGCACCATTTTTGGAGTTACACTGAATAGATCAATATCATCTGCAAAATACAAATCTGATAATCTACCATGGTTCCACTAAATGTCATAAAATAAATTATTGATAAATCGAGTTATAATGAAATCAATTGTGCCGGGGTGGTCTAGCGATACAGCGCTCAAATTCGGACCTCAGTGGACATGGGGTCGAATTTTATCGCCGGCACTAAAATGCGGGCCTAAGTTTGGCTTCGCTAAAATATCCACTGCTGTAAGATGTTTTTCGTAAAACATTCAAAGTAGCAAAAAAAATTACCAAAAGAAATCAAAACCGTAACAAAATACATCTTTGGCGTATTCCTGTGACAATTTCGAACAAAGCAGTGTGACCACTTATTTGATCGAACACAACAACTTGAATTTTAGTATAACGAATGCGATTTTGGTTTAACGAACGCATAAACATTCGCATATTTTAATGTCATTAAGTAAAACTTAACGATTTTCCACAAAGAATTTTGATGAACACTGTTAAAGTCTTCCATGAAATTAATAAAATTAACTGTAAATGATTGCTAAAATGCTTGACATTTTTCAATAATGTTACGGAGAGTGAGTATTTGCTCAATGTAACTTTTTAATTTCTGAGAACTTGCTTGTTGTTCCCCAAGATGTTTATCTACCGCATTACTTAAATGGTTTAAAATTACTTTGCAAAACACCTTATTAAGAACAAACAATAAGGTTATTCTGCGCCAATTATTATAATCGCTCAGAATTCCTTTTATAGGAACAGCAACAATTACTCCTTGTCGTCAATGATTTATAACTTGTTCATTATGCCATATAATCCCAATAAAGTTACAAATGACCATTACCTAAAAATGTCTAAATCGTGAATTTTTTTGTCTGTTCAATTATTGTTGTCCGTAATCTGCCCATTGCATTTTGTAACCATTCATTATCCTTCATCCAAGTTACAGTTGAAATATTTATACTCACACATGAGTTATTCAGATTTGATGTATACTGTTAACTATAGTACGTTACAAAAGTAATATGATGCTAAAATTTTAAAATGACTTTTATTGTGGTCTAGCGGTACAGTGCTCAAATTCGGATCTCGGGGTGGACATGAGTTCGAATCGCATCGCCGGCACTAAAATGTGGGCCTACGTTTGGCTTTGCTAAAATGTCCACTGCTGAAAGATGTTTCCCGTAAAACATTCAAAATAGTAAAGATAAAATAAAATAAATAAAATAAAAATATTATTGTTAATATTATCCCAGTGAGGATTTTTGTTTTTTTGCTAAAAACTAATTAGGTAGAAATTATATTACGTTGTAAATCGAATTACTAATAATTGTAATAATTTTAAATCAAGATAATGGAAAACGTAAAGAGGAAAATAAGCTAGAAGATTCTTTTGCTTTCAAACAATTTTGATGAATAAAATTATACCAATGAAAATAAAGTACTGTAAAGTGCCAGAGAGATAAAATTGTTCAACTATTTGTGACCCAATTTGTATCAAATCAGATGACGAGATAAGGGATTAAGTTAGATGTATAATTTTTATGTAATATGAAAAAATGTTTCATAACTGGATGATGAGATGGATGAGATGAGGAAGATGATGCTGGGGTATGGAGTATCGACAATTGTAACTACTGACAATGAGAAAAGTAGGCAAAAGTGTAATATATGTTTTTCTGACAAGTAAATTGATTAAATATTTCTCAATAAAAACTTAATGAAAATGAGAATAATACATTACCGTTAACAAATGTAATGTTATTATTTTTTAGTGCATTTCTTTTAATGATTACGTAACATAGCAGTAAACAGTCTGGTATAGACTCCTTATAATGTGATATAAGGTTAAATAGAATGAATGTTATAAAGTTGATAATCTGTCTGCATTTGTTAGAAAATTGTTAGAAAAAAAAGCGCACATAAATGTATATTTTTGTTTACACTTACACTGTTCATTATGCCATATAATCCCAATTAAGATCAATATTATTAAAGTAGATGTTATCAATTCTTCAATATGTCTTTTTATTGTAACATATTATTTATGAGACAATGTTATCGAGGCTTATAGTTTACTGATGCTTATAATAACCTGTTTGTTTTTGTTACAATGTAATAAGTACCGTATAACCGAACCAGCGTTTTAGTTTTACCAATATATTGGTATAAACCGGTTCATAAATGTATATAGTAAATGAACAGACAGCTGTTGAAAGCAATGAAAAATAATTAATCTGCTTTTGTGTCACTATTTATTAAGCATATCTAAATTTTACAAAAACATTCTTTAAGTATTATCTTAGCAGTAAAAGTGAAATATTGACGGTTTAAAAAATTTGAAAACAAGCAAATTAGATACTTGAAAATAAAAGCTTTGAGAAAATTCTGAAAAACAGTAAATAATACCTAAAATGTTTATATATATGTATGCATATTTTATAATATCATTACCATATTCATATTCATAATGTTAACTACATTTCAAACTAATTTAGTTATAAAAAATTGTTTCATTAAATTATCCGATTTCATATGTTTAACAAACAGTGGAATTTTACAAATGCTTAATCTCCTCCCTTTGTCATATTCATTGTGTTTATTATAACATATACATTTATAATAATGTTAGTAGGTGTTACTTCTTATAAATCTATTTTATAGTAGATAAAGGTTTCTTTTTACTATAATAATAATACATATGCCATCCAATTGTAAACGTAAACAGTTAAAGCATAAGAAACGATAGGAAATTTTGCAATTATTGTTGTCACTACTTCATACAGCTTTTAACGCCACTGAATAAACACTGGCCTTAATTTGTTTGCTTTCTATTATTAGAATCTATTTGGGAAAACAACTGAAGACTAGGTATTTTCAATTAAGCAGTATTGGATTTAATCTTTGTACAACATCTACGTACTTTTTAAAAGTCTTATGTATTTGCACCGACTAAAATTTTAAGATTTATTATAAACATTTAAACTAAATGCACTTATCTTCCTAAGCCAAAAATTAAGTTAGATAATAATATCAGAACAATTGTTAATATCAACTGTAATGCGATTTCTACAAATGTTAGGTATAATTTCTGTTTCGTGGAAGATAACCGATTTTTAAAACAATAATATTATTGTTCATAATGCACTATTACTTTGCTAAAATCCTTTTAGGCTTATCAAAACGTTTGCATTTTAAATAAAATTAAGTATTAAACACGAATTATTATATCATCCTATAATAACTGTTGGAAACAAACGGAATGCCTATATTATAATACATTGTATTTAATGATAATAAAGTATAAAAATTATAAACTGCAATAAAGTAATTTTTGTCTACTTAATCCATATAAACACTTGGCATCAGTTTATTAAATATTTGTAATGCATTTGCAGTGTGAATAGTTATTACATTAAAAAGCAATAGTAAATTTTGTAATTACTGCAGGTCTGTAGGTCTTGTGTATTTGAACAACTTTTTACTTTTACAACTAGGAAAATGCTAAATAACGACTAATGACCGCATTACAAGAGAAATAAACATATTGTTAATAAAAACTTGATAGCTGAAATTTTGAATTCCAAAATTATATAACTCATACTTTACGTTCGTTAAGTCAAAAAATGTCTTGATAACACAGCAAGTTAATCTGACGTAGAACTACAATTAATAAATATATAAGTAATGTGACAATGTTTGTCTTATTATCGTACATTTGATTAGTATGTGTTGAATTCACTTGGATATTCTACATAAGATGTGAATATCAAATTATTTATATTTCTAACGCATTGTCTGTTTGCATACTTCTTACATAAATAAGCAATGAGGGGCTATTTATAATAATTAGACACAATTGCTGCATGGTATGGCTGTACTCGTTTAATCTAATACTTTTAATACGTATTTTATTTTTATATTTAGCTTTTGCCGTAATGGTTGGGAGGTTCTACCACAAAATTTTTGTGTATACAAAAAATTCTATTGGTCAAAAAGTTACATAAGTTCCCTTATGGGGTGAGAGGTTGATGACTTGTAAATGAGGTGAAGTTTGTGTGTACACTGCCTTTTTCAGCACACGTTACAGTATATTTATAGCAAGTTCATAAGTTTTAAAAGTTTGTACGTATGTCAAATTTAACATTAATTATGATGTAAAAAAATCAAAAATTTTTTTTTGAATACTTGACCCCCATTTTTGTCTTATCGACTTGTCAAGTTTCTAATTTCATTCATTAACTTGGGCACCATTTTAAACACTTACGACAGTTAATTACAATAAGTTTAAATAGTGGAATCTTTTTCTTAACTGCTGAAATTACGAAGAAATAAAAAACTTTATAATTTTGGTTTAACTATTGAACAAAATGCAGATTTATTTGAGGTAAGTACAAAGACTGTATACAGAGTTTTAAACGATTATACACGTCCAAAAACAGCAGGAACTGGATCTGAACCATCAACTAGTAAACGAAATAATTTGTTTATAATCATCAAATTGAAAATAAACAGAATGAAGCCCATTAAACAAATACAAAAAGAGGAATTAGTTTATTATTCACATTCACTTATCCGTAATCGAATTAAATTAATCAATTATAACGTTGGTAAACCACGGAAAGCTTGGATAAGAACTATTTGGGAAGATCTAATTGAAATAAATGTTTCATGGGATCAAGCAAAACGTTTGGCAGAATGTTCAAATACATGAAGACATTTTGTTGTCTCATGTTCTCTTTGAAATACGAGACTTTGTTTTTGTTATTTTTTTACTGTAAATGTTGTCTTTTTTGAAGCAAAAGGGATTTGTAATAATAAATAATAATAATAATAATTTATTTTTAACCAAATAATGTCGAAATGTATCAATTCTGTTTTTTGACCAAGCGCAAATTCGTTAATGATATTTGTAAGAAAATAATATTTTAATTGTTTCAAATATTTGCCTAATATGTGATGTGAGGAAAGTTAATCAATCAATATATATATATATATATATATATACATATATATATAATAGTATCGTAATTAATAGCGATCACTAAGTAGCAAATAAACGTTTTTCATCAGCATTATCATCACCATCGGGAGTAAACATCCCCCACCAGTTGGATAAACTTTTTTCGGTTTGTAGAGTTAAAAAGACCTTTCTCGCGATTATAACTTTAATGTATCATTATGCTTACAAAAATAACATTATTGACCT
Source organism: Cardicola forsteri (assembly GCA_025895645.1). NCBI lineage: Eukaryota > Metazoa > Platyhelminthes > Trematoda > Strigeidida > Aporocotylidae > Cardicola > Cardicola forsteri. The sequence goes on along the minus strand of JAKXYG010001046.1, from coordinate 4,916 downwards.
TATGTTTTGTAAGTTTATTTTAAACACACTTTTGAGGCGTGTAAGTCATATAATTTTTAAAACTGTTGTTTAAAAAGAAATTCAAAATTTTTAATCACTGTTTTATTTTATGTTAATAATAATGCAACAATTATAAATTATGTATTTAATTAAACTGTTTTAATTAATTGTTTTAACAAAATAAACCAAATAAAAAAAATAAAGAAATTGTATTTTGAATGTTTGCGGTATACTACATATATATATATATATATATATATATATATATATATATATATATATATATATATATATATATATATATATATATATATATGCTGTATAACCATTTGTTTAAGAAATATAAATCATGAAAATACAACAAAACATTTATAAACGAGGTTCAATATTTTAAAATTATAAAATGGCTTTACAGCGTGTGTCAGAATTCATTTTACTGCCTTTGGGACAATTGAAAACCTTGGCAAAATCCGGCATTTCACTTAGAATTAGATTTACTCTGAAATATACAAAATGTTCATTTTAGATAAAATAAAAATCTATATGTACAATTATGAAACCTTGCAATTACGTGTAAATTACATATGTGCACAAATGTAGAAATTATTTTATGCAAAAAAACATGTTGTAATCTAAAAGAAAATCAATATTTAAAATATTTTTAATGTTAAATTGATTATGAGTAATTGTTAAATGTTAAAATTATTTGAAATGCCAATTGATTAACTTACAGTAATTCAAATGGAGCTTTGTGTCCGTAATACATACTTTCTGCAAATTCATCCCACCAATTCAAACTGTGACAATAGTTCTAATTTAACAAAGGGAAAAAGAAAATTTATAATAATAATAACATATATATTAATTTGAGTTGTTTAAATAAAATTTATTCAACCTTAGAAATCGTTTACTTTCTTCAATAATATTAACAATGCATTTTTCTTACTACCATTACAATTACTATTATGGCTGCTGTGATGGAGTTGGTTAGAGCGCTTTATTCAAATGTAGGTAAACGTACGTTTCAATTCCACAAATAGCACTTAATGCATGCCCTCGTTCACTTACTGCAAACTGTTTCTTTTCAAACATTCAAATAGAAAAAACCAATATTGGAAAAAATATGCAGTAACCATACCTTTTTTCTTTACAGCTCTTCCCACTTTTATGAGGGGTCGCAATAACCATACCAATACATTAAATAACCAAAAAATTTAAATCTTAATTTAAATTGATGTTTGTTGATTTTTTATTAATTAACATTAACAATTTGTGATGTACATAAACCAATAAAGAGATTTTAAGTTGTCCAAACTGAAAAGACGTTTTGTTATATAACAAGTTTTGTTATTTTCGTTATAATACCAAAAAGTAAATATCGAAATAAAGGATGTTACATGTAGTGGCATAAATAAATCCAATGTTGACCTACTATGATACTGAAATATATGTAGCATTTGTTACTTATCTTAGACATAAGTACCTTACATAATACTTTACTAATATATATATAAATTTAATTTTATTCGCAAAAAAATCTTAATATAATACACAATAACATTCATTTTAGCAATAAAGTACAATAACACCCCATTATAAAAACTTAAAAACAAACACAGATAATTTTAATTTAATTTTTTTAATGTTTGATACTTTGAATGTTTTACGAGAAACATCTCTCTGCAGTGAACATTTTAGCGAAGCCAAACGTGGGCCCGCATTTTAGTGCCGGCGATGTCATTCGAACCCAAAAAACAGTTTTATCTACTAAAATACATAAACATACCAAATTAAGGTAACAAACTTAATAATATCATTGGCTTGAGTAATTGTTAATTGTCCTGTAGCATTTCTGGACAGCTCATTATGGAACAATTCTTTGAATATTTGTACAAATTCTGCAATGTTTAAATTGCCACTAGTACGCATTCATTTTGGAGACTGATTGTATTTAATGGCAAAATATCCTTTGACACATGAAGGATGTGCAACTTTTACAGCAGTACAAGTGTGATTGAGTGAGAAATTTGGATTATAAATAACCTCCAAATGTTCAGTCCATGGTTTGTAGGATATTGCACACTTATCTGTGAAGTATATTGATTTCCAAAATTATGATGGATAATGTTTGTACTTTTTCGCAAACTCCACTCGTTGTAATATATGGGCACGACTGAGTGGATGTTTCTTAACAGCCTTTAGATTTCATCCTCTTTCTTACAATTGAATAAGAAAATTCTTCTACGTATTAATTTTTTATTTGTTTGACATTCATTGTTCTCTTTTTTAGCTGCATAATTATAAAATAATAATCTTGTTTGGTTGTTGAACATTTTCTACCAACTGTGGGTGATCAGTGACTTGTTCTATTGTTCAAAATGTTGTATACAGTTGAAACATCTACTTTCATGCATTCGCCAATTATTTTAACTTTTTTGCCCTTTTTATAAAAACTTTGAATTAATTTATAATCATGGGAAGACAAATAATGACGCTACGCTGTTTTAACCATTAGTATTAAGTGAGCGGAAATAAAAAGCCTTTTTATAATTTTATAATTTTTTGAAAAAAAAATTGTTTAAAAATTTTTTACATTAAATAAATTTAAAATAAATTATTGATTATTTAAAAATGCAGTGTAAATTTGTAAATACAACTCCTAAGCTAATTAGTCTTAAAAACGTAGTTATTAAAGTAAAACATCTGTAGCAATCAGATAACTTTAAAAAAAGAACTCAGTTTAATCATGATATACACAATATTATATAATAAGTAAAATACAATTACAATTTTATTAATATCTACTGTTAATATAAAAAATAATTGTATAAAAGTTTAACTTGTTCAAAATTACAAATTGGGTAAAATTATTAATATAAAATATAACGTCAAATATGAAAAAAAACAGAACACATGGAATATTTTCAGTTAGCAAATTATTGATTGAATAATAAAGAACAAAATGTTTAATAATTAATGTAATCGTCTTTTTTTTTAGCTACTTGATCAAGACGGTTTGGAATGCTATTGATGAGATTGTTGATCTATTCTTGTTTCATCTCATATTGAACAATAAACTGAATACGTTTACATAAATCCACAATTTTAGTATGCTGATTGATGTTGCGCTTTAGTATACTCAGTGAAATTTTCAATAACATTTATGTCCGGACTGTTAGGTAGTAATTGAATAAAAAACACTTTTTTGATTTTAGCCCCTCTAATGTCTAAATGTAAATACAAAACAACTAAAATAAACCTAGGTAAATATGACATTACCTTTTTGGACGTATGACATGAAGCATTGTCCTGAAAAACATTAGTAAGCCCGGTGTAACTGTGTTGCATTTTATTATAAAAAACCTCCTTCATTAATAAAACAAATTTTTCACTATTTAATATAATTTTTCATTTGATAGGTTCATTATACTTAATACCAAACCAACACATCACTTGTCAAGGGTGGGCTTTTTTTAACTACCGGAAGTAAATGTTTTTGAAAATTAGGCCCGCATAGAACTTTATTTTTGTATCCAAATGGTTCATCCCAAATTATTGTTTCATTAGCAAAATATACAGAGCGCCAATAAGACAATCTTCGTTCAATCTATTTGTTACAAAAAATAAATTTACATTCTTTTTGTTTTTTATTAATAAATGGTTTAACTATTAGCGATTCACGTGTTAAACCAGATTCTCTTGCACGGCTTCTCACCATCAAATAACTAAATTCTTGTAAATTTTTTTTTACAATATTTGAAATGGGCTTGTTGTAATTTTTTAAAATTTTATTGAAATTTTTCGATCATCGGTCTTACTTGTTTTCTTTTTCTTTCAACATTATTATAGCTTCTTGGTTTTTGTTTATTCAAAATACGATAAATTGTTGTAAGACTTACTCTATACAATTCCGCTAGTTGTATAGGAAAAAATCCATAGTTTTTTAATTTTTTTATAACATGGTGTTTATTGTCATTAAGATGGTAATCTTTTCTATCATTGGTATTCATTTTACAGAACAAAAACAATTAAGGGAATTAATCTGATTCTCAAGGTCAATCATAATTAAAAATTAAAATTTTTTTCAGCTTACAGAAAAAAATTGTTTTAAAAAATAAAATAAAATAATTTTTAAAATATATTTTTAAGTAATTAAATTTTAATTTTAATTAGCATTATGACGATACAACTAGATCAAAGTTGAGTGTATAAAGTTTAGCTATTAAACGTCGTTTATTTTCAATAAGATTAAGCGCACAAATTAATAATCGACCAATTATTATAAAAATTATATAGATTCAACTTATTATCCACGTTTATATGAGCGTTGTTTTTAAAATATGCTATTTTGGCCGACTCAGCGTTTCTAAATAAATATAAAGCACCTATTACATCTTTTACATTATTTTAAATTATTAATATTTATTTCTACTAAAAAATAATTGGAGATAACAAATTAATTTAGATTAATTTTTTTTTGAATTTTTTACACTAATTTATTCAGTGGCTGTATATGTACGAGCAGTTATTTTATTTAAAAAAATATTATTTTTTAAAATAAAAGGAATATAAAATTAGAATACATTTTTAAATAATTATTTTTGTAAATAAATTAAACTTTTTCATGTTTTTCAAAGAGAAAAAGTTAAGGTTTAGGTATTGCATTACCAGCGTATGTATCAAGGCCATATATTTATTTTAAAAATGTAGCGCATTAATCAAATCTTTATGTGTAAAAAATTTATTGTTTTAAAAATATACATTAATTTATTTTATAAATAAAAATAATTAAAAAATGGATTGGAATAAAATACGTTGCCTACTGTAATAACATTCCCATAGCATTTGAAAAATGTAATTAATATGTAAAAAAAATTAAATGATAAATAAATTTGCCCAAAAAAATTCGACAACTA
>JAKXYG010001505.1:0-120077 GCA_025895645.1 Cardicola forsteri | reverse complement strand
TATCACCATCATTGGAAATTGAGACTTTATAAGCATTACTCAAATCCTCAGGATCATTAGCATCCCAGAAAAAGAAATGAAAAAACCAAACTCCAAAATAATAATTTCTATTCAATTTTTTTGTAAATCATGAATTTTAAAAGTTATCTTATTTAATATACTTGAGTCGTGACCAAAAAAAAAACAAAACTACACAAAGAATCATAAAATATTTAAATTGGAATTACAATTCCCTGTAAATTTATAAACGTGCACTTTTGTCTAAAAAGCTACACATAAAACTGAAATTAATCAAATCTTTTAACCGAAAGTTTTACTTTAATTTATTACTATTATTTATTATAAACTGCATTAAATTATCGATTAATATTTCACAAATACACAATTTTTAAGTTTAGTGGTAAAACAAAGGATTCTATTTTGGATTTCTAGAATTTAAACCCAAGTAACAGGATCATTAGCATCCCAATCAGATATAACAAATTAATTTAGGTTAATACTCTTATAGATTTTCGCGGTATTTGTTGTAGTGACTATATATATATATATATATATATATAAATTTTTTAAAGGGTAGGTTAACAAGTTGTAAAATATCATATTACTTACAGAGAATATCATTTATGATATGAAAAGTGTTATTAATTTTATGTTTGGTGTTTTTAAAACAATAGGTTAACAGCTTATAAAGTAACTAATTACTCATAGAGAACCTTAATTATGTTATAAAAAATTGATTTTCAAAGAATTTTATTGATACAGCTGGTAGAAGTGAATGTTATTTGTATAGTCTAAGAAAAGTAAGAAGTACTGAATATTATTAAGTATCTCAGTACGTCAATATAGGATTTAGTTATGGTCATAACTGTAAGTACCTACTAAATTTTTTTAAAGTCAAATTAATTTGTTAAATGTAGGACTATCCTTGAGGGTTATTTATAAAGTAACGTCAAAAGTTATATGCTAATACAATCATAACCAATTTGATAAAAATTGCCACTTACGTTATTGTGCCATTAAGACCTTTAACAATTACATTTTGCCTAACTAAACTGAAAGCAATAATCAACACATTTTGAATGTCTCTAATTAGAACTGTGATAAACAAGCAATTACTTACTTTCTTTTTCTGATTAAGCAACAATTTTTTTTGCATCAAATTATTACGAAATTCCATTAATAATTTTTCATAATTTTCATTTTTTTCATCCAATTTGCTTAAATCTTCCGTCGATTGATGAAAATTTTGCTGTAAATTCTAATTCAAAGGTTAAAATATAATAGTAGTGAATTTACAATAAATTAATTCAGAAATTACATTTAACCAACTAAACTACTTACAAGCAAATTCAATAACCTCTTAAAATATGATTAATCTTTTAGCTTAAATTATCATTAGTAAAACCTTATATGAAGTTATTAAATAAATATATAAAATTTTATATTTAAAAAAATGAAACAGTCTATTAGGCAGTAAGTACACATTAAAAAACACGTTACCTCCTTCAATGTACATAGCATCCAATAATTCCTCTTACACAAAATGTCATTTTTGCCAATCTATATTTCTGTTATTTATTTAGCAAATTCACAAATGTAGAGTTGTTTATCTTACGCTTCGTCACAGCTCCTTTGTCAGTACAATGTTAGGAACAAATGGAATAAATTTAATAAATAACCCCCAAACAGGTTGGATCCAATATATATATATATATATATATATATATATCCAATCTAAATAATTAGTTATCAGGGTTCAAAATATAGATTACCCGGTCTATAGACCGAAGTTTGTATCACTTCACCACTCTTCTACTTAAAATAAAATACTTTCTTAAACAAAAATAATTACCAATTGATATCTAATGCTGGTTACAACTAATTTTAAATTAATTCCATACCATAATATAATTAATATGCTCTTGCAAACTAATTGTGTCCATTGAAAAATATGATTTATGTATATATACTAAATCGCAAATTTTCCACTTAAATACGCACACATTCGAGATAACAGTATCTTATGTTTTATCACTTATTTATATATTTAAAACTTGGATTGCAAGTACAAACCCAAAATCTTTGCCATCCTACTAATGAAAATCCAGTAATTGGATCCTCTCTAACGTCTCAAAATAGAAGCATTTTTCGTTACTTTTCTACCTAAACATTAGCACACCCATAATCAACAATAATAATAACAAAAACCAATTAAATATACTTTCAAATCGGCATGCGATGTAGCCAATTGTTTCATGCAATTGTACGTTTTGTCAATGTACTGCTTCAATTCGTAATCGAGTAGGGATTCATACCGTTGAAACACCGTCGTCCGATCAACAATGGATGTGCGTGTCTCAAACAACTTGTGCATGTTCGATTCAATCGCATCCAGCTGACACTTCACCGAGGCCACCAATTCGGGAAGTGAATCAAAGTTGTTGATTTGTGATTTCAATGCGCGCTGCAAGTCCGCACTCAATGCAGCCAATTGGTTTTTAAGACAAGTAATCTACAAAATGTATACGAAAAGAAAGTAAATTAATCGTTTGTTAAACGAGACGTTACCAGTAGGTATTATAAATATTTTAAAGTTACGTACAACAAACGGTTCCACAAACCTGTCTTTTGTGCGTGTGTAAATAGGTGTCAGTGACCAGGGTTCAAATCCTAGACTTCTCAGCTCAAAAACCAACAAGTTTTTGTGAATAAACAATCTAGGTATCTACGGAATTCAAATAACTAGAAAAAAAGTGTTTCCGCTTACCAAAAAGCGATTATTAAAAGAATCAAATGGGGATTGAAACTAAACCAACAAAAGTAATGATCACTATTCCACTTAATCTCACCATAATTTTCTAATAAACCCGTATATTTTTGTTTGGTTTTTTATTGTTTAATATTTGACAAGCAAATCTTTCAGTAAATGAACTTCTAGTTAAACCAAACGATAGTTTGAATTTAGTACCAGTAGTGGTATTCTAACCATTGTCCACTTTAACTGGCAGTCCAGAGCCATAATCACCTCTGTCACAACGGCACAACATAAAGAAAAACAAAATGAAATACGCTCCTATAAATTGAATACAATTCCGCTTACCCTCTTGTTCGTTTCTTGCGTAAGTTGAACAACAGTTTCCGATTTATTTTTCAAATTATCTACTTCAAATTCATGTCTATTGGTTTGGCCTTTGATGTCATCCAATTTCGATTTCGAAACATACAATTTTTCTTGTGTTTCTTGTTGAACCAATTCGCAATTTCTACATTCATCCTCGCAATTATTAATTTGTTCTTTCAGTTCGTCAAATCGACAAGTAGCACTCTTTGCAATCTCAGCAATCTAACAAAAAAACACAGGATAAGCATACATCCTAGTCAACACAATCTCAAACCTATATATATATATATATATATATCAACCTGAATCGGTCTATTTTTTTAAAAATAAATTTACATGAATTAATTGGTGCTCGACATTAAAAAAATTGTATGACATCGACGCTGGTAATGCGATGCCTAAGCTTTAATTATTTAGTTAAAAAAATTAATATTAAAATATTTTTTAATGTTTTACAAGAAACATCTTTCAGTAGTGGACATTTTATCAAAGCCAAACGTGGAACCGCATTTTAGTGCCGGTGGTGGATTCGAACCTATGTCCACCGAGGTCCAAATTCGAGCGCTGTACCGCTTGACCAACCCGGCACAAAAATAATTATTTAAAAAATTTCTTGAATTATTTTTGAAAATAATTTCTAAAATAATTAGTAGAAATTGGGTGTGAAGGTTGGTTTTGATTGTTCTGTCATTAGTTTATTTTTACTTAAACTGTAATTGGATATTATGGATACCATTTAATGTGACAATTTTCGCACTTGCCTGATTTTGCGATTGCACCGGAGTGATCTCAACGTCGTTATTATAACTGGAAGGATAGTGATCACGATGTCCACACTTTTAAAATGGAAACCAAGTGTTTTATCAGTGTATCTAAACTAAACCATGGAGATGAACAATTCCCGTATGTAAAATCTTTTACAGATGTACAGTTTACAGAAACGTAAAACTGAAAGTATATATGACTGCGTATAAGCAGGTAACTTAATTTTTATGCAATTTGTTGTAGAAGTAAAATTGAAATTATCCTGCATGTTATACCGTTTGACTGAAGAGTAGTAGTATGTAATTACGGCAGCAAAATGGGAGCTGTAGTGATGTAATTTCATATATATGTCCGTGAAAGGTTTAAAGAAGTCACAAAGGGCTTTATATCACCTTCGACGGATATTAGGTTACAACCCTCACACAATTACTGCAAAAAAGTGGTTATTAAATCAAAACCCTCTCAACAATTTTTACCAAAAAAAGTACAAGAGAAATGTCACTTCAATTATAAAATATACATTACTATATAATAATTGGAAAAACATATATATATATATACATATATATTGTAAGTAAAATAATTGTATAAAATATCAACTGCTGCATAATTGGAACTGGGGTAAAGTGATTAACATAATTTATAAAGACAACTATTAATAAAAATACGGATTACATACAATTTTTTTTAATTACCAAATGATCAAAGACATTAGAAAGTTTAAAAAATTCAATAATTTATGTGATCGCCTTTCTTTTGAACAACCTGATTCAGGCATTTTGGAATGCTGTCAATGAGAGTGTTGATATATTCTTGTTTCATCTCATATTAAACAACAAACCGAATACGTTCACATAAATCCTCATTTTCAGTATGCTTATTGATGTTGCGTTTTAGCATACTGAAAAAATTTTCAATATCATTGATATTCGGGTTGTTAGGCGATAATTGTGTAAAAGATAGCTTTTTTGATTTTAGCCCCTGTACTGTCTAAATGTAAATATAAAACTAATATAGTAAACTTACATGAATATAATGTTATCTTTTTGGACGTATAACATGGATCTTTGTCCTGAAAAACAGTAGTAACCCCCGTGAAAGTGTGCTGCATTTCATAATAAAAAACATCCTTCATAACTGAAATAATTTTTTTTACTATTTAAGGTACCAGATATAATTCTCCATTTGATAGGTTGATTATACTTAATACCAAACCAACACATTACTTGTCGAGGTTGGGCTTTTTTTCCAGCAACTGGGAGTAAATATTTTTGAAAACTTTTGTCACACAACACTTTGTTTTTAAAGCCAAATAGTTTGTCCCGAATCATTGTTTCATCAGGAAAGTATACGGAACGCCAATAACGTAAATGTCGTTTACTCCATAGTTTACCAAAGGCTAATCTGTTATCCTTTTGTTTTTTGGTAATAAATGGCTTGATCTTTGGTGATTCAGAGTTAAACCGGATCCAATTGATGTTGTTTCTTATTGTAGAATAAGTAAAATTACTTAAACTATTTCTTTGTTTTCTAGAATAGGTTTATTATAATTTTTTTTAAACTCTATAATAATTTTTTGATCATCTGTACTTTATCAATTCCAGCTGTTCCAAAGTTGCAGTATAAGAATAAATCGACCATGGAATATTTTGAAACGAAAGATCGACTTATCTAGTTTGGTGCTCCCCGTTTAGCCAACTTTCAAAATGGTTGTCCGCCAATTCTCAATATCTTTATACACAAGCAAAGATATCTACAAGAAAAAGCGAAGCAAGATCATTGCGTGCGGAATTTCGAAAAAGTTATGAGGAGGATGAACAAAGACATTGGGATTCTGTAGCAGATGAGCTAGAGGCTTCTGCTCGCCATAATGACAGCGGGAAAATATACAAGAAATTGGAACAACTCTTCCGTGGTAACAAAGTTAAAGTTGGATCGTATGGCATTTCAAACGAAGACTGGTTACTTCACTTTAACCAGATTTTAAACCATCCTGAAATCACAACAGGCTGGTTGCAAGATTAATCCTATCTTGACACAGTTTCTCTGGCAATTTATCCAATCTCCGTAGAACCTCCAACCGTCGATGATATGTGCATATGCGGTAAACTCAAAGCTAGGAAAGCCGCCGGATTTGAATGAATTCCTCCATATGTCTTGAAATACGGCCCCTCGCGGTTCACTGAAGATCTCTGGCATCATAACGGATTTCTGGACAACTCAGCAGTACCCTAAAGACTGGCATCGTGCTACTATTGTTCTCTTCACAAGAAAGGAGATCGGCAATTAACCTACCAACTACAGGGGCATCAGTTTACTTTATATAGCTGCAAAAATTGCCACATCAGCGATAGTTAACAGGATTCGCCCGGAGAGAGAGAAGACCACACGTCCCAACCAGACTCTGGATAGCTATGTTACGTGATTGGAACTTTCGATAAAACTTGTAAATCTCCTACATGCTCTGCACAAGAACTCAACTGCTGTAACTGCAATTGCAACAGATCTACTACAAAGCCGTTCGAGATTCGCAGTGGTGTCCGTCAAGGCTGTGTGGCTGCTCCGCTTTTGTTCAACTATGCCATCGATGCTATATTTGCCACGGTTTCTGGACAAATGGAAGGTGTGTATGTTGGTACAAAGCCTATCACCGACTTAGAATACGCTGACGATTTTGTTCTGCTAGCTGAAAATGAAGATCAACTGCAGAGAGCATTGGATTTTCTTGTGAAAGTTTCCAGTGAATATGAAGATCAATCCTAAAAAATTAGTCATCATGACGTCACATGCTCCTGATGCGAGAATTATATTAAATGATACTGTGCTTCCCAATGTAAAGCAATTTACGTATCTGGGCTCTTCGATTACTTCTGACGGAGGTTCATCTAACGAAGTAAATCGACGAATTTGTTTGGCTGCTGCTGCGTTTGGAAAGCTTGCTAATTCATTATGGAGACGAAAAACCATCAATCCAAAGACAAAGATGAACATTTCCTCTTTATTGGTTCGCACAGTGCTTCTCTACGCAGCTGAAACCTGGACTTTTACAGGGTTTGAGATCATGAAATTTAACAAATTTGAGGCAAGATGTCTCAGATATATTTGGCACAACACTCATTTTGCATTATCCATATCAAGGGACTGGACAAAAAAGATCAGTATCCGCCAAATTCGAGATGACCTCCAATTCTATGAACTTCCTTTCTTGGTGTCGCGACAACGTAGATTGCACTGGTTTGGTCACGTTCTTCGTAAAAATCCTGATGCAATCTCACGTTCCGTCACTTTGGCTTGTCCTAATGCCGATTGGAAGAAAAGGACAGGTGGTCACAAAACGTACTTGGATGGACGCTGTTCGGGACGATCTTCATCCTATTTTGGAAACAATGGCAAAGTCGCTGGACTGACATACCTGTGCTCGCCTTCGAAAACCGTGAACAATGGAGAGGAATTATTCGTGATGCTTTGAGAACTTGGAACCAATAAAGAGGTGGCTTGCCACCAACTTTTGTTGTTGTACTTGTTGTTACACGTTTTTCTTCCAACATTATCATAATTTTGTGGTTTTTGACCGTTGATAATCCGATAAATTGTTGAAAGGTTAACTCTATATAAATCTGCCAATCTTTTCGGTGAAAATCCTTCATTTTTTAATTTTTTTAATAACACGGTACTCATTTTCGGTGAAATGAAAACATTTTTATCACTATTCTCCATTTCAAAAACAATGCAATCAGAAAGCAGAATTAGCGGATGAGCGGAATATCAAGGTTAAACGTAAATAATAAATTATTATATTTATTTATAATTTTAATTTAAAATTAAGAACAAATTTTATTTTTTATTTTTATGTATATAGATTAGAATAATTAAATGTTTATTTTGATAATTATTATGACATAATCAGAGCAGATTTGAATGTACGTTTAACATCAATTTCAAGAGTTAGTTATTGTTCATTTTTAATGAAATTAAGCATACAAAATATTAATAATTTTATTATTATAAAAATAGTGTAATTTTAATTTATTATCCACGTTAATATAGAAGTAGCTTTTAAATATGCTATTTTGGCCGACCTCCAGCCTTTTTAAATAAAATATTTTTAGTATATATAAAGAAACTATTAAGTACTTTACATTATTGCAATCCTCAATATTTATGTTTACCAAAAATCAATTGGACATAAATTAATTTAGATTTAATACTTTTGTAATTTTTTGCGTTAATTTTTGAAATGGGTGTACAGTACAATCAAATTTAAGTTGATTTCTGAAACTAAGCTTTGAGGAAAAGCTATCTTGTTTTGAAGGAAGCGACGTGAATAGGAAAGCCAAGGAATGTAATTAGTTTTTTGCCATACAGATCAAAGAACATCGTAAATAAAGTTTTCCAAAAATGTGTTTTTATGCATTTTCAATACAGAGAAAAACTAATTATAATTTAGTAATCAATGCTAAATAAATATTTATTGACGACGTTTATGATGACTGATTCTTCTACAATTAGTTTATTCCAATCATGCACATGCTTTAATGATCCTAAGAATCTGAGAATTGCTTATATAAAGTTTCAATTTCAAATTATGGTGATATTCCTGACTGTTCGTCCTCCGTGTGGTACATCCTGGACTAGATGCCTCTAGGCATTTAACCTAATAACAGCAGGATCCGGAGTGCACGGAAGCATAACTGAGCTTCCGCTACAGTGGTGAGTGCAAGCATACACCGAGGTTACTTAAAAAGATCTTGATTATACAGATATACCATATGTAACCGTTGGGCTGAAGGAAATAATCCTGACAAAAAATCAGGCGGCCTCGTCAATCAGCTTTGCGAACAGTGGCGACGTCATAAGGGATGCCGTCTACCAGACAAGAAACTTTGTTATTCTTCCACGTTTGTCTACGTGCTTGTCAAGCCATCGAAATCGATCGTTCTACATGTCGTATCTGCAATATAGGGAAATAATGAAGAGGTGATCACGTTACCAACCAAAAATGAATGAATTAATGGAACTAAATCGTCTACAATTGATTGCGCTCCAGCCTTCCGTTAAACACTAAAGGATACATTTCAGCAATTTTGTACTAACTCGGGTTTCCGTTTTGACGGATGATCACCCAGTTAATTTTGTACTTTTTAATATGTAAAAACAAAATTTTATTATATTCTTGCTATTGCGTTTGTTTTCTACTTACTATAGTATGTACGTTAATTTTAACCTCAATGTAATTGAAAACTTTTTTAGTTATCTTAAACAAGAGGTAAATCGGATGGAAAATCAAAGCACGCTTAAAGAAAAAATCGATTTTGTTTTGAAAAAATCAAATTCCACAAAATTATATCAATAATTTCGTCAAAGCGTTTAAAGTCATTAAAAACTATGGCTATCCGTTAAATTACTAAATTTGGACAATTGGTGATGTCTGTTTTGTACATATGTACATATTTTATAATAATTTATTTTTAACCAAATAATGTAGTAGTATTTGATCTTGTTGAAATGTGTAAATTCTGGTTTTTTAATCCAATCGAGAATTTGGTAATGCTATTTGTAAAAAATTTTTTTTTGTTTTGAATATCAGTATTGCTAAAGTGATGTTTAAGAGTTATTTTAGTAAAATGTTGATGTGTCTAATATGCTTAAGTGATGTGAGGAAAGTCAATTAATTTTGTAATGTACTTTTGACAGGTCCCATTTTAGCCCCTGTAGAAGTGTAATACTTTTAATGTTTACTACTTTGAATGTTTTACAAGAAACATCTTTCAGCAGTAAACATTTTGGCGAAGCCGCATTTTAGTTCTGTGATAAAATTCGAACCCATGTCCACCAAGGTTCGAATTCGGAGCGCTGTACAGCTAGACCACCCCGGCAATATTTATAGTAGCTATGCTAAAGCATTTAAACAAACACAGTAAAAACCACCGAGAGCTGCAACACAACCTACGTTAGCATCAACAAAATAATAACCAGTTTTACTACAATTACATTTGATATGGGATGCTAATGATCCTGAGGATTTGAGTAATGCTTATAAAGTCTCAATTTCCAATGATGGTGATATTCCTGACTGCTAGTCCTCCACGTGGTGCATCCTGACTAGGTGCCCCTAGGCATCTAGACTAATAACAGCAGGGTCTGAGTGCACAGCGGTATAACTGGGCTTCCGCTACGGCGGGTGTGTGCGAACATACACCCAGGAAACCTAAAGGTATCTAAAGGTATACGTATACCATATGTAGCCCTTGGGCTAAGGGAGATAACCCTGACAAAAATCAGGCGGCCTCGGGTCAATCTTTGCGAACAGTGGCGACGTCACAAGGATGCCGTCTACCAGACAAGAAACTTTGTTATTCTTCCACGTTTGTCTACGCTTGTCAAGCCATCGAAATCGATTCGTTCTACATGTCGTATAAATATGGGAAATAATGAAGAGGTGATCACGTTACCAACCAAAATGAATGAATGAATTTGATATCATTACAGGAATAATTATAACACACGTAAAAAATACTTAAATACGTTTGAAAATGGGATGAAAAAATATTTCTTACCTCTGCAGTATTTGGAAAACGTACTATTTCTTCCAGATAAAACATCAGACCGGATAAAAATCGCGTCCACTTGCGCCGATCCCGTTTATCACCAATGTCAAAAAAGGTAAATTTTTGTTCCAATCCCAATTCATCAACCACGAGGTTGAGTAAATTCCAAAACTCAAGACGACTAAATGTACGCTGAGATTCGCCAAAATAAATACCCAACAATTTCCAAACAACTTCGTCCATTGAATCAACTTCAATCCAACAAAATTCATATACAATATACAATGTTTATCATCAATATATGAAAATGTTTTTTAACTTACAACTACAAACTATGATGCTAAACACAAAAATGTGTCAATTTCATAAGGTTGACTGGACAAATTGATCGTCTTCGACTGCGACTAAGTAGTCCATATACCGACCGTCAAAACTTCCACAAAAATCCATAAAATGTTGCAGTCAACAGGGAAGATATTAATCACCGACTTAACAAAATTATCAATCGCAATGTTATTTTCTTCTCTGTGAATTAAATTCGTTGTAATACACCGATTGCTAAGACCACGATTTTCCCTTTAAAATTAGTAGGTCCACTTATTATCGATTCGTAGGTGTTATACCTGTTTCTCGATGGATTAAAGTTCCAGTAAGCTATTTATTATACCGAAGAACGGTAGATGATAAAACCAACCAAGGTAAAAAAAATTCCTATTGGTCAACCTTCGTGAGCGAGTGTGAGTCACGTTAGTGCATTCTTCTATCAAAAAAGGATTGTTTGACCTTGAAAATGTGTATAAGGTGGAAAAATCAATATTTACATAGCACTATAAGATTTGTATTGCGTCATCGTGCAAATTTGGTTACTTATTGAAACTTTTCCATCCTCAACTGACGAGTAATTACACACTCACGATAGATTGTCTAACTCTTATTGGTTCTTTTTTCGAAACTTTTTCCCTTGGTTCATTTTATCAGTAAATGATAAAACGAACCATAGAAAAAAATTTTTTTTTTAATTCTATTGGTTAACCTCCGTGAGTAAATGTGAGTCACGTTGGTGTATTCTTCTATCAAATAGGGATTTCTTGACCTTGAAAATGTATATAAAGTGAAAAAATCAATAGTTAGCTAGTACTATACGAATTGTATTACATCATCGTGCAAATTTGGTCACACATTGAGAAACTTTCCTGTTCCCAACTTATGGGTAATCACACACTCACAAAAGGCTATCTAACTCTTATTGGTTCCGTTTATTGCAACTTTTTCTCTTGGTTAGTTTTATCATCTACCCGAAAAACTTGCTGGCCCACTAGTCCTAAAGACCAAAATAAGAACACAACATAAGACTTAGACCAAAATCGAATGTTCAAAATATACAGACAATTTACATAGAAATAAATTCACTCGCCCAGCCCATTGCCTATCTTAATTTTGGTTGATCCACTAGTTCACTTATTGATCTAGGTTTTGGGTCGTCCTAACAGAAAGTACGCTTACCAGCTACACTCGCTGCACAACAATATACTGGTGATATATCCAACTGTCTTAATGTTAACATTCCAAGTGATCAAGAAATCACTTATGAAAATGTGCGCTGCAAATTTACTTTATGGATTAACTTTTTGCCGGGGTGGTCTAGCGGTACAGCGCTCGAATTTGGACCTCGGTGGACATGGGTTCGAATCCCACCACCGGCACCAAATGTCCACTGCTGAAAGGCATGTTTCTCGCAAAACATTCAAAGTAATAAACATTAAAAAAACTATTGTAACGTTTCCGACTTACTAAATGCGATTTCCGATCATTGCATTTTTAAAAACGACGGAAACTGTCAATAATGACTATCCGCTTTCGAATTAAAAATTTAATTTTAAGTATTATAAAAGTATATACAACTACTTTAAAACACTGTGATCCTGAAATAAAAAACTTCGTAAGTCAGGATGCTAATGATCCTGAGGATTTGAGTAATGCTTATAAAGTCTCAATTTCCAATGATGGTGATATTCCTGACTGTAAGTCCTCCACGTGGTGCATCCTGGACTAGGTGCCCCTAGGCATCTAGACTAATAACAGCAGGGTCTGAGTGCACAGCGGTATAACTGGGCTTCCGCTACGGCGGGTGGGTGCGAACATACACCCAGG
This sequence comes from Cardicola forsteri, assembly GCA_025895645.1. Classification (NCBI taxonomy): domain Eukaryota; kingdom Metazoa; phylum Platyhelminthes; class Trematoda; order Strigeidida; family Aporocotylidae; genus Cardicola; species Cardicola forsteri. Next base: position 107,492 of record JAKXYG010001505.1, on the reverse strand, counting down.
ATACTTAAAAGGTATCTAAATGTATACGTACATCATATGTAGCCCTTGGGCTAAGGGAGATAACCCTGACAAAAAATCAGGCGACCTCGTCAATCTTTGCGAACAGTGGCGACGTCACAAGGATGCCGTCTACCAGCCAAGAAACTTTGTTATTCTTCCACGTTTGTCAAGCCATCGAAATCGATCGTTCTACATGTTGTATTAATATGGGAAATAATGAAGAGGTGACCACGTCACCAACCAAAATAAAAAAAAAAAAAAAAAATATTAAATTAACTTAGAAGGTACACTTAATCTGTAATTGAAATGTTCAGCTCTAGATTGAGTCCTTATTGTTGCTCAAACGTTTGCAAATAATCTGTTAATAGTACTAGTTGCTCAAATAGTGATTTTCTTAACAAGAATGCTTCACAACAACTGATCAGATACTAATACCATGTTTCAACATCATTCACGTCACAAAATTACAACTCATAAAGTGACGACACAAGCTGTCGTAACCAATTTGCATCAATTAAGAACGTGCCAGTTATCGATAGTTGTAGTACTGGAACTCGAAATAAAAATGATTACAAACTACTAAAGTGCACATTTTAGTTAAATTTCACTTCAAACCAACGTTTTCGAATCTACACTAGTCGTTACTTTCACTTTAACGTGTAGAATATAAAGGAACCTGCCAAAACTTTACTTAAATATTCTAATCAACAATCTTCATTCCAGCTTTTTTCTATCGCACTAGTGTCCCAAGGACAAATTACAAATAATAGCACGATGAATTGAAATATGACAAAATATATTAAAATGCAGACCTGATTTTAAGTAATCCAAATAAATATTAATTACTTATGACTCAAAAAATATAGAATGTTGCAATATGAAACAACAAACTTTATTCAATGCTCTTACCGGTGCGATTAAACTGGATTGGCCATGTTTTACGTAGATCGCCCACTCATCCAGCCAGAATAACTATGGAAGCCCATCCATTACTCGGATGGAAAAGAAGGCCAGGCGGCCAACGGAAAATTTGGACGGACATTGTAGCATGCGAACTCAGTCCTTTTATACTAAGCCTCCTCGTCCAAATGAATTACTTAATTGGGTGTCCGTTTGTTTACCCGATACATCAAACAGAGATCATTGGAGGGGTATAACTCGGGTGATGTTATTAACATCTAATGTCAGCACACCTCTCAAGTGTCGTTCATTAAGTGCGATGTTTTTGCAGACGTTCTAGTATTTGGACTACCTTGGGTAATAATAGCCTGTGGGGGACGTTTATCCCCGATGATTATTATTATTATTCAATGCTCTTCATTGATGTCTGCAACTTAATTCCGTTAAAATGCTTAATCCAAATCAATAGAAAAACAAAACCTCATTAGAATCCATATGTAGTCTCGATAATGTATCCTATCTGGCCAGATACACTGATTATTTAGTCCCTGCTCCAATTCAACCTAAATTTAGGTTGTAGAACGTGGAGTTGCAGGGTCAGAAATAGTACTATTATCAAAAATAGACTTAATAAAAAAATTAATGCTGGAGATCAAGTCCTCAAAAGAATTAAACATTGAATAAAATGTAATCATTCAAGTAAAAACTATCCTTAAATAACAAAATAATAATACATATATGTGCTATATAAAAATAAAATGTCAAATAACTCACCGGACAACTCATCAAAATAATCTAACGTATATACAATAAGATATTACAAGATAAGATATTATCAAAAAATAGCCAAAATATTTACCATTATCAAAAAATGTAACCGCATCTACATTTTGTTTAGTCATGACTGAAATAGAACGAATCACCTCATGCAAAGACATCGATCCATCTATATATTAAAAATAGATACAAAAATACTGTTATATATATCGTTTAAGTACTAAGCTTTAAATTATTTTCTATAGCAAAATTGATGTTATCAATGTAGTGCCACTACTTAGCAACCAACACAGACAACCTTATCATACGAAACAAATCTCTGACAGTTTATATCTTCTAATATTTCTATTTGAAACCGTATCATTAGCATAGCAATACAACTTTAAAGGTAGAAGCAAGTATCTAAACTACAACAAAAACTTTATACGTGAGGCCTAGAAATCTTCTAGTATCCATTTAACATCACAACCAAACTATGTACTTTTAATAACAAGCAATAACCTTTATGCTATACCTCCTCGTCCAAATGAATTATTTAATTGGACGTCCGTTTGCCCACCGTTTGCAGCTAATAGAGATCATTGGATGGGTTTAATTGGGAATGTAATTAACATTTAAAGTCAGCGCACAGTCAAGTGTAGTCCAAATATAGTCCCCGATAATGATTATGAACAAGTAATAATCTTAAAAAGCTAATGATTGTTCGGTACTAAATGCGCTTTAACAATTTCTATCTAGACAGTTTACATTACGCCAAAATATTATTAAATATTATCAAGAAAGGAAAGTTATAATTAAATTCTAAGCACTAACTTCAATGAAATTGTGATAAGAGTAGGACTTAAACAAACACTATTTCCAATTATCATCGCCAAAAATAGCTCAAATTACCAAAAGCCCAAAAAACATCCACTTTCACAACTACACTTAAGACATGCTGACTTTTAATGTTAATTAAATCCCGAATTAAACCCATTCAGTGAGCTCTATTAACTGCAAAGGGTAAGCAATCGAACGCCCAATTAAATATGTCATTTGGACAGGGGGACCTAGCATACAATATTCGCAACAATATCCTCAAAAATTACTAGTTGACCACCCAGTCTTCTTTCCAATTCAGATGATGCTTGAGCTTCTTTAGCTATTCTGGCTGGATCAGTGGGCAGTTTATGTAAATCGTAGTCAACCCATTTTAAAAGTATTTCTCTTATTTTGTTAGAAATGCATAGCCAATTAGTATCAAGTGTACAACGAATATTTAAAAATGGTTGAAATATTTTCAGTTATTAAATGTTTCCGTTCAACAGAAGATAAAAAGTAAAACCATATAGATCTTAAACAACTTTGGTTAAACCGAACAAGCTTTTATATATCCACTTGAGTGAGAGTCCACGTTTCGCAAGTGTATAGTAGAATAAAAGGCACTAAACTCTTGATTTTAATAGAAATATTATATTTGTTCCATAAAGGTCTAAATAAACGTCCGAAAACAGCAGCAGAAAGGTGAATACGACGTCGAATCTGTGAAAAGCTAGATCTTTTGTTATATATAACAGAACCTATGTAGGTGAATTCATCAACCACCGTAAGTGGATTACCATTTAACAGTGACTAGATTTCCAAAGGGGACATTTGCTAAACCAGTCTTTTTAGTTTTAAGATATTTTTTACTACTATTTTACGAGAAACATTTCCCAGCAGTGGTCATTATAGCGAAGCTAAATGCAAGCCCTCATTTAGTGCCAGTGATGGGGATCGAACTCATGTCCACCCAGTCTGAGTCGAGCACTGTACCGCAAGACCACACCCGGTACATTTGTTAAAACTACTGTCCTTTTAATGTTAAGATATAAATCACATTCTTATGAGGTTTTGTGTATAAACCGAATAGCAATTTGTAGATCTCTCTGCTATGGAACCGTATCGTCTGCATATTAAAGATCCGCTATTTTGCGATCACCCCCAATAAAATATCTTGAATAGGTTTAATTTTCATAGAAACAACCGCGCCACTACTGTATACACTTTTAAGATCGTATTACTGATAAGTTGTTTAAGTTTATACAAGAGGCAATAATCAGAGAATCATACCCACCTGTTCATTCCGGAGGCAAAACTCTTACCATTAAGCCATTTTGTTAAACTAGAAAACTACGAAAAAATAGAATCGCAATGCAAGTAATAACTACTAACAAAATAATCAAACGTAGTTAATATGCATTTTAAATCAACGGTAAACAAAAAATTACTCCTAAATCAACTCACAATTTACTTGCATCTCCATCAAACCAATGTAATCAAAATTCTGACGTAATACCTAAAAAATTTTTTTTAATGTTCACTAGTTACTACTAAAATTAATACAAACCGTTTATTTTAAAATTTAAAACAAATTCGTTAGATACGGTAATCAAAATCACATGCATAATTTTAAAAAAATAACTAAATGTTTACTTCTTAAACATTGTATAATCAATTACCATAAAAACCAATCACAACATTGGTTTTTAATAAATACAAACTTTTTGTTTTATCTTACGGAGTTAATAAAATTGTACGATGCGTTAAATCTTAAAGTTAAGTTGACTTTAACTCAATAATTATGTCATTGTTATAATACCACAAACTTTCTGTATGCTGCTTAACAAAAAAAAGATATTAATCATCGACTTAACGAAATCATCAATCGCAATGCTATTTTCTTCTTTGTGGATTAAATTTGTTGTAATACACCAGTTGTTAAAACTAGGATTTTCCCTTTAAAATCAAAAGGTCCGCTTATTGTCGGCTCGTGGAAAGTGCGCTCACTAGTTACACTCACTGCAAAAGAACGTACTGCCAATATGTCAAACTTGTAAAAAGAGAATATTTTTATTAAAACAAAGATAAGATTGTAATAAGAACTTAGTGTGTTCAATTATATTATACATTTATGAAACTGGATTCTTACTGAAATGGGTTTGTTAAATTTAAGCATAACAAATATTAAAACCATTTTCCAATATCTGTACCGAACGTTTTTGTCCATGTACCAACACAATCGAAAGTCTTAAATGGATTGTCTATATTCTACGAACTTTTCCTACAGATGGAATAGTTGTATTACCTAGATGGGGAAAAAAATTGAGTCGCCAAAAAATAATTTTAACCTAGATTGTAGCATGCAAACTTCGTTTTACTTACATCTCTCCTCCTGAATAAATTAATAAATGTGGTGTCTGGTTTCTTATCCTATGCGGTAAAGAAGACATCTTAAAGAACTTTAATCAGACATTAACATTTAAAGCCAAAATACTTACGAGTGTAAATTATTGAGTTTAAAAACAATATTTTATAGGCTTTCAGTAGTATTGAGCTGATCTAGACGAAGGTAACCAATAGAGGATCTTTATTTCTGATTATGATCATGAGATAAAAAAGTTAATATAAAGTCACAACTGAAACAGTTGACTACATCTAAAAATAGCACCAATATCCCAATTAATTAAATAAATAGCCATCTATTTGTAACAACTTATTAACAATTATTCAAACTGATAGATTTCAAAAAAGTACTTAACTAAACTAAACAAAATACCATTGCAAAGTTCAATAAAGATATATGATGAAACAACTGAGAGTTTATTAAAATTTTTATAAATAGTGTAGTCCATACAATTCAACAGTTAAAAAATAAAACGTAAAATCTTGACAAAGTAGCTAAATAAATTCCAATAAAGTTTAGTGACCTCTACATAAACATATCTAAATCATGAATACTTGTTTTTGTTTGTCCAATTACTGTTGTCTGTAATTTGCCCATTCTATTTTATGACCATTCATCTTTCATCCACGGTATTGTTTAATTACTCATCTCACACATGAGACATTCACATTTGATTAATTATAGTGTGATACCAAAATAACATTATGCCCCTTCACGCATTTCATAATGCGCGAGTTTTGAATATGCTAATTTTCGAGTTTTTTAGTCTACATATTTTGGATCTCTGTGCTTCATATGCATTAAAACAACATGTGCGCTCTCCTACAAGATATAGGACTGGTTGTAATCCCTCTTGCCTTGATCTTATTTTTTCCAATGAACTCGCTAATATCGATATGTTATCATATCTGCCTCCTCTCGGTAAAAGTGACCATCTTTTATTGGCCTTCGACGTACGCCTTCTGTGCCATGTCCCTTCTGCACGGGAATCTAACTTTAAACCTATTCCTGATTTCAGAAAAGCTGATTTTTGTGGGGTCAGGGTCCTTTTATCCAATACAAACTGGAACTATTTATATTCTCGTAATCTTGATAATGCTTACTCCTTCTTCACCAATGTCTTAAAGGAAAAGGTAAATCTGTTTGTTCCTTTCAGGATCCCAAAACACATCAATCCTAGACTTCCAAGGTATATCTGTAAATTAATTCAAAAGAGGAACAAAGCTTTTCATCCGTGGAAAACCTCCAAGCTTCCCTGCTTTCATTACTCCTACATTGATATCCGTAATGAATGTAACAGACTCATTAGCAGGTATAAAAGGAAAACTACTTCATAAGCTTCTAAATAGAGTTATGCTTAATAAAAATCTATTATTTAAGTTCATTAAAAATAAGTGGAATTCCTCCAGTTCTCAACCCAGCCTCAAAAATCAACAAGAATCTTTGCTGCCTGGACCTTCAACTTGTGATCTTTTTAGGAACTGTTTTAACTTTGTCTTTCAGTCCCCATTACAGTATACGAAATCCACCCATTCAGCTTCTAAACATTAAAACTTCTATGATCAATGCTGGTCTTAAAAATTTAAAGTCAACGTCTTGTGGAGCTAACGAGATTTATCTCAGAATTTTAAAAGAATGTGCAGATATTCTTGCCCCCACCTTGCCTATATTTTTAATCTCTCGATAACTATAGGTCAAATTCCCCCTATATGGAAGGTAGCCTTAATAAGACCTATTCATAAGTCTGAATGTAGATTCAAACCAGAAAGCTATAGACCCATCCTTTCCTCTTCTAGCAAAATTATGGAAAAGTTTGTAAGATCCCATTTTCTTAAACACCTTATCAGGCTAAATATAGTAAATCCTGTGCAACATGGCTTTGTGCCTAACAAGTCATGTCTAACCAATTTAATTACTTATACTAACAGCATAACTGACTTACTTGATAACCACAGGTCTGTGGATGCTATCTACTTCGATTTTGCAAAGGCTTTTGATAAAATTTCACATGAACTTCTCATCTCTAAGCTCATCAGTATAGGGATTGTGGACCCAATCCTAGGTTGGATAAAAGATTTTCTTTCAAATTGTACCTTTAAGGTCAGGGTTGGATCATATTACTCCACTTCTTGTCCCATCTCCTCTGGGGTACCGCAAGGGTCTGTTTTAGGTCCCCTACTATTTATAAATAATTTGCCATCATGTGTGCATTCCAATATACTGCTTTATGCTGACAATGTAAAAATCTGGGATACTAATCCTGATTTACTTCAGGCTGACATCACCAGTATATTTAATTGGTCAGTATCTACCCACCATCCACTCAATAAGACCAAGTGCATGCATATATCCTTTGTTAAATCCTCAACCAATAGATTCAGTAAAATCAGTCAAGGATCTTGGGGTCATTGTCGATTCTTCTCTCTTGTTTACTGAATATCACTATAGAGTCACTCAGAAGTGATATAAACTTGTCAAGTTTTTCAAAAGAAATCTTGGGACCATACCTTCAAATTGTCTGCGTTTACTTTACATGCTATCTTAAGACCACATCTAGAACATTGTGCCCAAGTCACAGCTCCAATTCTAAAATCCGATAATTACGGACTAGATCAAGTTCAGAGGGCAGTCACCAAATTGCTTCAAATATCTATCCTACCCACAAAAACTTAAATCCTTAAAATTGTTTCCCTTAAGTGATAGGCGTCTCCGGGGTGATATTATCTTGACCTATCAATTATTCAATTCCGGTCCTTATTCGCCCTTCTTTGCCTTAGCACAAAACTCTCTTAAGGGGCATAATCTTAAGCTGACCAAGCCCAGAGCTGACTCCCAGATTGAAGTGTTATCATTTGTCTTATAAAACAATTACTCCATGGAATAGACTACCTGCCAAAGTAATCTCAGCGTCATCACTCCCAGCTTTGAAAAAGGCATATGATATATAAGCTTTGTAAGTTTTATATAATCCGATTCTTTCTTGCTGTTTATTTATTTTTATTTATTGTTATTGCTCTTTCTGATATAATCCAATAATTAGAACCGAGGATCAAAAGGAGTTTTACTCCTACTTTACTCGCGTATCAACCTGTAACCTGTACTACATTTCTCTACAACAAAAACATTAAAAAATTATACAAAAGACAAAGCAAATGTGACAAAATAAATAAATATAACAATGTCCGAGTAACGTAACAATTTTTGAAATAGAATAAAAATACTTCTGGTAACTGTAAGTTATCTCATTCATTGTATATCTCAAATAAAATTTAAGTATTAAAAGTAATACTAATGTATTATACTTTTAATGCTTAGATTTTATTTAAAATCTACATAAAATAAATGTTATATATATATATATATATATTAACAAAAACCCATTTTTAAATGCTAAAAATATTTAATAAAGAAAACAGAAAAACAAAATACCCGCAATTCAAATACAATGAGGATATTTAGACGATTGACAACAAGGATAAAGAACTGACTACGTGTAGCAAACTGAACTAATATAGCTTACACTTCGAAAACAAAAGTGAAGCTATAATACCCGTTACATTAAAACAACAAAAAATACATACAATAATAATAACAATAACACTAATAATAAAATTAATTGTTATAATAATAAAAATTATAAAAAATAGTTTTTAATTATTTTTTTTAATAACAAAACAAGTCCGTTACACCAGCCTCCTTGTAGAAAAAATGTCGCCGGTTATAATTTTGGAACTCTGAAATAAAATAAACAAGAGAAATAATTGGTTAATATAAAATATAGTTAGAAAACCGAACATTGCTTTTTCGTATTCTTCCAAACTTGTTACTCGAAGTCGATGTTGTCTTGTCTTGCCTGAGAATTGATTTAAGTTTAGTTAAAACTAGAATCTTGCGATTATACGTTTGTTCCTTCTCCGCTATTACATTTGTATCTTTACCGGGTATTGTTTCATCCATATGTGTAACCTTAAGTCAGTCGACACTAACGTTTTCTTTCTTATTTTTTTTTAAATTGTGAAAATCTTATCTTTTCTCGATATTACTTTAAAAGGTCCCTCATATGAAGGTTCCAACGGTTTCTTGACGCTATCCACACGTAAAAAAACATGAGTGCAGGTTTGAAAAGCTTGCGGAAGGTAAATTTTCTTTTTTTTTAAATTGAGTGTTTACAGGCCGTAGTTTTTGCATAAATAAAGATAGACGGACCGCGTATGATTCTGGCTTCTCAGCTGTTGACTCTTTATCATTGAAAAATTTACCTGGTAACCGTAACGTTGTTTTGTAGACTAATTCCGCTAATGTACAATCTATGTCTGTCTTTACGGAACTACGGATTCCTAAAAGAATGAGGGGTAATGCTTCTGACCAGGTTATGTTCCCTACCGCTTTCAATAAAGATTTTAATTGTCGATGAAAACGTTCGACTGAACCGTTTGCTTGCGGGTGATAGGCTGTAGTGCGAATGCGTTCCGTTCCCAACAAGGAAATAAGTCGTTTAAACAATGGAGATTTAAATTGAGCTCCGCAATCGGTAGTAATTGTGGAAAAACAACCGAAATTTGCTACCCATCTTTCCACGAATGCTTCTGCTACTGTTTCTGTATAAATATCTTTAACCGGGACTGCTATCGGCTATCTTGTAAATCGGTCGATACATGTTAAGATATAATTATTGCTTTTTGAATACGGCAGTGGTCCCACCAAATCTATATGTACATGATCAAATTTGGCATCTGGTTTAGCAAAAGTACCAATTGGTGAAGCAATGTGTCGATGTACTTTAGATTTTTGACACGGAATACATTGTTTTGTCCAATTTTTAATATTTCTCTGCATTTTTGGCCATACATAACGTTTACTGATTAGTTTCTGTGACGCTGCGACTCCAGGATGTGAAAGATTATGTAGAACCTCAAAAGCTATACGACGTAAGCTTGGGGGAACTAAAGGCCGAGGACATCCCTGAGAAATATCACATATTACTTCAGTTTCTCCCGACAAAATCTTGATTTCTTCTAAAGTTAAACTTGATTGATTTAATTCATTTAGTAATGGCAAATATTCTTGCTGCTTTTTTGCAAAATCACCAAAATCAATTTTGTTTACTTTAACTGAACTAATTTCAATTCTTGATAGAGCATCCGCAACTACGTTTGCTTCCCCTTAAATGTGTCGAATATCCGTAGAAAATTGTGAAATATAATCTAAGTATTTGACTTCTCTTGGAGAGTAACGATCAAATTTTGTATAAATTGCATACGTAAACGGTTTATGATCTATTATATTACAAAATCCCGACCTTCTATAGCGTGCCAAAAATGTTTAACTGCTGCATAGGTGGCCAACAATTCCCGTCCAAACGTACTATATCTAGATTCCGTGGATGATAAACGTTTTAAGAAAAAACCCAAAGATTTCCAAACATCGTTTACTTTTTGTTGTAATACTGCACCAATGGTGTAGTCGGAAGCATCAGTTGTTAAACACAGAGGACGAATATAATCTGGATAAACCAGTAGAGTTGAATCAACTAGCAAATTTTTACTTTCTTGAAAAATTTGTTTGTTCTTTTCGTCTAAATGAACTGAGCGAGGGTTACCTCGTAACAAATCTGAAAGCGGTTGTATAAATTTAGCGCATTTTGGAATAAAACGGCGATAAAAATTCAAAAATCCCAGATACAAACGTAGTTCTTTTACAAATTTTGGCTCTGGAAATTTTTTGATTGCTTCAATTTTCTTTTTACAGGGTTGTATACCTTCTAACGAGATTACATGACCCAAAAATTTCAAACTTTTTACTCCAAAAACACACTATCCTTAATTAATTAAAATATTATTCTTTGCTAATCTTTCTAGAAATATATACAAATGCTTTTGATGTTCCTCCACTGTTTTTGACGCAACCAGTACATTATCTAAATAAACGTAAACAAAATCCAAACCTCTAGTAATATCGTCCATTACTTGTTGGAAGGTTTGTGCCGCATTGCGAAGACCAAATGGCATTTGTAGGAACTCGAAAAAGTCAAATGGTGTTGTAACGGCCGTTTTGCAAATGTCCGATTTGGCTACAGAAACTTGATGATAGGCTCGAACCAAATCAATTTTTGAAAATATTGTAGATTTTGTTAGATTTGAAATTACATCGTGTATATAGGGGATTGGGTAGCTGTTGAATTGAGTAGCGGCATTCAGCGCTTGGTAATCCCCACATGGTCTCCAGGTTCCATCGGATTTTTTTACCATATGTAGGGATAATGCCCATGAACTACTTGAATGTCTAATAATACCTATCTTTAATAGATCATTGAATTCTCTTTTTGCGGACACTAATTTATTCTCTAATAAACGTCGGGGTCGACAAGCAACCGGGGCCCCTATGATTTCAATATAATGAGAAGTTTTAAAATTTTGCTCTTTTTCTACTACAAATGGCTTAGTTAGCTTTGGGAATAATGAAAGTATGTTGTTCCCAATTAGTCTCTCCGGTTGCACTTTTAAACCAGTGATATTAATACCTTTACGATTAACATGGCAACCCGTAAAAATATTATTTACTTTGGGGTCCAACAATCGTTTTTTTGAATCGACCAATAATTTATAAAATTGCAAAAAATCGATTCTAATTAAACCATGGGGTAGCTCCGCCAACACAAATTTCCAATCAAAACGACGATCGGCTAATTGAATTGTTTTTGTTTGATACGCGAACGTTGTTATTGCTGTTCCGTTGGCTGCAGTTAATGTTGGACTTACCGCAGATTGTTTACATCCTTTGCAAGGATAAACACTGATTTCTGCCCCGGTGTTGACTAGCCACTTTGTATTGTTTGCTTTATCGCAAATATAAAATAAACCACTGTCTTCTTTTTCTCATGTTTGAAGTGCATTCACTTGGTGTTGATATTTTTTACAGGAGATCGTTGGTTAGAAAATGTACACGGGGGTGTACATTTTGTCGCTTTATGTCCAAACGTTGCGTGGTACCAACAGTATTCATTGTTTGCCCCACGTTTAGGGCTGTTGAATCTTGGAGGTGTTGAATTTTGGCAATGAATTGGACAACGTGTGCACACCTTGTGTTGATAATATGATTTCGTACAAGATTTTGGGCTATTTGGTTGCTGAATTGCGTTGATGGATAATTAGACTTTCGTAATTCTTACTAGTTCGTCCGCAATCTTTGCCAAATTGTCTAACGAAACGTTTTTTTGACTAACAATGGCTGCTTGTGCCTCTACGGATAAATGTCTTATCCATAATTTCTTTACCCAAATATTGTCCAAACCCAAATCGAGAGCTTCTTTTGGATTTCACGGATAAATTCTGAAGGCTTGCAATCTCCCAACTCTCTTTTTCATTCATAAAAACATGAATCTTTTCTTCTTTACTCTTTGAATACTTTCAAAGAACTAATTCTTTTAATTGAGAATATGAGCGATCGTTTGGTCTCAAAGCCAAACCGCGTATATCCGTATACATTTCCAAAGGCAAAGCTTGCATTGTAGATAAAAAAATTTAAGTTTGTCATTGATATTATTGTGTAAAAATGAACATTCTATTAAACTAAACCATAATTCTGAGTCATTTGGTATAAATGAAAATTTATACGTTTTGTCTGATTTAATTGATTGATCATGTTTTACCATGTTGACTTCACTGGACGACGGTTGAGTTAATTAAAAAAATGGGTTGTTTGTATAATTTAATTGCATGTTCTTAACGTCCCCACCAATTTAGACGATTGACAATAAGGATAAAGAACTGATTCCACGTAACAAATTGAACTAGTACAACTTATACTTCAAAGATTTGATCCGCCCACCTTAACTGGATAGAAAGAAGACGAACAAACTGGAAGTGTTTATTGTTTGGTACAATCAGTCACGTACACAAAACAAAAGTAAAGCTAAAGGAAGCTTCTAGAATACTCGTTGCATTAAAACAACAAAAAATATATACAATAATAATAACAATAACACTAATAATAAAATTGATTGTTATATAATAAAAATTATAAAAAATAGTTTTTAATTATTTTCTTTAATAACAAAACAAGTCTGCTACACTTTCTTTGAGTTTGGCGATTGTGTGATTCGTGGTAATAGAGCATTTGGATAATCCGTACTTTCTATAAATTTTTTTAAAAAATTTCCAAACTTTGATAAGTCTTGTGATTGTTTTAATTAACTGATTTTTTGATTATTTATCCCGGGGCACTGGTTTGGGTACATTGCTACCACTGGCCACAGGTGCAACGACTGATTGCCTAAAAAATCATAATATTTATAATGTCCGTACCTTTTCTTCACTAAATTAATTATACTAGTCGGCCTAGATTTTTTATTCGCTGGTAAACTCTGGTTACGACGCATCAAAAGAACAAAAATCGAAAATTGACAGATTAAAAAATTTAAAATTAACCTACTTATAATATTTGGAGTGATCAAACAAAATTTAGTTTTTTATTATTAATTAACAATTAATAATTTTTATTATTATTATTTTTTAAAATAATATAAAATTAAAATAATTAATTAAATTTACTTAATGTGAGGTGAGAGCGCATCACGCTACATATTAAGTAAAGCGTTGCTTATCTTTTTTCACTGTTTCTTTTTTGAAAATTACTGCAATGTTTTTGCATTGTGATATGGAACCGATAGAGTATTGGTCCGTGTTGACGTAAACAGAAATATTTTCAGAGCTTAGCAATATTTGAATCACATGTAAAAAAATATGCCGGGGTGGTCAAGCGGTACAGCACCCGATTTAGACTTGGGTGGGCATGGGTTTAAATTCCACTATTGGCAGTAAAATGTTGGCCTACGTTTGGTTTTGCTAAAATTTTTACCGCTAAAAAATGCTTCCCGTAAAAAATTTAAAGTAGCAAACATAAAATAAATTAAAAAAAAGTTTACTGTTTGACTACATTTATATTTATTAACATATAACATTCTATTTTATTTTGTTTCTATTATTTTAGCACTACTTTTTTAAAATTTTGTTGCAGTTTATTTACTTATTTTTATTAATGGTGAAAATGTATTTTACGCAAAATGTATCTCTAATAAGATATTAAAGTTTAATGCAATAATAATAATAATAATAATAATAATGTACAAGAAAATAAGGTTACTTCAGAGCTTGCGATCTTGTAAGGGAAATAACTTTAGAACTTTAAGTCGCTCAAAGTAAGTTAGGTGCCGGAGGACTTTAGAAATTTTAGGATCACATCTTTGCACATTATTTTAAGTAATTGAATCAGGCTTAAGGAGGGATGCTAATTCAATACAATATTTATTGTAAAACTTGATGTTGATAAACTCTGTTGGAAAATATCTTTCTAAGATTAAAAAAATTAAATAAGCGGTAACGAATTTGAGATAGCTTGGTGTGATGCTCAGAGATATGAAGTAATAAAGCTAAAGATGATCGCATGATCTGTCATTGAAGATGCCTTTGTAATGGTCAACTGACTATAAAGAAAAAAAAGTTGCTAACTGAGACATTATTGTAGGCAAAATCATTAAAAATAATTATCTTATTAGTTATAATTTTAATTAGAATTTTTATATTATTGTACATTTAAACAATCTTGTCTTTGTTTGAACTTTTTTAAAGCGCCTTTTGCATTTGAATTTATTATGTGTTGTTGCTACTGTAATTTTGTTAGTATTGTTAGGTCCTGTATTTTCCTGTTTATAAACAGCATTGAACTTACACAATACATATTCAAATTTCAAAAACTGGAAAATATTGAACTGTGATTCCAGTAATTAATATACATTGATCTCAACCAATATAACAAGTCTAGTTTCCTAAAACTCTAATTTTAACGGTATTGGACTTCAAACTTTAACGATTGGCAAGTTTTGAACTTCAAACTCTAATAGTTAGTTAGTATTGAACCTTCACCATATACAAAGTTTAAAAAATATTACACTTTTAAACTCAAAATGCCGGTAAAAAATAAACTGTGAGATCTCACAGAGATTTCGGCTCTGATTTCCTTTGAGTTAGCTTGATACAAATATTTATTAACACTCCCAGATAGTTTTAATTAGAAAAGCTCTTTTATATTTTAAAATATTGTTTTATAATTTATAATCGCAAATAATTTAAATTTATACCCATACTGTTTACCAACAGAAGAAACAGGTTGCAACAATACTTACAAAATTACAGTCACGTCAACAACAAACGGAATAAATTTAAATACAAAAAGGCGCTTTAAAACAAAATTTAAGCAAAATCAAAATAGTTTAAATGCACTATAATATAAAAATTATAATTAAGATAAAAATGAATAAAATAATAATTTTTAATGTTTGTTTTGTCTAAAGTAACACACTTCTGTAGATTATAAGGGGACTATTACTGTTAAATAAAACAAATTAAATTTAAAGTTGTTCAGAGATTGCATATACACATTTTTTTGGTACAGGAAGCGCTTTAATTACATTTTTAATAAAATAATTCATTTTTACTGTGTATTTATAATAAAACAGTTATAAATATATGTTAGGTATGCAAAAATAAGTAATATAAAAAACATTATTAATTTTAAAATAACAAAAAGTATTAATAATATTAGTAATTTTTGTTTATTGTATACTAACTATACTTACTAATTTTCAATCGTATTACGCGCTTAAGCGAATAATAATTAAACATTAATCACAGTTTTTTCATTTTATCAACGTGAGGTTTATATAAAAAAAAACGTTTGTAAGTTAAATATTAAGCGTTCAGTAATCCGTGCATCTATAATGGTAATGCAATTGAATAGTGAAATGTTTAATTTGATTCACATCCACTTACATTATAAATATACATATATATATACTAGATATGTTTTAAATTTATTTTTCTAAATAAAAAAATAATACTTATTTATTTTTTTAAATTTAATAATTTACATTTAAAAATAATTTATTTATATTTTTTGTTTTGTCATTATTAATTAACCATCACAAATTCGTTTTTGTGTTCTGGTAGTAAACGTTGAATTTGATCAAGTTATTTTCTCCATCTAATTGCAATAATGGTATGTAGAGAAGAAACAAGAATTAGGAAGGTAGACAAAGTGCACACAACATTATTTTTTAATCCTTGGTTGTAATGTATCTTAAGGTTGAAAATTAAGTAAAATTTGGGATAAAAGTAGTAATAAAATTAAACGCGTTTAAAAAAAGTTATAAAAAACCATGGCTATTTTTTCAACTATTAAATTTGTAAAATTAGTGATATTTATTATCTATATATGAGCATATTTTATAATATATTTTATTTTTAAACAAATAATGTAGTAGCATTTTTATCTTGTCGAAATGTGTAAGTTTAGTTTTGTCTAAACGAGAATTTAGTGATACTATTTGTAAAAAAAATTACTTTTCTTGTCTTAATTATTAATATTGCTAAAATGATGTTTAATGGTTATTTTAGTAAAATGTTGATGTGTTTAATATGCTCAAGTGATGTAAGAAAGTGCATCAATTTTAATGTGTTACTTTTGACAGGGCCTATCTTAGCCCCTGTAAGCAGGGTAGTTTAGCAGATTTCTACTTATAAAACACAAAAATTTCTTTCATACATTAAACGTTTAACTTAACAAAAAAAGGAAAAAGTGGTTACTTTTTCTCAATGGAGGTAGAAATTGAATAAAGTTAAGTAAATATAAAACATTTGCTAAAATAAGATTAAGATAGGAGGAACAGCTTCCAGTTTCCAGTTAGTTCACATCATGAATTTATTTTTTAAAATGTAGTTTTTACAATTTATTTAAAAAACCGGCAATTGAAGACATCTAATATTCTATAAATCTTGTTTGTGCACTTTCACGTTCCAGTCCCATATATTGCTATAGAAACCATAATTAATGCGTACAAACAAAAGTTAGCATTTAAGCCGTTATATATACTTTTCAACAATAATTATTGGTTTTTATTAAATAAAAATTACAAAAAATAATTACTTTGTAGCGGTGATAATCGATAAAAGAGATTGGAATTCAAAATAATAAACAATATTATTTTATTCCGTTACAAAAATTAACTTTTAATTTCTGGAATCAATATTTTTTGAATATTAGCATTTTTATTTAAATGTGTCAGCGTTTTATGTCGGTGGGAATGTCTATACAAACAGCCGTTCTTACGCCGTCCATTTTTGTCCGGCATCCCACTTTTCGTTTCCATTTTGATTGTTGGTTGTTTTTTCTGTGGTCAAATCCCGTAAATTTTGCAATAAACCTTTTTGCATCCAGTCTTTGCGTTCTCATTCATTACTTCACGTAATCAGTAAAAACGTTAGATATTGGGGAATATCATGACTAGGCTCAATTCACGCATCCTCCGTCGGCAAACAATGCCGTTTGCTCTTTAAATCGCCCATGGGGCTAATTAGTAAGGTCGGACTAGGCAGCCTTTTTTGAAGTCCATTTTACTAAAATTTAGTTTTAATGTATAGCTAATAAAAATAGTCGAATAAAATTTATAATATTTTACAAGCATCTACTTTATAAATATTATTTAAGCAGTAACAACTATATATATATATATAACCGAAACTTTTATAATTAAATAAACACCTGTATAAACAACAAGAAAGAAACTCTGAACAAACAAAATAATTTTGTTTATATTATTCATTTCGTGCAGTTAAAAATATTAAACAATTGTTTTATTAAAAGTAAACAAAAATGTTTGTAAGATGAATATGTATATACATACGCGTATATATATATATATATATATATATATATATATATATATATATATATATATATATATATATATTGTTTTGTAAATTTAAAATCGGTATTATATAAGTATTACATTTATTTTCAATATTCTGTTTGATCAAACCATTAAAGTGGTTTGTAACTCAAACTTTTTCAAATGTTAAAATTCTTGTATTTAACCTAAATTAGAACTTTATAACGATATTGGTATAAAACATTAGTTTTCATAAAATACGTAGCTTATAAACTCCGCCTAGTTTGGATTAGAAATGATTCAATCTAGCCAGTCCCAAGCCTGGATAAAGGAGGGAGGGTTTGAGCGCAAGGTTGGCAACCTGGCCTCTGTAAAAATTTATACTGCTGCGGAAACAATAAAAGATGACGTCATTCCGGCAAACAACAACGTTTCTGGATGGCAAAGTTACCAGATGACAAGGTTGAGTAAAAGCCGAAAGAAAGCGCAATCTTCGATTTGCAGAATATTTAATGCCAACGAGTCTTTGTTATTGTTTTGCTGTAATTGTTGTCTTATTGCTTATTCTTAAAGCAAAAGGGTTTTGTAATAATAATAAAATAAACGTAGCTTATACTGGTACAATAATGTTTCAAGTATGTTTTCGTACAACTTTGATAAGCTGAATATAATTAAATAGTATCACAAAAGTGAATCGTTTATACTTCATTAATTTTGACAGCAATATGTATTTTATTAACAATTGTCAAATAACACAAAGTTAGATTTGGTTAAAAAAATTGGTTTACAGTTTGCAAGATATAATTTTATTATTAAAATATATTAAATTTATTTATTTTATTAAAAGAAAATTGTTTATTTTATACTAAATATTTTATATTTTATTATAAAGTCCAAATAACCTTGTAATTTAATTATTATCTGAAAATTAAAACAATATTAACATTTATATATATATATAGTTTTGACATTGTTGTTATTGCTTTTGTTGATCTTGTTCAAATCCTTAAATAATGATGAAGTTACAAGGTGAATTAATGATTTAATTAGATAGAATCAGTGTAAATAACATTTACCAACAAATATAATACTAATATAATACTAATATAATCCTAATTTTAAATTTACAAAAGAATATATATATATATATTCTTGTAATCATTTTTGTTTATTTTTAATAAAACAATTATGTAATATTTTGACCTGCACGAAATAAATAATATAAACAAAATTATTTTGTTTGTTCAGATTGCTTTATTTCCTATACAGGTGTTTATTTAATAATTAAAGTTTTAGATTTTGAAAAGACGTATATATGTACAGATAGTGATATAAGTGAATTCAATGTTGACCTACTATGATATTGAAGTATATGTGGCATTTATTATTTATCTTAGACATATCTAACACTTATTAATAAGTACCTTAGATAATACTTTACTAATATAATATATATATATATATATATATATATATATATATATATATATATATATATATATATATATATATATACATTTAATATTATTCGCAAAAAAAATTCTTAATATAATACGCAATAACATTCTTTTTAACAATAAAGCACACTACCACCATTATGAAAACTTAAAAACAAACACAGATAATTGGTTTTAAAAAATAGTTTCATCTACTAAAATACATAAATATACAAAATAAAGGTAACAAACTTAATAATGTCAGTAATTTAAGTGATATCCATGCTTTTGTTCAACCTCTGCTCGCCACTTTGGGTAGGAATCTATCAACGTACCAATATAGGCCTTCAAAATGCAATTTTTTACGTAGTTAATTTTCGCTTCCAATAATACTTCCGTTTTTCATGCGGTTCATCTTATGTTTTAAAATACTAAAAAATTTTTCAATTACATTGAGGTCTGAACTGTATGGAGGAAGTTGAATAAAAGTAAGCTTTTTCTTTTCAAAGCTTTTGTGGTCTAAATAAGGAAAACGTATAATAAATTGTAAGTTATGTTAAAATACACATTACCACTTTTAAAGTATGCACAGGAGCATCGTTTTAAATCATTGTTAATTGTCCTGTAGCATTTCTAAACAGCTCACTATGAAACAAATCTCTAAATATTTGTACAAATTCAGCGCTGTTTAAATTGCCACTAGTACGCATCCATTTTTGAGACTGATTGTACTTAATTGCAAACTATCCTTTGACACATGAAGGATATGCAACTTTTATAGCAGCACAAGTGTAGTTGAGTGGGAAATTTGGACTATAAATAACCTTTGAGTGTTCAGTCCATAGTTTGTAGGATATTGCACACTCATCTGTACAGTATTTTGATCTCCAATATGACGATGGATAATGTTTGTACTTTTTAGAAAACTCCACTCGTTGTAATTTATGGGCACGACTAAGTGGAGGTATTTTAACAGCAGTTTTAAAAATAAAGCCTTCATATTTCATCCTTCTTCTTACAATCGCATAAGAAAAATCTTCTAAGTATTAATTTTTTATTTGTTTTACATTCATTGTTCTGTTTTTTAAGCTGCATAATTATAAACTGATCATCTTGTTTGCTTGTTGAACGTTTTCTACCAACTGTGGGTGATCTGGGGCCTGTTTTATTGTTCAAAATGTTGTACACAGTTGAAACATCTATTTTCATGCATTCGGTAATTGTTTTAACTTTTGTGCCCTTTTTGTAAAAACTTTGACCTAATTCATAATCATAAGTAGACAAATAGCGACGCTGAGATGTTTTAACCATAAGTATTAAGTGCGCGGAAATAAGAAGTCTTTTTTATCAAAATTCCAAATTTTGAAACAGAAAATAAAAATCGACCTTGTGCTTAAATTATTAAAAATAATTTAATAACTTTTTTGAATAAAAATTGTTTTAAAATTCTTTATATTAAAATATTTTTAAAATAAATTATTTATTGACTATTTAAAAATATAGTGCAAATTTGTAAATATACGTATAAGCAGTTATTTTATTTTAAAAATTATTATTTTTAAAAATAAAAGAGGAATATAAAATAAAATTATTTTTTTAATAACTATTTTTGTAAATAAAATTACATATTTTAATATTTAGTAAATTTTAACTAGAAAAAGTTAAAGATTAGGCATTGGATTACCAGCATATGTATCAAGGTTATATATTTATAGAAAAATATAGTGCATCAATCAAATCTTTATAACGTGTAAAAAAATTGTTATTTTGAAAATATACATTAATTTATTTTACAAAAAATTTTTAAAAAATATAAAATGGAATGACATACGTTGTCTAAAGGTTAAATTGTGTATGCTATGCCAAATACTTAATACCTAATAGCATACGTTTAAACGTATTATAAATTTATAATTAAAATTTTTCATTGTTCAGCTGATTTTTGTTGTAAAATGGTTTATATATATATATGTATATATATATATATATATATATATATATATATATATATATATATATATATATATATATATATATATATATATATATATATATATATATGCAGTGGTAAATCAGTTTTTATTAATTTAAATTATTTAAACTAATTCAAATATAAAAAGCAATGGTTTCATTTGGTATTTAGAAATATATATATATATATATATATATATATATATATATATATATATATATATATATATATATATATATATATATATATATATATATATATATATATATATATATATATATATATATATATATATATATATATATATATATATATATATATATATATATATATATATATATATATATATATATATATATATATATATATATATATATATATATATATATATATATATATATATATATATATATATATATATATATATATATATATATATATATATATATATATATATATATATATATATATATATATATATATATATGCAGTGGTAAATCAGTTTTTGTTAATTTAAATTGTTTAAACTAATTTCAAATATAAAAAGCAATGGTTTCAATTTGGTATTTAGAAATCCAATATTTTCATATTGTATTGCATTATATTTTACACTTTAGTTTGTTCAACAATACATTTACTGTAAAGTAATTTTTATACAGTGCTGGTTTATATTTTATTCTGTTAAATTGAAAATAAAACAATAAACACATTTTGTTTAAATGTTTAAAAACCAAACATTGAAACCAAATATCAGGATATTTTTTTATGCATACGCACATATGAAAAGCCTTTAGGCATTATGTTTAAGATCTCCAGTTTTTCTACCTATTTCTGTTGTTAACCTGGTTAAAGATCTTGGAATCACTTTTAACCTCACCCCTAAATTTTTCGTCCCATCACATTCAAGCAGTCACAAAACTTTCAAACGTAATCTTGGGACGCTAATGATCCCTGAGGATTTGAGTAATGCTTATAAAGTCTCAATTTCCAATGATGGTGATATTCCTGACTGTTAGTCCTCCACGTGGTGCATCCTGGACTAGGTGCCAACAGGCATATAGACTAATAACAGCAGGGTCCGAGTGCACAGCGCATATAATTGGGCTTCCGCTACGGCGGGTCAGGTGCAATCATACACCCAGGATACTTAAAAGGTATCTAAATGTATACGTATATCATATGTAGCCCTTAGGCTAAGAGAGATAACCCTAACAAAAAATCAGGCGGCCTCGTCAATTTTTGCGAACAGTGGCGACGTCACAAGGATGCGGTCTACCAGCCAAGAAACTTTGTTATTCTTCCACGTTTATCTACGCTTGTCAAGCCATCGAAATCGATCGTTCTACATGTCGTATAAACATGGGAAATAAGAAGAGGTGACCACGTCACCAACCAAAATAAATGAAAAAAGCGTAATCTAAGAAATATCCCGATAAGCTGCACGCGTCATCTCTAGTGTTGCATCCAAGTAACGTCTCCTATCCTAAAGGTACAGAGAAATTTCACAAAAGCATCCAGATAGCTTACTAATGATAATTATTCTGATTGTCTACAGTTTCTCAAACGTTTCTCTGATCAATCTTATCCCTATTCTAAACAATTAGATCATTTTTTTGTTCTTGTAAATGATTCTCGTAGAGTACACTCTTTGAAGTAAAAAAAAGCCTAAAATCAAGTCTCATCGGCGTTTTTGCCATTTTTAATTCAAGGTCATTTCTGCATGAAATAAATTACCAACACATGTCGTCCTTTAAATTGTTAAAATTGGCCTATAATAAGTATTTTCTTTGTAATTTTATTTAATTTGTTCAATATTTCCCCAATCCCCCCTTTTTTGATTACTGCCAACCAAAAACCAAAAGTATGTTTTTCCTATACAACTTGTGAACAAACCGAGTGTATTTATTTTAATTGCACATATTTTAAAATTGTATCTTCCCCAACTTCAGCTAACATCAACGGTATGCCGTTGCCAAAAATCGACAAAGGGACGCTATTTAATTGAACACCGGCAAAGGAGTAATAAGGGGATTGGGTGTGAAAGCCGAATTAAAACCCAATCTGTGATTGATGGAATTTTAAATATTAAAACTTTAGAGTAGGGTCACGCAAAACCATCTTGTTGTTGTATTGCTTTACGAAGCACAAGAAGTGGTATAATAAAACAAAATATTACAAAATAAATACCGTTTTTGTTAATTATGATCTTTTTAACTATTTTTTAGTTGACATATGCGAAATTATTGAGTCTGACAGTTGTGATATTGAATGTAATAATATGCTTTTAAAATGTTTTAGATTAGATACGTTTTTCTTTTATGAATTAAATAAAAATAGAATGTATTTATATAAAAATTTTTAAAAAGACTATTTGAAACTGTTACTTAAATATAAACATTATTTTTCAATTAATAAATATTTAAACATTTTTTAAATTATAAAAGAAATATAACTCAGGCACAATTAACTTTATTACCAAGCGATAAATTTTTTTACAATAACTCACATTGATCGGACAAAGCGTCGCTTAGCTAATCCCAAGTGGATCGATCAGAGGTCATACGGAAGTGAACACTCATACATTTCCTCTATATTACGTCATTTATTACAAACCAAACATGAAATTGACTTTAAAAATTGTTTTAAAATGTTAATTACTTCTCAAGCTTCGAATATGTTGAAAATCCTCGAATCTGTTTATATTGACACATTGAAACATACTTTGTGTACTTTGTGCTTGTGTATGCTAGTGATTTGTACTAACTTGAGTATCAACTGGGATTATATATATTTGTGACTGACGAGAATATGCGAAATGAATTCATCTCACAGTTTACGTCTTCTTATATTTCTATTTGGAATTATAAAGCCATCTCCCAATGCTTTAAAATATCTAGTTTTTTTTAGCAATAATGTATAATATTACTATCTATTGAAATCTTAAAATAGCCTCATATAATTTGTCAAAAAAAGTAAATTTTATTACAAAAAATATATAAATATAAATAATTTTATTTATTTATTGTTTATTTTATGTTTGCTACTTTAAATGTTTTACGAGAAACATTTTTCAGCAGTGGACATTTTAGCAAAGCCGAACGTGGGCCCGCATTTTAGTGCCGATGATGATGCCCACCGAGGTCCGAATTCGAGCACTGTACCGCTAGACCACCCCGGCACAAACATAACCAACTTTATAATTGTAAAAAATTGTTTTTATTAACTTTTTCATTTTATTTTTGCTACTTTAAACGTTTTGACGAGAAGACGTCAACTGTGAGATGAATTTATTTCGTATATTCTCGTCAGTCACTAAAGTGCTATTTGTTTGTGACTGACGATTAATTAAATCCATTTTTACAAATTATTTACTTATTTATTTTAACCAATTAATTAATTAATTTTGATATATTTTAATTAATATTACGAGGATAATATTAAAACGTTAATGCATAACATTGCGGTATTAAATAGTAGTTTTTAAATAACATTTTAGTATACAAAATATCAAAATATCTTTAAATCAATTTTGTACTTGTTATTAAACAAAGTGCTCAATAAATTACAAAAATATGTAAGTTGTACTTCAATTAAGTAAAATTATTTGTTGTTTGATGAAAGTTGAAACAAAATTTTACTTTATATTTTGCATAAAAACAATTTAAAATATTTCGTCATTTAAATAATTTGTTCTATAAAAAATTGTATGCCACAAAATGTATCCAATTATTTATTATTCTTTTGACTGCAAATTTTATTTTTATTATCTATTTAAATTTTTATTACACAATTTTATTTAGTTTTGAAAAACAAATTAAAAGTGAGTGTCTAACGTGTATCAACATTTATTTATTCAAAGCGTAAACCTACAAAAAAATAACTAAATTTTAACGATAAAAATTGGTAAATTAGAAAACTTATACTATGATTTTATTGGTTTATTTAATTTTGAAATATTTACAATAAGTACATTTATGGAAACACATATGTCTGTTTTTACATGTCATGTGTTTTATTTGGTTGCGGTTAACCAAACACTATTACATGAAAAATAATTTTTCTGTTTTCAGTTTGAGAGATATTGTTTTGCAAACTAGAAATGTATCAAAATAATATACAATGCTGTCTACTGTTGATAAAATACAACATTTTAGGTGATATAAAAATAATATTGTTGGATTTCAATTGTTGCGGCTACAACTGTACGTAAATTACAATTGTGTTTGTTAATTTACATTACTTTACTATGACTACTACTATTATTAATAATAATAACACTAGTGAAATAATAATAACAATAATTATTGTTACCCCACTATTACCGATCTCAAGGAGGTAGGGCAAAGCGGAATGTTATCAGCGTGGCATTTTTAAGAAACAAAAATATTGTAAAAGTAACAAAAAGTAAAAATATGATTAGTAACATAATTGGAAACCTGCAGATAAAAAGTGTACTAGATGTTGAACAATCATCTGACGCTGTGTTTTTTAAATTTTTGTAATAATACTTATAATATGTATTATTACTATTATTATTAATAATAATAATATTGCTTCTACAATTCTAAGATTGTTATTACTAGTATTAACCATTCTAAAAACAAATAATCCCTTAAAAACCCATTGATAAATATAACCTAACCGTACCATATACGCTATTAAACCTGGTAGTATGCAAGGACCTACATAGTAAAGTACTAGTAAAAGGGTTCTCTCACTTGCTAAACCGGTAGCAAGCTACCAGCATTTGAGGACACTGGGCAATTAGAATTGATCAGATTCACTATAAATAATAAATTTACAGGTCCAAGGTTATCCACCCAGTGGTTTAAGGCGCTGGCCTGACACCAGGTAAGGCATAGGTTCATGTGTGTGTGTGTGTAAAATTTGAAAAGTATGCGCTGCTGATGCACAGTGCTCCTGGTTGACTCAAAACCAAGTAGATTTATTATTCAAGTGAATCGGACAATTCTAAAAACAAACAATCCCTTAAAAACCCATTAGTATTAATTGTTTGAAAAAATAATACATATTATAAAGCTTACAATAACATTCTATTCACAAAAAGTGACTTATTACTTTAAATCATAAAGCTATTGTCAAAGATTAAGTTTGATAATTATGTTGATGTCACATTTTCAATAAAAAGTGGTAGTCTAGCGGGAAGTATCATTGGTAAAGACGGACAAACCAAAATTGATGTTAAAGCCAGACTTGGTAAGGCAATGTCAGTCTTCAATAGACTCAAATCAATATGGTCATGTTCTTCCATTTGCCTAAAGACAAAACTTCGTTTGTACGCATCAATAATCATTCCTACGAGCAATATATGGGATTAAATTTGATAATTATGTTGATGTCACATTTTCAATAAAAAGTGGTAGTCTAGCGGGAAGTATCATTGGTAGGAACGGACAAACCGAAATTGATGTTAAAGCCAGACTTGGTAAGGCAATGTCAGTCTTCAATAGACTCAAATCAATATGGTCATGTTCTTCCATTTGCCTAAAGACAAAACTTCGTTTGTACGCATCAATAATCATTCCCTACGGCAATATATGGGATTAAATTTGATAATTATGTTGATGTCACATTTTCAATAAAAAGTGGTAGTCAAGCAGGGAAGTATCATTGGTAAAGACGGACCAAACCGAAATTGATGTTAAAGCCAGACTTGGTAAGGCAATGTCAGTCTTCAATAGACTCAAATCAATATGGTCATGTTCTTCCATTTGCCTAAAGACAAAACTTCGTTTGTACGCATCAATAATCATTCCTACGGCAATATATGGGATTAAATTTGATAATTATGTTGATGTCACATTTTCAATAAAGTGGTAGTCTAGCGGAAATATCATTGGTAAAGACGGACAAACCGAAATTGATCTTAAAAGCCAGACTTGGTAAGGCAATGTCAGTCTTCAATAGACTCAAATCAATATGGTCATGTTCTTCCATTTGCCTAAAGACAAAACTTCGTTTGTACGCATCAATAATCATTTCCTACGGCAATATATGGGATTAAATTTGATAATTATGTTGATGTCACATTTCAATAAAAAGTGGTAGTCTAGCGAAGTATCATTGGTAAAGACGGACAAACCGAAATTGATGTTAAAGCCAGACTTGGTAAGGCAATGTCAGTCTTCAATAGACTCAAATCAATATGGTCATGTTCTTCCATTTGCCTAAAGATAACGACTTCGTTTATCGTACGCATCAATAATCATTCCTACGGCAATATATGGGGATTAAATTTGATAATTATGTTGATGTCATTTTCAATAAAAGTGGTAGTCTAGCGGTACAGTGTTCGATTTGGATCTGAGTGGACCTGAGTTCGAATCCCACCACCGGCCCACTAAATGCAGCTCTACGTTTGACTTCCGTAAAATATTCAAATTAGTAAAAACAATAACAAAGATTTACTGTTTTTATTACCTAAAACACAACACACACAAGCCACAATTGAAAAACTGTAACTGTAAATTGTGTATTATGAAGAATTAGAATGTTTTCTTTAATATATTCCAATTGTACTACAAACTGTATATAGATCAAATGCAATTTTTAAAATTTGATTGTTTAAATCTTTAGTTCAAATCGCATTGACAATTCTTTTCTTTCAATTTATGATACTTTTATTTATTTATTTTTACTGCTTTCACTGTTTTACAAGAGAACTCATTTTTTAACAGTAGGTATTAATTATTAGAATAATAATGCAAACAAAACAAATCAATAATCAATTGAGTAAAAATATAAATACATTTTTCAAATATCAATATTGTTACTGGCAGCGTTCAGCGGCGCTGCTTTGACTTTCTGTTCGATACGGTCGGATACTACTTGACCTTGTGACATAACGCGGACAGGTGAACATCAACTTTGATTTGCAACTTTTCTTCCATTCGATTTATGGGCTGTAAAGAAGCGGAGTGAAATTTACGATAAATTAATTTTTATTATTTTCAATGTTTGGGGCAAGTCATGTATCAGTAGTAGACATTTGTAAACGGGAATGTCGGCCCTAAAACGAACATGGGTTCCCATGCCCGCTCCAGCATTGACTGGCACATCAATTTGCTTTGTTACTATTGAGTCTAATAAGCATTTAAATGAACTTTGTAATTGCATCGTGTACAAATGTGCATTAATAATTAAAATTTTCTTGTTTCTAATTTATTATATGTTTGCTACTTTAAATGTTTTACGAGAAACATGCTTTTCAGTAGTGGACATTTTAGCGAAGTCAAACGTGGACCCGCATTTTAGTGCCGGTGAGAATGCCCACAAAGGTCCGAATTCGAGTGAGTTTTAATTTTGAAGAAAAATATAGTACATCATATATTTTAAAATATGTTTTACATACGTCTTTAGTAGACGTGTATTTATCGCCATGAACGTTGCATCCAGTTGGTTTGGTCTATTTTACTGTAAGTAAGATAGAGTACCAATAGAGCAAAATTTTAACTAACTAACCCAGGGAAATCTGATAGTATAACCATAAATTCGAACATCGATGAGCACTGGTTTGGTTTCCGCCAGTGATACTAAATATGAATTCTTGTTTCGCTTCGCGCAAGCATCTACTTGTTGAAAAATGTTTTGTTGTAAAGTATTTAAGAAATGATAGCAAAAAGCTTAAACCTGTATAAAAATAAATGTTTATTAGGTATTCAGAATTATAATTATATATAATGTAGAAAATTTAATTACATCATTTTTTATGTATGCATATATTAACATTTTGTATGTTTGTGATTAAAGAAAATATGTAAAATAAATTTAATTAATAGATTACGTTTTATATTATTTTTATTTAGAATTATAAAATGTTTAAAAAATAATTAAACACTTGAATAAATTCAAATCCTTCAACAGTGCATTTACTGCTATATGTTGATAGCTATATTACTAAAATGTTCGTTACATCTTGTTTTTATCCTTTAATATTATATTGCTCACATGTAATTTTTCGTGATTTATTAAAACAAGATTATGTTGTTTTAAAAAGATGCATATCATTGGTATCAAAATCTGCGGGAATCAAATATTCTATCTTATTGAATGATATTTTTATTAAACATTTTAAATCCTGTTTACAATTAGCATCAAAGATTGAAGGTAATAACAGTCACCCACTACACACAGCTTTAAACAAATCTAAAGCTTCTGGAAGAACAAGGAGAACTTACTTGCACACGAAAACCAAAACTAATCAATACAAAAATTCATATCTACCATACTTATCCAGAATATTAACCAATCCAGATTCAAACAAAATTGAACTACTAACAAACCTATCAAAGTAGGAATCATTCCACCCACGCATTTATTTGAACTAATTTGGACATCTCACTGTATTATGTAACAAGTGTGCCTTATAATAATGACTTATTCAACGTATAGTAATTTTGAATTTTTTTAAAAATCACACGTTTACTGTATTGACTATATTTATATTCATTAACATACGACATTCTATTTCATTTTGATCCCAATATTGTACTACTACTTTTTAAAATTTTTGTTACCATTTTTTTATTGATGAAAATGTATTTTACGTAATGTATCTACAATTGCGATAATAATAATAATAATAATAATAATAATAATAATAATAGTAGTAGTAGTAGTAGTAGTAATAATAATAATAATAATAATAATAATAATAATAATAATAATAATAATAATAATAATAATAATATCAATAATAATAAAATAATAATAATAATTTAGCAACATAATAATTGCAATAATTATTAAGCCTATATATAATTGTTGTAAATATAATGCTAATTATTTCTACCTTTCTTTATTTAAAAATTATCTCGATAAATTTAAATTTAATATTTTGTTTGTTATTATTTAAATTTAATTTATCAACATCTGTATACATTTTGGTATTTTTAACAATAATCGCAATGTGCATTTGATTAATTTGATTAATTAACATGCAGAAACACATCTGTAAACACAAGAAACAAAAATTCGTAAAACACATGTTTGTACATAATTGAAAAAAAAGATATTATACAATGTTTAATGGACAACAATTATTTTAAAATATTAGAAAAAATTTTTTTTTTTTCCTATTTTAAATAATCCAGTGCTTTTCAAAAAAAAATTACTTATTAAATCAATATTTAGTAGCACAAACCAATTCTTACAAATATACGTATTTAGTAACTAAGTCAAGTGTATTGTTAATTTGTTGTCTTCGTTTTCGCACATCAATTAAGATATGTTGATGGGTGTTCAAGGGGTTTTTATCGGATTTATCAGATTTACTTAAATAATAAATCTACTTGGTTTTGAGTCAATCAGGAGATTAAAAATGAACTAATCCTCGATAAAGAATGAGGTTTTCTGCGCAATCTGGCTTCTGTTGAAAAACTGTTGCTACAGAAACAATAAAAGGACTTTTTTGGATAAACAACAGCAAAGAAGTGTAAGCACAACTTGGAAGCCAAAATAAGTTTAGCCTTTGATTGGATGAAAAAAATTACTTGGTCAAATTTTACGTTTATTTCCCAAAATGAGCGGTTTCGGAATGCACAATAGAAACAAAATGGTTTTATAATAATAAATAATAAATAAAATATGTAAAATACTTATTTTTACAAAGGTTTTTGAAATATATATATATATATATATATATATATATATATATATATATATATATATATATATTAGTACAAAACCCTTTTGCTTTAAAAAAATGAGCATGGGACAATAAGACAATCACAGCAAAAAATAACAACAACAACAAAGTCTCGTAATTCAAATTGAACATGAGACAACGATATATATATATAGCCATTTCAAAAATTAACGCAAAAAATTACAAAATTATTAAATCTAAATTAATTAACGTCCAATTGTTTTTTCGTAAAAATAAATATTGAGAATTAGAAATAATGTCAAGTACATAATAACTCATTTATATATTTATTTCAAATGGCTGAGTCGGCCAAAATAGCATATTTTAAAAGCTACTTCTACATAAACGTGGAAAATAAGTTGAAATTACATCAATTTTTATAATAGTTAGCTTATTATTATTTTTCTATGCTTAATTTTATCAAAAATAAACAATAACTAATTCTTAAAATTCATGTTAAACGCACATTCAAATCTGCCCTAATTGTAAT
Source organism: Cardicola forsteri (assembly GCA_025895645.1). Taxonomy (NCBI): domain Eukaryota; kingdom Metazoa; phylum Platyhelminthes; class Trematoda; order Strigeidida; family Aporocotylidae; genus Cardicola; species Cardicola forsteri. Next base: position 76,324 of record JAKXYG010001505.1, on the reverse strand, counting down.
GTCACAATAATTATCAAAATAAAAATTTAATTATTTTAATCTATATAAATAAAAATACTAAAAATACGTTTTAAAGCATTTTAAATAAATATTTAAAAACAAATCAAATAATTTATTATTTACGTTTAACCTTGAGATTTCGCTCACCCGCTAATTTTTCTTTCTGATTTGTGAAATGGACGGTAGTGATAAAAAATGTTTCATCTTGCAAAATGAATATCGTGTCATTAAGGAATTAAAAATGAAAGATTTTCAAACAAAATATTGGTAGAGTTATACAGAGTTAACCTTTTAACAATTTATCGGATATTAACGGTCAAAAACCACGAAATTATGATAATATTGAAAGAAAACGTGTAACAACAAGTACAGATGATTAAAGAATTGTTATAGAGTTAACAAAATTATCGTAAAACTATTTCAGAAACCAAAATAATAGTTTAAACAATTTTACTTATTCCACTATAAGAAACAGAGCAATCGAATCTGGTTTAACTCTACAATCACCAAAGGTTAAGTCATTTATTACCAAAAAACAAAAGGATAATAGATTAGCCTTTTGTAAACTATGGAGTGAACGACACTTATGTTATTGCCGTTCCGTATACTTTGCTAATGAGACAATGATTCGGGACAAACCATTTGGCTTTAAAAGCAAAGTGTTGTGTGGCTCGAGTTTTCAAAAACATTCACTACCGGTTGTTAGAAAGAAAGCCCACCCTCGACAAGTAATGTTGGTTTGGTATTAAGTATAATCAACCTATCAAATAAAGAATTGTATCTGATACCTTAAATAGTGAAAAATTTATTTCAGTTATGAAGGATGTTTTTCATTATGAAATGCAACACACTTATACGGGGATTACTACTGTTTTTCAGGACAATGCTCTATGTCATACGTCCTAAAAGGTAACGTCATATTTATCAAAGTTCACTATATTTGCTTTATATTTACGTTTAGACAGTAGAGGGGCTAAAATCAAAAAAGCTATCTTTTACTCAATTACCACCTAACAGCCCGGATATCAATGTTATTTAAATTTTTACAGTATGCTAAAGCGCAACATCAATAAGCATACCGAAATTGCAAATTTATGTGAACGTATTCGGTTTGTTATGCAATACGAGATGAAACAAGAATATATCAACAGTCTCATCGACAGCATTCCAAAACGCCCGGATCAGGTTGTTCAAAAGAAAGGCGATCACATAGATTATTGAATTTTTTAAACTTTCTAATGTCTTTAATAATTTGGTAACTGAAAACTTGCATATTATCTGTACTTTTGTTAATAGTTGTTGTTATAAATCATGTTAATCATGTTATTCCTTTTTCGATTTTGCACCAGTTGATATTTTACACAATTTTTTACTTATTATATATATATATATATATATATATATATATATTTAAATTATGTTTTGCAATTTGTTAAGTAGTAAAGTGAACATTTAAAGAATTACTTATTTTTTACTAAGTTATGAATCATTAACTCCGCCTAGTTTGGACCAGAAATGATTGAATTTAGCCCGTCCCAAACCTGGATAAAGAAGAAGGGTTTGAGCCCGTAAGGTTAGCAATCTGGCCTTTGTAAAATATTATATTGCTACAGAAACAATACAAGAAGATGCCATTCCAGCAAACAACGGCAAAAAAGTGATCGCACGTAGCTGGATAACGGAGTTACACAGCAAGTTCAATCTTCGATTTGCAGAATATTTAATGCCAACGAGACTTTGTTATTGTTGTTGTTTTTTGCTGTAATTGTTGTCTTATTGCTCCTTGCTTATTTTTAAAGCAAAAGGGTTTTGTATAATATGTTTGTTCGTTCAACGTCATTCCTTGAACTATTTAAAACACTCCTTGTTTTTACTACATTATGAATCATTAAACATATAATTGTGGTGCATTACATCTGTTAACCAAATTAGCTGAAAAATTGTATTTGAACTGAATTAAAATTTTTGTAACTCATTATTTAATGATGATATTTCGCATTAATTATTATTATTATATTATATATTATACAAAACCCTTTTGCTTTAAGAATAACGTGAACCAATAAAGACAACCATTACAGTATTAACAACAACAATAACAAAGTCTCTGATTTACATTAAATATTAAATCTAAAGAGATTGCACTTTTTTATTTACTCAAGCCTTGTCATCATGACGCTTTTATATCAGAAACGTTGTTGTTTGCCGGAATGACTTATCATTTTTCATTGTTTCACCAACAAAATATCAGAAATTACACAAAGGCCAGGGTGTAATATACGCTCAAACCCTCCTCCTTATCAGGCCAGAACTATTTAGGTCAGATATTTCTAATCCAAACTTAAAACGAGTTATATATATATATATCTACAATATTATCTACAATGGTCATTATTATTAACGTTAAACCTAACAGTAATTATCATTATTATTACATTAAGATGAAATATCTCACTAGAGATACATTGAGCGTAAAAAATGCAGTTCGTCATCAATAAAAATAGGTAAATAAATAATAAAATGAAATGAAATGAAATGTCATATAAAATGAATATAAATATAGTCAATACAGTAAACATATGGTTAAAAATTAGATTGTAGATTTACTATAAATCATTATTTTAACCCATCTTCAAAAGTTAAACAAAACATTTAATTAGGAAGGATAAGATATATAATTGTCAATTAGAGTAATTCATTTTTACTTGTTCATAATAATAATAGTAATAATAATAATAACGAAAAATACAATAGTAATAATAATAATAATAATACTAATAATAGTAGTAGTAATAATACCACCAATAATAATAATAAATAATAATAATATTAATAGTAGTAGTCGTAATAATAATAATAGTAATAATAATAAAATAATAATAATAATAATAATAATAATAATAATAATAATAATAATAATAATAATAATAATAATAATAATGATAATAAGAATAAGAATAATACAACCTAAAATTGAAATAGAGGGACTGTAAAAATAACACTAAATTACATTTTTGTAAATTATTTTTTCAACGTCTTTATTTCGCCTACTGTAGATGAATATAAACCAATTTAACTAATCCTAATTCTGGCTGCACACAGCGAGTTTGCCGCAGTAAGAGCATGTGACAGCACGACAAAAGTAGTTAACGGTTACAATATTTTCAAATCGGCTTGATGCACAACAAAATAGAGACAACTGATTTAGCGGTACAGCGCTCGAATTCGGACCTCGGGGAGTTCGAATCCCATCGCCGGCACTAAAATGCGGGCCCACATTCGGTTTCGCTAAAATATCCACTGCTGAAAGGCATGTTTCTCGTGCAAACATTCAAATTGGCGATCTAGTTCATTTACAATTTCAACACAAACTTGTCATCGAATGAAAACAAGATATGATTAAAAGTGAAATTAGATGAAATATTTACTTTTTCCAAAGTTATTAATAACTTTTGTTTATCCCAATTTTGAAGTTCAAAGAAACAAATTGTTTTGCTAATTAAATACATAAAAACAAATTAAAACATTGAATTATAAATTTGTAGACAAGAGAAACCTTTTGTATGATTATTTTGTTATTTACTTTAACGTTTATAATAAAAAAAAACATTTTTGTAATATTAATAATTATTAAAACAAAAACAAAAAAGTTTGAATAAATAAGTTACTGAGTATAATGAACTTATTAATCAAGATGTTTATCTAATTATAATTTCAAGTTGATGCATCTGTTTTGCATATTGTAAAAAAATTTATTATTTATTATTATTGTGATAATTGCAATTTATCTTTTTTGAAACTTTTAAAGTAACTAGTTTATTCAATGCAAGTGCATTGTTGCCAAACAAATATAATACATCTTTAAAGATTTTATTCACTTCGAAAGGGTATGCAATTGTATAGGTTATATTGTATAGAATTACAAACTTAAGTACCTTTATTTTTTATTTATTTTATGTTTATTACTCTGAATGTTTTACAAGAAATGCGCATCTTTCAGCAGTGGACATTTAACGAAGCCGAACGCGTGGGCCCGCATTTTAATGCCGGTAGTGGGATTCGAACCCCGATGCCCACCGAGGTCCAAATTTGACCGCTGTACCACTAGACCATCCCGGCACACTGCGGTGTACCGAATCTTGTTGTTTAAAGTGTTTTTTTTTCAATTTTCATTGTTCTTGTTTGCAATAAACGATAGTTATATTGCGCTCTAACCTACTTTCTTTTAAGTTATACGGGGCAATCAACATTTCTATTTAGACAAGAACAAGCAAAAAATAATCAAATTGGTGTCACAGTCATCTCTTAGTTAATTTCAAGTTTGTATACAATCCCAAAGTCCTATGAAAAAATGATGTTTACAGAAACTGACAAAGCCATTTTTGTCGGAGGAAATCGGGACTGACGCCGGTTGAGTGATTGATAAGATTAACTGCCTGTAAATGGTAAATAGATGTTTTAAGATAACTTTAAACAATATAATATTAATAATAATAATAATTACTATGACAAAAATAATAATAATAATTATTATTATTATAGCCATTATTATTATTATTAATAACAATTACTGTAACAATAATAATAACTGAAATAATAATAATAATAATAATAATGGTAATGAAATTTATTATTATTATTATTACTATTATAAGTTTTGTAAAAACTTTGAACAGTATGTGTTTTTTGTTCATTTTGTTAATAATTTGAACGATTAGCTAATACTTTTTCTAATATTAAAAACAAAAAATTATTATGTTAAATGTTATTTTTCAAAAAATTAGTACAAACTAATTATTAAAACTGTTTAACAATTAGTATAAAAAATATTTATTTTGATAAAAAAAACCAAAAGTTAATTTATAAATTGAATTTATGACTGAAAGGTACTTCTACTGAAGTATTTAAGCCAATAACCGTAATAATAATAATAATAATAATAATAATAATAATAATAATAATAATAATTATTATTATTATTTATCAATGGGTTCTTTTTATAACAGCGCTTAAATTCGGACCTCGGTGAACATAGGTTCGAATCCCATCGCCGGTACTAAAATGCGGGCCCACGTTTGGCTTTGCTAATTGTCCACTGCTAAAAAATGTTTCTCGTAAAACACTCAAAGTAGCAAACATAAAATAAAAAATAAATAAATAAATAATTCCAAATTCAAATGTTAGAAAACGTGCAAATGTTTTGTGCAAAAAAGAGTTCCTTTTTTCTATAAACCATTACTTTTTAAAAATATTTAGTTATAATGTTAGTGAAACTTCTAACTTTATACATCAATTAAATATGGTGGTGTTAAAAACAGGTATACATTTTCCATAAAAAAATGCTGGACATTCCGTTTTTATCGGTGCTAAAACGACATCCTAAAATTTTGTTAAGAGTGTATGAGTTTTATGAAAAAATTGACTAGTTGTTTTAATTTTCTATAACCAATGGCGTTACTTTATCAACGTCGGCCAAACTAACTAATTTGGCCTGAGTAGACTCGGATTTACATGTTACCACCGACATTCAATGTAGATCATCAATTAGCTTTGCTAAATGTTGACTTGCTGAAAAATGTTGTTTACAAACATTTAATTAAGCAAAGTTAAATTAAAATAGATGAATCTGACTAGAGATTGCCAGTAATGAATTAATTCAACCAGTCCCAAAGTTGAGCGCAAAGTTACCAACTTGAGTTTTGTAACAGAACGGATAAAAATTACTTAGTTACATTTAATAGTTACTGCCCAAATAATCAGCAAAAATAGTTTGGTAATGAGCAATTAATAATGGCAGAAATGGTTGAGGTAGATCACAGAATACTGGACTAACAGCTACTTGGGGAGATGTAATTGAAATAAATTATGAAATTAAACAAAAATTTTGGAAAAATGTTTTAAAACATACATTTATTTTGTTGCTCTATGTTTTTTTTAAATTATAAGACTTTGTTCTTATTTTTGTAGGTGCTGTTTTATTATCGTCCCATGCTTTTTTTAAATGGGCTTATAATGATAATAATTGTTACGTTTATTATTAAATACTACAAAAAATATTATTAAAAGGTTTGGCAAGTATTCATTTTTTGTACAATTTAATTTTTATCTTTGACTATATATATATATATATATAAGCGTTTTCCAAATGGTAAAAACATATGCTGAAATCATATTGAGTATTAGTCTATAAAACGACTTTTAAAAAGGCTACAAATTGGTTTGCATATTGATGCTAATGTTTTTTAGAATTTGAGTAATACCTATAAAATCTTAATTTCTAATAATGGTCATATTCTTGACTGTTCTTCCTCCATGTGGTGCATTCTGGAATAGGTGCCTATATCTATTTAGACTAATAACAGCAGGGACTAAGTGCATAGAGTTATAACTGGGTTCATGTTTTGGCATACACCCAGAGTACTTAAAATGTATCTTAAGGTATACGTGTACCATGTGTAGCCCTTGGGCTAACCTTGACAACAATTAGGTGGCCTCATCAATCTTTGCAAACAGTGGCGACTTTACAGGATGCCGTGTACCAGCCAAAAAACTTTGTCATTCTTCTACGTTTGTTACACTTATTAAGTTATAAAAGTAGATTGTTTTATATGCCGTATAAATATGGAAAATAATAAAGAGGAGATTATTTTAATAGCCAAAATGAAAATGAATATTCACACATAATTTATTATTTTTCGATTTTATTAATTTAACTTTTATTTCATATTTACAACAAATGCAAAATTATTCACTTGTGTCATATTTAACAAATTTGTTCGCCAATTCATGTAACGTTATTCATTTATTTTAATTATGTTTGCTACTTTAAATGTTTTGACGGGAAACGCCTCTTTTAGCAGTGGGGACATTTTAGCAAAACCGAATATGAGCTCGCATTAAGTGGGCCGGTGGTGGGATTCAAATCCCGATGCCCATTCAGGTCCAAGTCGAGCGTTTAACCGTTCGTAGCTACTATGCCTACTTCACCACACGGCTTTTGAATAAACGTAATCACGTTTCATTTTCATTTGTCATACCTGCTGTTGTTATTTTATTATTTGAAGCGTTTATAAACTTGTTGTTTATTTGTATACATTGTGTTGGTATTCTTTCTTGCAATTTATATCATAACAAGACCACTAAACGTAGTTAATAAACACTAGTTTTCAATACAGCAGGTGTACAGTAAGCAATTAAACTTGATGCATTGTAAATGATTAGCATACATAATATTAGTTAACTATATAAATCTGACCTAAATATTTAAAAACATTACTTGCATAATACTTTAGCTGTATTAATAAAAGAACTCAGTAAAACCATTTTACCGATATTATTATTTTGTATTTATATGCCAGCTCAGACAACAAACAAATTCTTGAAAATTAATAAGCCAGTGAATTATCTGTTTATAAATTAATTGTAGTATATAAATAATGTAAAATAATTCCCTTGTTGTGAAATATATACAGAATCTATTTTAAATAGTGTATACTATCTATAAATTTAAAACAGAAAGTACGTACATTGTAGTATGTTACTTGTTGTAATTATAAAGAGATAACAATGTTTCAAAATTAGTAAAATAATTGTTTTGTAAAATATACAAAAAGATAATTTAATTAAAACATTAATTAAATATAACAAATTTTTTTTAAAATATGCATACAAGGAAGAAGTTGTGTTTCAGTTAAGTTGTAAATAAAAACAAAATAATAATAATAATAATAATAATAATAATAATAATAATAATAATAATAATAATAATAATAATAATAATAATAATAATAATAATAATAATAATAATAATAATAATAATAATAATAATAATAATAGTAACAATATAGTAGTAGATAAAAAATTAATTCCTATACAAAAATCGATTACATTATTATAAGCTTTCTAAAATATCCTTTTCTATATAGAACATGTTTTTCCTTGAACATATTAATAAGAACTATTCTTTTTTAAATAAAATGCTTTAAAGCAGTGTATTCAACTAATGCTGAATTAAACAGTAAGACATTTTTTAGTATAATTAATAAAAAATCCAAAATTAACAGTCGATTTTGAAATACTGCGAGCAAATTAGTATAGCGTTAAAAAGCAACAATAAGAATAATACTAGTACTACTGCTACTACTATTAATAATATAAGTAACAAGAGTGATATTAATAATACTAATAATTCTAATACTACTATTACTAATAATAATAATATAATAACAGCAGTAATAATAAAATAAAAAATATATTAATACATTTAATTGTTTCTATTTGAATGTTTTGTTAAAAACGTTTTTTAGCATGCTGACGTTTAGCGCTGCCAACAGTAGACTCGGTGGTAGTTCTCGAACTGATGCCTATTTAGTTTCGAGTAGAGCACGATACTACTAGACCATAAATATTTTTTTGCATTCAGTACCGATTACTATTATTTTTTGAAATATAATAACGTTTTAAGTGGTATTATTACATTTATTTTGAAAATCATATTGGATGTAACTCATAAAAGGTATAAATTTAAATATGGAATTAACATGTTTCAACTTATCTTTTCGCATTTAAAAATACTTATTATTGTGATACATACACACATACAAATACATTATTATTATCATTATTATTACTATTATTATTATTATTATTATTGCTATTATTATTATTATTATTATTATTATTATCATTACTGTTATTATTATTATCATTATTATTACTATTATTATTATTATTATTGCTATTATTATTATTATTATTATTATTATCATTACTGTTATTATTATTATTATTATTATTATTATTATTATTATTATTATTATTATTATTATTATTACTATTCAATTATTATTTGGATTCCATTTTTATCATCGGCACTGTATGCAAGTCCACACTCAGTTTAGCTAAAATGTTTCCCGTAAACTATCAACTGCTGGCAAATGTTTTTTGTAAATTATTTAAAGTAGTAAAAATAATCAAATAAAGAAATAAAGAAAAATCATTTAAAAAAATACATAATCTGCGTTTTAAAACTTTCAACCTTTTAAAAGTTTGTACTAAAATGTGTTGTTTCAATAATTAACTAATTCAATTTCTTTTTAATATATATTTATTTTTAGTACTTTTAGTTGTTCCATACATGTACTTTTTAGATTTAAACACAACACTTTATTCTTTATCCATTAATTTATTTATCTAGAAAGTTGTTCTAACTACCTTCTTTAAAATACTATGCGCACATTCCGTGTTCATACAGGTTAACAATCTGGTATAGTAACTAATAAAACCATTTTTCGGGTTTTACATGTGGTATTCTAAATTTTATGCTTTTATCTTAAAAAAAAACAAACACTGATTACTTGTTTTTCATTTCAATATAAATGTGTAGTTTATACAGAATTGAAGCGAATAGCTTTATGCCGAATTTTTTAATCCTAAATAATCAAATAATATTTTTACTTGTTTTGTTTTTACCTTGCTGTATTTTTTACAAATAATTTCCTTGCTGCTTTGTTAGTAATTGTTTGATACAAACGAAAGGTAGTAAGTTATACCAGTTAATCGTCCATTTTTTATAACATAACCTTAGAAAAATGTTGATTAAATTTTATGTATAATTAATTGGTACAAAATTTAAATTTATTTACAATCTAATTGATGCAGTTATAAATTGTATTTTTGTATTTAAGGGCACACAAATTATATTGCTTTTAAACTTTTAGTTTAAGTGCAGAACGTATTTGGTTTAAAATAAAATAATACTAATTTAAAAAATATTGATAATTACTTTTAATAGGTAAAACAAATTGTTTATATGGAAGCTTATTATAAGTAATTAATTTATAAAAAGAACTTAACTAAACGTTTAATTTAATTACTGCAATTTTGGTTATTGTTGAAATATATAATAATTATTTGCGTCGTGTTAACAGAGCAAAACATTTGTAAACTTTACACAGTACTAATAATTAAACAAAATGGTTTTTTGCTAAATATACACGTAATGAAAAAAATATTTATAATATGCTTTTGTAAATAGTGTTTATAGTAGTGACTTTATTTTTACTTTTCTACCGCATACATACTATGAAACAACACGGTAGTTATTCTATATTGATCTAGTTAATTTTTTCTGAATGTTACGTTCCAAGATAGCCGCGTTGGTAGATTACAAGACTCAATATGAAGCGGGCACAAACTTCAGTCTCACCACTGGCACTAAACTAAGACACGTATCATGCTTTACTCAATGCCCATTTGTTAAAAACGCTTGTTATAAAACATGTAAACAATGAAAAAATTGAAATTAAAATGTTATTTTTTACTAATATTTTTGGTTAAAAATTATATATTTTTAAATTTCTTGTTTTGTTCGTAAATTGTACTTTATTATATACCAAAATTTATTTGACATATTACATAGAAATGTGAAAATAAAAGCATCAATATACATATAAATAAATGAGTTATTATTTGTGTTTAAAACATTTATTCGTCTGCATTTGATTTATTTATATTACTTATGCCACTTATTAATGTTGACTGCTGATAGATGCGTTTTTCGTAAGACTTTCAAAGTAATAAACATAAAACAAATAAACACATACATATAATTTTATCCATTAGTTATTTATTTAATATTTTTTGCTCTAAATACAATGAGACAGCAAAATTGTTCCATACGATTGGACATTACTTTTTTGATTTTGAAAATTGTGCTTATCACAAAACTGGAATTGTATTCGGATTTCATCAAATTCCGTCATCATACATGTGCTACTTTCATTTTTTTGTCATAGTTTAACAAAATGGCCTTTTATGGTTGTTTCTTTAGTAATATATTTTTACCAAGACTAGATTGTTAACCTTGGACTTAAAATTTCCTCCTTTCTCAACCTGACTAGCAAACGGCGATACTCCTGTCAAAGTATATCGGGATGGATTTGGGTTCGATTTCCAATAGTGCCACTAAATAAGGCTTGCTAAAATGCTTACTGAGAAAGGGTATTTCTTTTTAAAAATTTATGCTTTGTACGCAATACGTTTATAAAAATATATTTAAAGAAAAAGATTATAATTATAATTGCAGTTAACGTGTCTTCCATAAAGTAAGTCAGTGCCATTACTTACATTATTCAATTAGAAAATTGATAATGTTTAAAATATTCGTTTTGTAATCTAATCATCTTAATTTAAATAAAAAATATTTTTGTTATAAAAAACAAATTACTATATATATTTAAATTTACAAACTATTTTTACACATTATAAAGATTTAATTTGTGCGCATTATTTAATTTAATAACAAAACTTTATATTTTTAGTTAAAGAATTTAAAATATTGCAATATGTAATTTATATATAAAAATCCAATAAAAATTCAATAAAATTGAAATAATAAAAAACAATTTTCTTAAAAATAGTAATAAAATAAATGCTAACATAAATACTTACAATGTTACATTGTATTTTTAAATGGAAAAAAATATATTTCAATATAAAAAATTCAAAAGCAAATTTTTTCCAATAAGTTATTCAAAAAATTAAAATAATTTAAGTACAAGATCAATTTTTATTTTCAATTTGGAAGTTTCAAATTTTGGTAGAAATCTTTTACAAATTATAAACCAATTTACATTTTTTATTAACGGGCATAATAATTCAAATAATTTCCTAATGTATAGAAATGAGCCTTTTAACTCTATACAACATTTTAATTAATAGAACATGACCCAACCAACAAACGTGATACTTTGTAATTATGCAAGTTAAAAACGCCGCCTAGTTTGAACCAGAAAAAATTCAATCTAGGTAGTCCCAAGTCTGGATAAAAGAGGAGGGTTTGAGCGCTCAAGGTAAGCAAACTAGCTTCTGTAAAAAATTTATACTGCTACGGAAACAATACAAGAGGACACCATTCCGGCAAAAAACGACAAAGAAGTGATTGTACGTATCTGAATGACAGATTTACACAGATGACAGGGTTGAGTGAAAGCCGAAAGGAAGCTCAATCTTTGATTTGCAGAATCTTCAATGCCAACGGGAATTCGTTGTTGTTGTTATTTTGCTGTAATTGTTGTCTTATTGCCTCTTGCTTATTTTTAAAGCAAAAGGGTTTTGTAATAACAATATAATAATAATAATAACATCAAACAATAAATTTAAAAAAGATCAACACACAATATTGCGAATATTTTTCAAGAAGATAACTGAAATCTGTAAATTCACTTTTTAAAGCAACTGTTAAGAAAACTCCATTCAGTTCCATCTTTAACAAGTGCAGTTTGCCAAAACGTACAAACATTAATCATTATGATTTTATAAATCTTGAACACTTCACAAGTAAGTGTGCAGTATCCTATGTGCTATGGATTGATCATTCTAAGATTATTTATAGTCCAAATAGGCCTCTCAATCACACTTGTATTGGAAGAAAAGTTGCACACTCATCATGTGTAAAAGGATATTTTGCAATTTAGTACGACGCATCTTCAAAATGGATGGGTGCAAGTGGTAAACAAAGCAGTGCGGAATTTATTAAAGTACAGTGTAAATGGTACCAGTACATTTGACTTTGCTCCAGTGCATACTTCAAATGTGGTCATGTGTATTTTAATGCAACTTGCAATTTACTGTACGTTTTATTTGGTAAAACTACAAAAACTTTAAAAAGTAAAAAGCCGGGGTGGCTTAGCGGTACAGCGCTTGACTTAAAACCAGTAAATATGGGTTCAAATCCCACTACCGACACTCAATGCCGTTTCACATTTGACTGAGCTAAGCTAATTACTACTGAAAGATGTTTCTTGTAAAACATTCTAAGTAGTGAAATAAATAATAATAATAATAATAATAATAATAAATTATTCAAATCATAAAGTTTGTAACTTTTATTTTCTATATTCATGTATAGTAATTAATAAAATTATTTTTTAAACAATCATCTGTAGTTGCTAAAACAAATGATGTATATAATAATATGATTAATTTTTGCGAATAATATTACATATATATATATATATATATATATATATATATATATATATAGTAAAGTATTATCGAAAGTATTTTAGATATCCCAAAATATAAATAACAAGTGATAAATATTCTTAAATTTCATACTAGATTGATATTTTCGTTAATGACATCATGTATGTGTTATGTATGTATCTGTTTGTTAAATGTATATCCAGGAAAGTACTAAGAGCGAACATAATGATAATAATAATTATTATTAATAAAAATAATATAATCGGAATTGTTAAATGAATGTTTTCTAATAATTATTTCATTATTATTAATTTGTTTGCTCAAATTTATTTATTTAAATATTGCTCAATATTGCAAATTTATGGTTGCTAGTAAAACATTAAATTTGTAGTTACGTCATAACATTAAATAAATTGTTAAAAGTCACACATGTGAAATATTTAATTAACATTATATATATATATATATATATATATATATATATATATATATATATTAATTGTTTAATTGTTATTTTATTGTAATGTTGTTATAACACAAAAACATTTTGTATTTTTAATTTTTACGATAACTATTTGCTTAAAAATTAAATTGGCAATTCGCCGTTAGATTAAGTTTATTTTTGTCAAGAAAATGCGAATCTTATTTGCAAATTTCTTCCATAAACATACTTCAATAAACACGCATTCATGTAATTAAAATAGCTTTACGTTAAAACAAATAAATAAATTTTGTTTACATAAAACGAATTTTTACATTTTTTGCACACAACTATTTAATTTGGTACTAATTAAAATTATAAAATATTTGTAACGATAATATTAAACTCAATGACTGTAAATGGTTAGTTATTAATATTATTGTTATTACTATAATAATTATCAAATAATAATAATACTAATAATACTAATAATACCAATACTTCTACTACTACTACTACTACTAATAATAATAATAATATTAATAACAATAATAATTATTATTATTGTTAATATTACTATTACTATTATTATTATTATTAATTATACGATTGTTATAATAATAATTATTATTATTGTTATTACTATTATTAATATTGTCACTATTATTATTATTATTATTATTATTATTACTATTATTATTATTATTATTATTATTATTCTTTTTATTTATTTTATGTTATGTTTATTGCTTTGAATGTTTTACAAGAAACATCTTTCGTATTGATACAACATAATTTTGCTAACTTTATACCAAAGGTATTATTTAGTTTTATTCCTAGGCACCTATTCCAGTCAAGATAGGTCTTTGTCAAGGTTAGAGTGCTGAAATTCTATTGAAACAACGTTTATTGAAACAATTTGAACCAAATGGAATTGGTAACTGCAAAAATGGATTTTACTTATATTTAATTGTATAGCAAAACGTAATAATATCTTATTTCAATGTTGTAAACTAACAGATCTAAAATTAGTATGGTTTAATATTTTATAAGCCTATCAAAATTAAAAAATTGTTTGTTTAAAGTTGCAATTGTCCATTGAAATTAATATTCCACAGTTTTGCAGTAATAACCTAATTAACCTAAATTAACATTTTAAATAAATATGTATTTGTTTTTGTAGAAAATATAGAATTTTTTAAAGTCTTTATTACTTTGAATGTTTTACGACAAACGCATTTTTCAGCAGTGAACATTTTAGCGAAGCCAAACATGGGTCCGCATTTTAGTGCCGGTGATGGGACTCGAACCCATGTCCACCGAGGTCCGAATTTGAGCGCTGTACCGCTAATCCACCCTGGAAATGTTTTGTAGTAGTAAACATTTTACCGAAGCCTACTATTAGTGGAAATAGAACCCAGATTCAATTTGAATGTTATACTCCAAGACCACTTACATAAATTATCTTTAATAAACATTTTCTAATTTGTGCTTTAAAATTACGTTTATGTACGCGTTAACATTTAAATATTATTTTTTTTTGTATGTTTAAAAAATATATTTCTAAATAAATGAGGAATTAATAACAAAATTTTTGTTGTCAAATGTTATAATTTTTAATATTTATCTATTGGTACTACCTAAAAATAAAACTTCATTTCGATTTAACACTCAATTATGTTTCGTCATATATTTTAATAATTATGTACGACTATGATTTTTTTATCAAATTTTGTAAAATAATTTATTATTTCTTTATTTACATTTATTCTTCTTACATTTACATTTTGTATTTGAAAATGTTTAAATTGAATAATGTAATAAAAATGTAGATTTTTTAAACTCATTATTATAGTTTGGTTTAATAATTATCAAAGTTAAAATGAACCTTTTGAACTTAAAAAATAAAATCATTCAAGGGAGTGTAGCAACACAACCTATGCTTACTTTTTAAAAAATAGAACCATGAGCAATAAAGGTAAAGAAACAATATAAAAATATGTTTAATCTAATTAGAAATAATTCATCGTTCTTGTATAGTAACACGATCCATTTTTTGCATCACTGAAATGGAATGAAGTGTTTTCCAATTATTAAAAATATGTTTACGTAATAGTTTGCTGTTGGTTACAACAACAAACACGGATAAATTTAGTTTCTACAATTAGAATATAATTAGATATCATTTGATATTTATCGTATTTAATGTGTCGAGGTGGTTTAGCGCTACAGCACTCGAGTTCGACCTCGGTAGGCATGGTTTCTATCCCACCACTGGCACTAAAATTTAGGCTCAAGTTCGGCTTCGCTGAAATATTCAAAATAATTTATATAAAAATAACAATAAAATAAATAAAAACGGGATGTTAATAATCCTAAAGATTTGATTAATATATGATATTCCTAACTGTTCGTTTTCCACGTGGTCCATACCTAAAATGTATTTTAACGTTTACGTATACTATATGTAACCGTCGGGTTAAAGGAGATAATCATGACAAAAAATCAGGAGCGTTCGTCAAACTTTGCGGACAGTGGCGACATCATAAGAATGCCGCCTACCAGCCAAAATCTTTGTTGTTTTTCTACATTTGTTACGCTCATCAAGCTATCAAAGCTTTTTTTATATGGCGTGTAAATATAGAACATATTGATGAGGTGATCACGTTACTAACCAAAAATAAATAACATAATTACCAATTCATTTCTTCTACATTTGTACAACATACTAAACATTCTATTCTAATGGAATAATAAATGTAAGAAATGTACAAGAAAAACCCATTATTTTGCTAATAGATGTAATAATAACACTATTTATAAAAAATTTTAAAATGCCAGACAATTTCCAGGGTTTTCTTTATAAACTCAATGACTATATACGCAGTTACAACACTGTTTAATGGATCATTGCTAGGCTATTACATAATTTCAATTAGTCCAGGATTTAACAGGCAAGCATATTATCATTTTTGATAATTGAAATTTTACAAGCATTATTGGAATTGTCAGATTTACTTGAATTATAAATCCACTTGGTTATATGTTAACCAGAAGTACTGCACAGCTGTTTTATCCTTTTTAGAATCACTAAAATTCTCAAAATTATTACAATTATTAAACAAGATTTATTCGAGTTGAAATATTATAGGAAAGTAATTGTAAAATAAATAAAAAAATCAATGCTTATTTTTGAATTTAAAAATAATAATAATGTATGAAAATGCATATTATTATTATTATCATTAATATAAATATTGGCTTATAATTTTTAATAGAAATTTAATAGAAATTTTAATATTGTAAATAATAAATATTTTACTAATAATAAATGGATTTTCCAACATTATTAACTGAAAAGAAAGCATACGTCTGTATACCAACATTGTTTAACAAAATATTGTTATCCAATAATTTTTTAATACATTTATAAACCAATAAAATATTAGACTAACAAGTATAATGTACTCATAAATAATCCCTTCAATTTTATATCTTTCATTAAAATAACAACACAATTTGTTGCGCAATTTGCATCGAAAAATGACAACCGAACACTTATTTTTGTTTTGAATTTCGATATTGTGTTGTACCATTGCATGGATTACAATTTTTCGCTACGTTTGAGTCCTACTACGCAAAGACGGCGCATGTGGAAGTCATCCAATAAATATGGATGGACAGTGACTGATAAAGAAGTTGACATGACGACAAAGTCACAAGCGAAAGCGCTCCATCCAATTCCAATGTTGAGTGAACGATCAGCAACACAGTACGTGTCAATAAGTGTTTGTTTACTTTTTATATGAAACCTAAAACAATTAAATTAAGTCTAAACATTGGACTAAAACAATATATCATTAAACGTTTGCAAAATGTCTGTTTACACATAATTATTTATTTATTTTTACTATTTTAAATGTTTTGACGTAAAAAACGCATTGTTCAGCAGTGGACATTCGATCGAAACCGAATGTAGACCCGCATTTGGTACCGGTGCTGGGAATCGAACCCATGATCACCTAAGATCGAGCGGTTTACTGCTATGGCATGTATACATTAATATAATTGTAAGTTTTTGTAGTATTAATACAACATAATTTTGCTAACTTTATACCAAAGGTATTATTTAGTTTTATTCCTAGGCACTTATTCCAGTCAAGACAGGTTTTTGTCAAGGTTAGAGTGCTAAAATTCTATTGGAACAACGTTTATTAAAACAATTTGAACCAAATGGAATTGTGTAACTGCAAAAATGGATTTTACTTATATTTAATTGTATAGCAAAACGTAATATTATCTTATTTCAATGTTGTAACCTAACAGATCTAAAATTAATATGATTTAATATTTCATAAGCCTATCAAAATTAAGAAATTGTTTGTTTAAGGTTATAATTGTCCGTTAAAATTAATATTCCACAGTTTTGCAGTAATAACCTCATTAACCTAAATTAACATTTAAAATAAATATTTATTTGTTTTTGTAGAAAATATAGAATTTTTTTAAATGTTTATTACTTTGAATGTTTTACGAAGCCGCATTTTAATGCCGGTGATGGGATTCGAACCCCCATGCTCACCGGGGTCCGTTATAATAAATACATTTAAATTTCAATAGGTAGAAATGCTTTATTTTTAGCAAAATAATCATTTAAAAAATAGATTTTTCAAAAACCATAACGTAATATGTATCTAAATTAACTATTTGTTTAAAAATTTAAATTTAAAAATAAACACTAATTAAAATTGACCAAACTACTTTTCTAAAGTGAAATCAATATTATTAATCAACCACAACTATTTCTCTATAAAAAAATTGTTTAAACATCTCTCTTTGTTTTGTAAATTCGCCTTAAATCATCTAACCAAATGCACACCAAACCCATTAGAGGCAAGAACATTTATTATGGTATATTTTGTTGTACACTCCGCCTTGGCCATTCCTAGGTCTGATTAATAAAAGAAGAAAACGTGTTCGCAAAACAACCGATTTGGCATACGAGACAGAGACGAAAATGGGGTGTCATTTTCTTAAAAAAAAACCAACATAATTCTGATAATGGGGCTTGGCCAAGTCCGAATTTGATTTTGATCACAATCTTCAAAGTTAAAAGAAATCATGTACAATTACATGGATCATTTATTGTTAGAGCAAAAATGTTTTGAAATAAAAGTCAATAATGCAAAAGACAATAATACTGAGTAAAAAAAACATATAATTACGAACAAGTTAAAATTTATTGCACATATGTTTATTATTATGCATTTTATTTGCGATTTTAACAAATCCCGTTATCAGAATAATGCTTCTTACACTTCTTTGCCGTAGCAATATATTTTTACAGAGGACAGATTGCTAATGTTACACTCAAACCTTCCTTCCATTGCAACTAAACCTGGAACCGCCTACGGTGGATAAACTTTGTTATTATTTATTATTATTTTTTAATGTTTGCTACTTTGAATGTTTTACAAGAAACATCTTTCAATAGTGGATATTTTAGCGAAGCCAAACGCGTAGGCCCGCATTTTAGTGGGCCGGTGGTAAGATTCAAACCCCCATGCCCACCGAGGTCCAAATTCGAGCGCTATACCACTAGACCATTCCGGCACATTATAGAAGTTAAATGAAACAAAAATAAATTTTTGATTAATTATTTAAACAATGAATTATAAAAAGGCTTTTATTACATGAACTCATAATTTTGCATTTTATTAAAACAGCATTAATGCTTATTATTTTTATATTATTTTTTCTACTTTAAATATTTTACAATAACGATTTTTTAGCAGTGGAAATTTTAGTAAAGTTGGATGCAGACCCGCATTTAGTGCTAGTAGTAAGAATTGAATCTTTGTCCATTTAAGTACAGGTCAAACTGTGTATCGTTAGACTGCATTTTTCGTAAGTATACTAAAATGACAATCTTTGTTCTCTAAAATACAACTATAATAACTAGTATTGCAACTAAACGTTTATTTTTTTAAATATTACCTACATGTAAATTAATAACTTAAAAAAAAATTCTATTGTCATTTTTACAATATTTTTTTAATTTAAAATAAATTATAAATTGAATTCATATTTAAATTATCGGATTTAGTTATTTGGTTCAAACAAATATCATATTATATGGTAAATTGAACATTTTTGATGTCAATTAAGTTTATAAAAAATAATTATAGTATTATTGCCATTAAGTTGTTTTTGTTTTACAAATTTAAAACGTTTGCTAACACTACTTTTTACTAAAAACAGAATTATGTTATTTTCGTGTCAGCCCCGATTACTGTCATTGACAAACGCATTATAGTTTGATTATTCTAATAAGAAATATAATAGGCCATAGGCATAATTAAATAATTAACATTAGTTAAAATTGCAATAAAAAATATTATCATTCCTACTGCAATCCATAGTTATGTGCATCATTAAAGTAAACCGCATTTTGCATACATAGAATTGGTTGTAGGCAAGAATTAAAAGAAATAATTAATTAAATTATACTTTTTAAAAAGTGTAAACATATTTATTCATTTAAACTTTATTAATTAACATGTTGAAAAATGGAATATGCATACATATGTGATTCTGCTTATTTAAAATAATATATAATATTAGGTTAAAAATAGGTTATTGTAAAAAATAATTAGTAGGAAAGCCATTTTAGTCCAATAGAAAAAAGAAATAAAAATGGAAATTCTTATTGCATTTTATTTATAAAAAGGTGTGTCCGTTAAATAAAATTTTAGAAAAAAATTGAATATTTTTAGTTACAATTTCATTATTATTATTATTATAAAGTACTCGACAAATCCACGTTCAAGATTAAAAAAATCAATATTCTTAACGTCCGATATTCCTTTATGACTACAATTTTTATTAATGAGTTTTTAAGGAATTATTTTTATTTTACAGTTGTCAGATTCACTTGAATAATAAATCTATTTGGTTTGAAGTCAACTAGGAGCACTATACAGCTGTTTCAACCTTATTTAGAAGCATTGGTAGTGCATACCTTTCAAGTGTTATACACACATGAATTTGAACCCACGCCCTACCTTGTCGCAGACCAGCGCCTTTAACCACTGAGCTACGGGTGTTTGAACTTAATCTTGTAAATTAATTATTTAAAATGATGTTTCTATATAAAGATGAAGCAGCTGTACAATGCTCCCGGTTGACTTAAAACCAAGGGAATTTATTATTCAAGTAAATCTGACATTTCTAATCTGACAATTCCAAAATATTCTAGTTTTGTTTAACGTCTGTAAACGTCTGATTAGTCAACTGCATTTACATTTTTTTTTGACTTATAAACAAGTCAAAATTTTAATAATTGTCATTTTTTAACGTCCGTTCATACACAAAAACAAATATCTAAATTAACATTTCAACATTGAAACACGTGCAATTTCCGATTTTATAAATAAGGAAAGTATAATAAACACATAAGTAAATTTGACAAAAAATCAATTAAAAAATTCTCTATGGGCTTTAATAACTATTTACCAACAAGATGTGAAAGTATAAATACCATTTATAAAAAACACTTTGTTTTTTAAAGATGATTAAAATGCAACCATAGCTTTACAGTTTTAAGATTTGCTAATTATCTGACTGTGATTTCACAAGCATGAAGTGTTGCATTGTCGCGAAGTAAAATGAGTCCACATCTGTTGACAACTACTGAGTGTTTCGTTTGCAGTTTTTTATGCTTGTGGTTTATTTCTTTAGAGTATGCGTTAGTTGCACATTAATTGTTGCACATAAATAACGTTTTCAACTTTCTACCACCTGTGCCTGGGTGATTTAGCGGTACTCCGCTCAATTTCGACTTGCGTGGGCATGGTTCGAATCAGACCACCGGCATTAAAATGTGGGCCCACATTCGGATTCGCTAAAATGCTGAAGGATGTTTTTTGTAAACCTTTGAAAGTAATAGACATAAAATTGAAAAAAATAAGTTATTTATTTATTTATTTAGCACCATTGTTGTAACTGAGGCTGAGTTAGTACACCCATTCTTTATTAATCTGACTCGGGACTGGTAACGGTGAAATTAACAAAATGCAGCAAATAAATTTACTCTAATGATTTCTATTTAATAAAATCATATTGTTTCGGGTTTTTATGTCTGGATGTTTAACCATTGACACTTTACAGTAAGTAAACGTGAAGGGTAGTATTACATGGACTCACGTTTATTACTACCAGTATCAGTAGTCACCAGTTTTACAATACAATAATCTTTTTTTTGTATTAAAAAGCGCTAAAATGTGGGCATATTGAAGAATTGTTACAGTAACTAAATTGAAATAATTGCCTGCATGGCTTTCTAAGTATCCAATTAACGAAAAATATTTGTTTGTCAAACATTTAAGTGTAATAAAAACAAAACGCTTGTGTTTAGAAACATATTTACATTAATTTATAAAATAATTTAAACAGTTTTTTGGTTAAAAAAATTGTCGACAATTTGAAACAACTTAATAATAAAGCATAAATAAAAGCCAATTACTTTATTGAATCAATTTTCATGTAACAGCTGTTGGTTGTTTTGAATTTAGCCGGGCTGGTCTAGCGGTGACACTAAAATGCGTGCCCACGTTCGACTTTGCTTAAATGTTAACTGGTAAATGATGTTTCCCGTAGAAAATTCAAAGTGGCAAATATAAATAATAAATGATAATAATAATAATATATCGCTTTAAAAGTACAATTTATTTTATTTATAATATTGCTTCGATGTTTAAATGTTAGCCAACAATTTATAATAAGTTATTCTATTTTTTAACACAAGTCGAAACATTCATAACTAATGACATTTAAGTCAATTGTAATATTATACAATATGCCTAATTTGCAAGTGTTGTAATTCAATACAATGTAAGTGTTAAAAATGCAAATAAAAATAAAATTGTATTGCTTCTTGTGAATTGATAGAAATTGTAATTTTAAATTGCACATAGATGGTAAATTTACAATCTTATTTTGGGATTAGAATTAGATTTTGGATTTAGTTCAGGGTCAGGCATTTTTATTGTAAGTTAAAAATTTTAACTTACCCCCAGCTATAAGTAACATTTACAGATAGCCACACCTCTCGATTCGAATCCCAACGCCGGCACTACGTTGGGCTTTGCTAAAATGTTCACTACCGAGTTTCTACATGCTGTCAATCAAAAATTGAATAAAAAAATAAATGACAAATGCAAGGTTTGTCAGTGATTTTAATTTTTGATATTATACCTTGTTTTTTTGTAACAATACGATATTGTAGTAAGTGTACAGAATTATTATTATTATTATTATTATTATTATTATTATTATTATTATTAAGCTTTAATACCTCACTAGAGATACATTTAGCATAAAATACATTTTTACCATCAATATAAAAAAAGTAGTAGTACAAATAATGGGGATCAAAATAAAATAGAATGTCATATGTTAATGAATATAAATATAATCTATATAGTATGCATGTGATTTTTAAAAAATTCAAAATTGCTGTACATAGAATGAGTCATTATAAGGCACAACTTGTACTGTGAGATGTCCAAATTAGTACAAATGAATGCGTAAGTAGAATTTTGTTTGATTCTGGATTAGTTAATACTCTGGATAAGTAGGGCAGACATGAATTTTTGTATTGATTAGTTTTGGCTTTCATGTGCAGGTAAGTTCTTCTTGTTTTTCCAGAAGCTTTAGAAATGTTAAAAGCTGCATGTAGCGGGTGATTGTTATTATTTTCAATCCTTGATGCTAATTGTATACAGGATTTAAAATGTTTATCAATAATATCATTCAATAAGATAGAATATTTGATTCCTGAAGATTTTGATACCAATGATATGCATTTTTTTAAAATAATGTAATCCTGTTTTAATAAACCAGGAAAAATTATGGGTGAGCAATATAATATCAAAGGATAAAAGCATGATGTAATGAACAATTTAGTAATATAATTGTTAACATTTAGTTTTCTTAATCTTCTTATATAGTAGCATAAGGATTTGGTTTTTAAAAATATATGCTCTACATGATCACACCAGGTAAGTATGCTATTTATGTGTACACCAAGATATTTAATTTTGTTACAGGTGCATATATTTGTTTGATTTAACTTGAATGTTCTGTTTAATTCCATTGTTTCTCTTAACACAAGAGACGTTTTGTTGGCATTTGTAGAAATAGGCAACTGTGTAGTCTACAGTAATGTAACAAGGCATTGTCTGCTAGTCCAAATAAAAATGTTGAAACGCTTTGCCACAATGTTCCAGCGGTACGTGGGTAGGTATGGGTTCGAATTTCACTACCGGTGCTACATACGGGCCCACATTTGGCTGCTGAAAGATCTTCCCCATAAAACATTCAAAGTAGTAAACATAAATAAAAAAATAAAAAAGTTGAAAAAAACGTTTACAATATTTAAAAATAAAATTGAATATTTTTCACAATTCTTATTTTGCAATTTTGTACAAAGCGTAGTTGGCAGAAAGCTTTGAAATATTTTATCAAAGTTAAATAGTATAATTGTATTATTATTTCTTATAAATGCAGAATTAAAAAAAGTATTTTAATATTTATTAAGCTCGTATTAATTTTAAAAATATATAATTTAAAGTTCTATTTAATTATAATATTAAGGTTTACTAATTAAAACAAGGTTTATTATTAATAAAAATAACTTTTGCGAAAATTTCGTTTTGAAAAAATTAGAAATAAACCAATCTAGTCAGTGTAAAGTGTGGGTTTGACCGTAAGTTTAGCAACCTGGTTTCTGTAACGAATCCGTATTGCTACAGAAACAATAAGAGTAGGCCATTTCGGCAAACAGCGACAAACGAGTGACAATTGAACAAAAAAAATTACTTGATCAAAAATAATAATTAGAACCAATTTTGGCCAATAACGTGCGTTGGCATGGGGGTTCGAGTCCCACCACTGGTCTACTTAATGCGGGTCCGCGTTTGGCTTTACACAAAATATCCCCACTGCTGAAAGGCATGCGTTTCTCGTCAAGACATTAAAAAAATAATAATAATGATTAAAAGTAAAAAACGGTCAATTTTTGATTTAACAAAAACGCTTGAACAATTTCCGAACACATGGGATTATTTGGTTGTTCCATTTATTTTTGTTAAATTATGGAATTTTTTTTTTGCTGCTACTAATAAGTTTTTGCCCCGCCCTTATCTTAAAAGAAAATGGTTTTGTATATAATAATAATAATAATAATAATAATAATAATAATAATAACATTAAAACAGAGTTGTCAGATTGGTAAAATATGTTAGACGTGTAAAGCATATGCTTGAGTTCCACCATTGGTTTTAAAAACTATTCCTTGTTTAGGATTGATTAGCGTGTAAGTGCTAAAACTTGTATCTTGTAAAAGATTTAAAAAGCAGAAAAAAAGCTTTATTAAAAAAAAACGTTTGTGTATTACAAAATGGTTGTTTTGTCTAATAAAATTTTTTTAAACTGTATCATATTTTACAATTTTTTTATTAGAAATATGACAATAACTACACTATATAATGCTACAGTTTATTGAAAAATTAAATATTTCCAATCTATCTAATTATAATTTATTTACTTCTGTGACGTATAATTATTAATGGAAATTAAATGGAGAAAGAAATACAATTTATTGATTTTAAATATTTTTTTATAAAAATTAAAAATGTTGTTTTATAATGTTAAAAAAACATTATTGTCAAGTTAGAGTGTACATGTTAAGATTTATATTATAAATGCATTTGCTGTGAAACATTTAAAATAGCAAACATGAATAAAAAAAGCATTATTATCAAACAAAAATGGAAATGTTAGGATTTAATTTATTTTATTTTATATTTTTACTTGTTATAAATAGATTGCAGGGTGGTCTAGAGGTAAAGTGCTCCACTAGAACTTAGGTGCGCATAGGTTCGATCGTAGCCACCTCATTATAATAACCCATTCTATTTGCTTTTTACACATTTTTATTTGTGATGCATTAATTTATAACAATTTGTAAAAAACCAGTTTTAAATATTTTTGTTATAAAAATGTAAAATTTTGTTTCACAATTTCAAAATGTTTTTAATTTTAACATTTGCATTCTAATAGAAAATTTATTTATTATTCAACTTTTTAAAAATAACTATACATATTAAATAATAAAACATGTAAAAAAATTATAATTTTTTTAAATGTTACAATTGTCATTAATTTAAGGTTATATTTCTAAAAGTCTACTTAATGCAATTATAAAACATTAAACAATAACTTTTTCCATTGTTCAATATTTTCCGAACCTCACTATATACTGTTGCTAAACTAAAATTATACAGACTTTTGTTCTTTCTTTAAAGATGCTTTAATATTACTGGATGTTTAAAGTTAATTATTGATTGATTACTTTAACGAATCCTTGTGTTTTTAATAATATACCGTGGTAATCTAGCGATACAGCGCTCAGATTTGATCTCTACCACCGTCTTAAAGAGGTTTCACTTAAAACATTTATAGTATGCACAATAAATGTTAATTTAAAGTTGATTAACTTAATGTGAACTTAAATTTAATGACAATAATAGAATTTAAATAATTTTCATAGCTATTATTATTTAAATGGTGATGTGGCTTAAAGTTACAGCTCCCAATTTGGACCTCGGTGGGTTTCGGGGTTCGAATCCCACAACTGGCACTAAAATGCCGGCTCACATTTGGCTTCGCTAAAATATCCAATGCTGAAAGATGTTTCTCGTAAAATATTTAAAGTAGCAAACACAAGTATAAAAAATTATATTGTATTTTTAAATTGAAAATTAGTTTTAAATTTTATGAAATGATAAAATTAGTCGAATATAATTTTGAACTAATTCTCTTTACTTATAAAGTGTGACAAGGACTTATTTATTTAATCGATATTAACTATTGCTACTATCTATGCAATTTATTTTTTGATAAAATTATTCATAATATTTAAAAAATACATTTAGATTTATTATGTTAATACGCTCACATTTTACATAACTTAAAATAATTAAGATAGTTTGTTAAAATTTTTAAATTATGCTGCGTTTATATATTTACTCAAATAAAACGGTTTTTTTAAACCAATTACGTGTTTCTTTTAGTTATAATTGCATGTCGTTTGTATACAGTTCGTCACTACATTGAACTTAGCTTGGTCGTAATGTTAGTTTGTGTATGCTAGTGATTTTATTTTTTTAATGCTACAAGTGTCATTAATTTAAGGTTATATTCCTAATAGTCTACTTAATGCAATTATGAAACATTAAACAAATCTTTTTCCATTGTTTAATATTTTCAGAACGTCATTTTAAACTCTTACTAAATTAAAATTGTATAGACTTTTCTTCTTTTTCCAAAGAAAAAATGAAAAGATTTAAAGTGTGAGATGAATTCATTTTGTATATTCTCGTCAGTTATAAACGTATAACATTTGAGTATATATATACTTTAGTATACATATATATGCTTTGTGTGTACAAAAACAGTACGTCACTATATTGAACTTAGCTTGGTCGTAATGTCTGTGTTTATGTATATTTGTAAATTGTACTAACTTAAACGTCATCTGTACCCCCTTTTTTGTACATATATACTAAAATGTTATATGTTTGTGACTGATGAGAATATACGAAATGAATTCAGCTTACAATTTACATCTTCTCATACTTTTATGTGGAATTATAAAAGGAACCCAATGCTTTAAAATTTTGTTTTTTCCTTAAAGATGCTTTAATATTACTCGATGGTAAAAGTTAATTATTGATTGATTACTTTTAACGAATCCTTGTGTTTTTATTAATATACAGAAACAATTTAACAATACAGCGGTTGACTCAAATCCTGGTACCCTTTCTACTATCGGTACTAAATACAAACCTCTGCTTGGTTTTTTTAAAGTGTCCATAAACGGGCGATGGGTTATGTCACAGTTACTAGATGTATATTTCGGTTTGTTTGCGCCTTTTATGCTGTAAATTTCTTGAGTCAAAATACAAGACTTTGGTGATTATACAATGTCGGGGTGGTCTAGCGGTACAGCGCTCGAATTTAGACCTCGGTGGGTATTGGGGTTCGAATCCCATTGCCGGCACTAAAATGCAGGCCTATGTTTGGCTTCGCTAAAATGTCTACTGTTGAAAGATGTTTCTCGTAACACATTCAAAGTAGTAAACATAGAATAAAATAAAATAAATAAAATATCTATTTTTCTTAATTATACAATTTTTTTAAAGTATGATTCCCCTCATCTTTTTAAGCTTATTAAAATATTATATTTAAATTTAAATTACCATTTTTTAATTTGAAATAAAAAGTTAACTGTAATTACTGAATGATTTAAATATGCTATGCAAAATAATTTTAAAAAAGCTAGTATTTTTACATTATATTTATGTTTGTTTAATCTAATATTATTTAAATTACTGTAATAAATGTTAAAATTAATTTTATATAGTTTTAATGAACTATTAACTAACTGCATTCGAGCAATTTATAAATTATATGTTATTTAACACTGTGCATTTAGTACGAAAGTTCTGTTTATAAAGCGTTAAATAAAAAAAACTAGTAAAGCATGGAATCGTAAAATAAACACGTAAAAGTATACATAATGAAAAGATGAAAATGCTTTTCAATGATTGTCTAGAAAAAAACAAAATTACTTAAAGCTAATGGACTTTATGGAAATAAAAATATATTCAATAAAATTAAAATGTTAACACAGACAAATTATTACACTTGTAATAAAATATAACTACGTAAATCAGTGTATTACTTTCAAATTTGCAATCTTTCACAATCAACAACAATCAACCTTTCTACGCTATAAGGAATGACAATCCATTAAGTAAATTTTGGTTTTAATCAATGCTCACTTAATTCTAACAAAAAAATTATTATTTATTTTTACTACTTTAAATGTTTTACGGTAAATAACTTTCAGCATTGAACTATTTAGTAAAACCAAACGTGGGCCCGCATTAAGTGCCGGTGATAAGATATGAACCTATGCCCAACCAGAACCAAATTGAGCGCTGTAACTCCAGACCACCGCGGCAGATAGTACATTTTGTGTTAAAACTATCCAAAGTCTCAATTACCAATGTGAAAATATTGGGAAAATTAGATACCTATATTTATTTATTAATGAGTGATCAAGATTGAAATATGAGAATTGTCGGATTCATTATAAAAAATAAATCCACGTGGTCTCAGTCACCCAGGAGCTCTGTGTGACTATTTCATCTTTGTTTACAATAATCATCAGTAGATAAATTTAAAGTTTCTTTTACAAATTTGAAACCACACCCTGTCTGGTGTCATCCCAATGCCTCAATTCATTTAATTGTAACAAAATAAATTTTTTCATTCATAAAATGTTTTTTTTTTCAATTGTATACTCTCGTAGTCTATGTTTTTAACATAATTTTGCAACGTGCAACTAAATTAAAATAAATCAATTTACAATTAAAATAAAATTTGTTATCATTTTGGTTTTATTTTTTGACTGTAAAAATTGATTGTAACGTCGAAAAAGTTACTGTTTAAAAACTTAATTGAAAATTAATTTAATTAGCATTTTATTTAAAACAATTTTGCAATTAATTACTTACATGTCAGTTGCATTAGTAATTAATTACTTTTTTTTTAAACAATTTTAAAAATAATAAATTCTAATTTTTTAATTTTTAATTTAATTATTTATTTTGCTGTTAATTCATATTTATTTTTTATTTAGAATTCCTAATGCATTACAGATCAGGTTGTCTGGTGGAATAGCGGAATGTGGGCCTACGTTTGGCTTCTGTAAAAATGTCTGTTGTTAAAAGATATTTCCTGTAAAACATTTAAAGTAGTAAAAATAAATAAATAAATAACAATAATAATACTAATAGTAATAATAATAATAGTAATAATAATATTCGTACATTTATAACTGTAAATGTTTATCTGGAAACAAGTTAGTTTACAAAATTATTGATTACATCCTTTACAGCCATCACATTTGTCTAAATTTGCCAATTATATGGTTTTGTTCACATAAATTTTTTAAAGTAATAAATTAAAAGAATTCAAAAATTCTATTAATACAATTGAACAGTTGTCTACTAACTTTAATCTCAATTTAAATTCATTAAAATGCAAGCTGGTTAAATTTACAACGTGGCGAACAAAAGAAACAATGGAATTAAATAAAACATTTAAATTAAATCAGACAAACATATGTAACTGTAACAAAATTAAGCACTTTGGGGTAAACAGAAATAGCAAACTT
The DNA here is from genome assembly GCA_025895645.1 of Cardicola forsteri. Classification (NCBI taxonomy): domain Eukaryota; kingdom Metazoa; phylum Platyhelminthes; class Trematoda; order Strigeidida; family Aporocotylidae; genus Cardicola; species Cardicola forsteri. The sequence continues at coordinate 46,607 of JAKXYG010001505.1, read as the reverse complement.
ACCTGATGTAATCAGGTAGAGCATATATTTATAAAAACCAAATTCTTATGCTTCTACATAGGGAGATTAAAAGAAATGTTAATGACATATCACTTGTTTTTATTCCTTACTATATTGTTCACCTGTAATTTTTGCTGGTTTATTAAAACAGGATTATGTTGTTTTAAAAAAATGCTCATCTTTGGTATGAAAATCTGCAGAAATCAAATTTTCAGTCTTATTAAGCGGTATTGCTAATGAAAATTTTAAATCATATGTACAATGAGTATCAAGGAATGAATAACACTCACCCACAGCTCTAAACAAATCTACAGCTTTTGGGGATCTCACTTGCATATAAAAGCCAAAAATAATTAATACAAATACTTATGTCAGTCATATTTATTCAGAATCAAACAAAATTGATCTTTTAACAAACCTATTAAAATAGCAATCTTTCCACCTACGCATTTATTTGAACTGATTTGGACATCCTACGGTATGATGTAACAAGTGTACCTTATAATGACGCATTCAAAGTATAATAATTTTGAAGTATTATTTTTTTTTTGAACTTTTACTTTTGTAATGTCATCTATTTATTTTATTTTGTTAATGATGAAAATGCATTTCCTACGCCGAATGTATCTCTAGTAAAATATTAAAGTTTAATGTTTTAATAATAATAACAATAATATTTATTAAATCAACTACTTCAACTACATCAGTAAAGGCAAAAAGATGCGAAATCTTTTTTGTAAAATAAACGTTTTTTATGGGTATTGATAAATACTTTTCATTTTAAGAAATGTGCATTTTCTACAATGCTATTATATTTAAAATTATTATTATCGGTTTTATTTTTACATTTTTAAAACTACTGTAAAGTTTTACTTTATCGGTAAGCATTTTAAATTTATACCGTTTTGACAGCCAATCGTTTTTTTCAAATCAACCTTTAAACAAAAATAAAATAATACAAGTTTAAATTTTTATTCTATTTTTGAATAATTATTTAATACAAAATTATTTGCTTTAATTTGACGTTATTACTATTAGTAAAAAAACGTTTCTATGACATATATTTTTCTTTAAAATAACCTAACTACCACAATTCTAACGTCGTTAGTAAAAAAAACGCTTTTTCTTTAAATAACTGCATATTAATTATTTTTCTAAATAATTAAAATAATAATTCAAAATGTATTGTTTAATTAATGTACGTTTTTGTTAAAGAATAAAATACCCTTTTCTATGCAATAAAAAGAAAACTATGCAATGCAAAAATTAAAATAAATTGGGTTTTTAAATTTGCACAATATAATTGCAATAAATAAATTAATTGCTATTAGATATTTAATTAATTTGAAAACTATTTATGTTATTAAAAGCTTTAACATCATATCAATTTCTATTGTTTTCTGTTTTTGATAATATAATTTCAATTTACAAACAATCAATTAAATCTTTGCTTTAAAACGTTTTAATTTACTTAAATTTAATATAAAGGAATTACATTATAACTAATAGATAATTATACGAGATACTTGTATATTTTTCGATATCATCATAAAATAAAATATGTTTTATTTTAAAAATTAAAATTATATTTCATATATATTTATATTTAAAATTAATGGTTATTTTTTTATATTTATTTATTATTATTATTATTTTAAATTCAACAAATTAACTATTAACACTATTTTGTATGTAATAAATAACCTTTTAATATAGTTGCAATAGTTTTACAAAAATATTTAATTTGCTTTATATATATATATATATTCCAGATTGTTGCACTTGTGCATAAAAGTAATTTTAATAACGCAATTTTATATTTAGCACAATTATTTTTAAAATTTTTTTTACTAATTTGCATTTTTTACAGGAAACGCATCTTGCAGTAATGGACACCCTAGCAAAGCCGAGTGTGGGCCCGTATTTAGTGCTAATAGCAGGATTCGAACCCATATCTACTATGTACCGTTAAACTACTCAGCAATTTCAGTTTATTTGCTAATCTCTTTTTACATTTACAAATTATTATTATTATTATTATGGTTATTGGCTTAGCTACTTCAATATTTAAGTTAATTTAACTAATTAAATTTAGTGCATAAATAAATAAAATATTATTTAATTATATCAATGAAACATGCCTTTTACTAAACATAGTTTATAATTTAATAAAAAATAAATTTTAATAATAATAATAATAATAATAAATTTTAAAATCTGTTTTCAAACGTACAATAAAATAATTGGTTTTGCAACACGAAACATTATACTAATTAGTAAATTGTACTTGATTTTAATGCAACAATTTAAACGTGAAAAAAAGAGAGAAATAGATAGACAAGTGTATTGGAAAACGAAATAATTTGTCTTTAATTTAGAGTCAAAATTACAAATTTCTATTGTGTGCTTAAATCTAAAAAGGTCTTTTTACTAAAAAATATAATTTTTTGTGATATAATTTAGATTTGCTTTTCCAAAAATGATTACAAAATTTGTACAACCCAATTAATTGTGTTAAAAAATAAAAAATGATAGACAATATGATAAATTTTAATCGTTTTCAAACCAAATTTTGCAAACACATTTTATACCAAATTAAAATATATTCCAAAAACATGAATTGTTGCAAATAAACATACAATTCACCAAATGTTTAACGTTCTTTTTAACAATAGTTCTTTTAATTATGTTATTGTCGGTTTTTTTTATTTTGGTAAACGTTTTTGTTATTATCCTTATACCAGTAAAAATGTTTTAAAATATTTCAGTACATTTTAGTTTAATCTTATGACAGTACTCTACTTAGTCCTGATGAACGTGAGTTCAAATCCCACTAACGATACTAAATGCAGACCTACACTCGGCTTAGATAAAAAAATGTTCGCTTCTAACAGGTGCGTTTCCCATAAAACATTCAAAATATAAAAAGTAATTGATTAATTAATTAATCAATTAAATATATATTATTCCTACTGATACACTAGTAAAAATATGAGCATTTTTTGTGAATTGTTGTTTTCAATTCTACCACCGTTTTTTACACTAACTTATAGCGTAATTTTGTTTGTAGACACTTGACCATTAAATTATTTATGTTAGTGTTCTAACAGACACTAAAATTTAAATCTATATATTTTCCATTAAATTGTTAAAAATAGAAAAAAAAATCTTTAGGTTAGGTAGAGAAAAAAATTAATTAATTTTTGTCATTTTAGTTTTTATATTCCTAATTTTGAAACAGGTTATAGCTAATAATAACATTTTAGGTGTTTTTTAAAGACTTTTAACCCAAACGTATTTTATTTCAGAAAAAATATTAATTATTTTATTGTTAAAATATAATGAAAATTATCATAAACTTTTGTTAATAATATATAAAAATATATTAATATAAACTTATAAATATTAAGAAATAAGTTTCTTTTTAAAAAATAAATTTATTTGCTAGCAATTTAGTAATGGCATAATCTTGGTTTTTCAAAAGATCATTTATTAATCTTTCGGCATCAATGGGCGGATATTGAAAAATTAAAACAAACAAAATTAATATTTTCATTTATTTATCTAATCCGTAAAAAATAAACAAAAAAGTTTAATTCAAAGAGGAGATTAAACTGTTTACGTCTATCATCTATATAAGTTATAAATTTAAATAAAAAAAAAATAAAAAAATTAGGCTTTATAAATATAAGCAGTTAAAAATAAAATATTACTATTATATATATTTAGTTTTGCTTTGTTAAAGTTGATGTACCTAAATTGCCAAAATCGATAAACATGGAATTGAGTTTGATTGTCAACGCTAAGTGCAAATCCTTGTCTGGAATATATTTTTTTAAACTTTCCTAATAATCATAATAATAACAATCATAATAATAATAATAATAATAATAATAATAATAACAATAATAATAATAATAATAACAATAATAATAATAATAATAATAATAATAATAATAATAATAATAATAATAATAATAATAATAATAATAATAATAAAAATAATAATAATAATAATAAATGAAAGTACTTCAAATTATAACATGAAAATGTAAAAAATATTTATTTGTTACGTACTTTTGATGCTCTGAATAAATTAACTTTAATGCCTCCTGATCCACAGAGGATAATTTGTTAAATCCAGTAATACTAAAACATATATATATATATATATATATATATATATATATATATACTGATAATACTGAGGATATATATATATTTAATTTTTTAATTTTATGTTTGCTACTGTGAATGTTTGCACGAGAAACATTTTTCAGCAGTGGACAATTAGCGAAGCCAAACGTGGGCCCGCATTTTAGTGCCGGCGATGGGATTCGAACCCCGATGTCCACTAAGGCCCGAATTCGAGCGCTGTACCGCTAGACCACCCCGGCAATTATTCTTATAAAATAATTTCGCACTACACGTTTACAGTAGCAACAAAAACAACAACAAAGTGCCACAATTTAAAATCAATACATGGGCCAAAAACAACATTGTACAAAACAAATTTGCTTGATCCCATAAAATATTCATTTTAATTAGATTTTCTATAATGGTTATTGGCCAAATATTTTTTTGTGGTCTACCCATCTAATTCTTCTTTTTTATTTGCTTTTCTCTCTTTTATAAAGAATCGGTTAGTAGCATTAATTTTTGTCAGTCATTTTTCTTTTATATTGGACTTTACACAATTCAACCATCTTCTCTTCGGTCAACCATGGCTTTTTTAAAGTTCCACTTCCAATGTCGTTATTTATATTGTAACGTAGTTTATCTCTCAATGACCTTATCCCCTTAATTTTTATTTATAAGCTTTAATGACTTTCAGTTTTCTTCTAACAACTTCATTTTTTATTTTGTCTACTTTGAACACTTCCAACAACCATCGAAGAATTTTCATTTTTACTGAGTTCAGTTTTCTTTTTTTGGCTTTCTTGATAGTTCACGTTTCCGATTCATACATCAAGGCCGGTCTTAAAAAATTAACTTTTTTGTCTTTGCTATTATTCCTCTTTCGCTCAGAACTCCTGTAAGTTTCCTTTAGTAATACAATTCGGTTTGGATTTTTTGCTTTATCTCTACATTTAAATTTCTATTTTTTTCTAGCAATGAGCTAAGATATTTAAACATTCTGTTACAAATTGTTTATTCCAAAGCCGTTTTTGCTGATCTTTCAAGCAGTAAACGTAGAATTCGACTATGCAACTCTGTAGATGGGACAAGCAAGTTTTATTTTGGCTTTTATTCAACTTAACTATATAACTATTTGCTATTGTGATGCAGGCTGTATTGAATTTTGTTTGGCCAAGCATACATATTCTTTGGTATATAAATAAAATAAAATCTAAAAGAATTAAAAATAATTTTGATATAAATAATGTAAATTTATGTTTAACCTTATAGACAATAGGATTAAGAATAATTGTTATTGTATTTATTCTTCTTATTATTTTTCTTATTCCTATTTCTAAAAATCAATTTATTTTTAATTAAAAAGCATTAAAGATTGTAATAATACGTGTATATATCTGCAAAAAATAATTACTGTTAAACACGTAGTTATTAAACTAAAAAATATATGTAGCAATCACATAACTCAAAAACAGAACTCAGTTTAATCATGTTATATATAATAGTATATAATAAATAAAATACAATTGCAATTTTATTAATATCTACTGTTAATATAAAAAAATTGAATTTGTTCAAAATTGAAAAACGAGTAAAATTATTAATATAACGTTAAATGTAAAAAACATAGAACTATTTCATTTACCAAATAATTGATTGCATAATAAAGAACAAAATGTTTAATAATTAATGTTATTGCCTTTCTTTTTAACCACTTGATCAAGGCGATTTGGAATGCTCTCGATGAAATTGTTGATTTATTCTTGTTTCATCTCATATTGAACAACCAATTGAATGCGATTCCACAAATCCTCAAGTTTTTTTATTGATGTTACGCTTTAGCATACTTAAAATGTTTTTAGTAACATTGATATCCGGACTGTTCGATAGTAAATAAATAAAAGAAATGTTGTTTTAGATTTCAGTTTTTATAATGTCTAAATGTAAATAAAATATGGATGTACAACATGTCCTAAAAAGCGGTTGTGACACCCGTGTGAGTGTGCTGCATTTCATAATGGAAAACATCCTTTATAACTAAATCAAACTTTTTGCCATTTAAGGTACTTGATATAATTTTCTAATATATGCGTTCACCGTACCTAAAACCAAATCAAACACATTACTTGTCAAGGGTGGGTCTATTGGCTAACAACCGAAAGTAATTTTTTTTGTAAATTCGGTGTACATAATACCTTGTTTTTGTACCCAAATGGTTCGTCGCGAATCATTATTTCATCAGCAATATATACAAAGCGCCAATACAGCGTTTGTCGTTCAATCCATTTGTTACAAAACTTGTTTCAATAACATTTATGTCCGGATTGTTAGGTGGTAATTGAATAAAAGAATTTTTTTGATTTTAATTCTTCTAATGTCTAAATGTAAATATAAAACAAATAAATTAAACCTAGGTAAATATGACATTATCTTTTTGGACGTATGACATAGAGCATTGTCCTGAAAATCATTAGTAAGCCCGGTGTGACTGTGTTGCATTTCATTATAAAAAACTTCCTTCATTAATGAAACAAAATTTTCACTAAGGTACTGGATATAATTTTTCATTTAATAGGTTGATTATACTTAATATCAAACCAACACATCACTTGACAAGGGTGGGATTTTTTTCTAACTACCGGAAGTAAACGTTTTTGTAAATTAGGCCCGCATAGTAATTTATTTTTGTATCCAAATGGTTCATCCGGAACAATTGTTTCATCAGCAAAATATACAGAGCATAAATAAAACAATCTTCGTTCAATCCACTTGTTATAAAACATAAATCTACATTTTTTTTGTTTTTTATTAATAAATGGTTTAACCTATTGACGATTCACGTGTTAAACCAAATTCTCTTGCACAGCTTTTCACCATTGAATAACTAAATTCTTGTAAATTATCTTTTACAATATTCAAAATAGGCTTGTTATCATTTTTTAAAATTCTATTAAAATTTTTTGATCATCGGTCTTACTTGTTTTCTTTATCTTCCAATATTATTATAGTTTCTTGGTTTTTGTCCATTTAAAAATTGTTGTAAGACTTACTCATATAATTCCGCTAGTTGTTTAGATATACATCCATCGTTTTTTTAATTTTGGTTTTTTATTAGTAAATGGTTTAAGGTTTGGCAATTCACGTGTTCAAACGAAATTTTTTTGGACGGCTAACTTTTTGTAAATTATCTTTTAAAATATTAGAAATAGGTTTGTTCTAATTTTTTTCATAAATATGTTTCAATCGTCGGTTTCAGTTGTGTTTTTTTTTTCTTCCAACATTGTCATAGTTTTGTGGTTTTTGTCCATTTAAAACACAATAAATTGTTGTAGGTCTTACTTTATATAATTCCACTAATTATCTAGGCAAAAATCCATAATTCAAAATTTTTTTTTACATAACATGGCGTTCATTTTTATTAAGATGGTAATCATTTCCATCGTTGGTATTTCTTTTACAGGACGAAAAAGAATAAGGCAATTAAGCCAATTCTTATAATTTAAATGTTTTTAGATTGCTAAAAAAATTATTTTTTAAACACATTTTTAAGTAAATAAAATTTTTAATTTGATTAGCATTATGGCGTTACAATTAAATCTATATTTTGGTTATTAAAAATAATTTATTTTTAAAGAAATTTAACACAAATTAATAAAAGACCAATTATAACAAAAATTATGTAGTTTCAACTTATTATCCACGTTTATACGTATGTTGGTTTTAAAATATGTTCTTTTAGTCAACTCAACAATTTTAAGTAAATATTTCTAAGTAAATATGAAACAACGATTAGGTAATTTACATTATTTTAAATTCTTAATAATTATTTTTATAAAAAATTCAATTTTTTTTTCAAATACACAAACTTATTTACTATCCTGCCATTTTATTCTCTTTGTGTTTTATGAAAAGTAATTTTTACTCTTTACATTTAGTTTTGGTTTTAAAATCCAAATTAATTTGCACTTGCTTTCTAGTTTATTGCTGTAGCAATTTCTGTCATCAATGTGACACCAATGTGAAATTAAACAACACGCAGAAACAACAGCAACAAATAATGAGAACTTTAGTAGGAGTAGAGAGAGCACTGCAGTAAAAATTGATTAAATATGGGTTTGGCGGTTTACTATCAACACTAAATGTCGGGGAATTTGCACAATATCTACTGAACTTTTGCGCATTGACAAAGTCTGGCATTTAGAACCTGTTTTAGAAATATATATATAGTTTTATTTAGAATAGTCCGATTTACTTAAATAATCAATCCAATTGGTTTTAAGTTAACCAGAAGTACTGTACAGCCGTTTCATTCTTATTTGGAATTATTAGCATTGCATACCTATCATGTATTCTATCTGGTGTCAAGCCAGTGCTTTAACAACTGAGCTATTGGTAGATGAACTGGACCTTGCAAATTTATTGTTTATTGTAAATCTGATCAATTCTATATAGTAAACCGGTAGTAACGTAGCGGAATTTGAGAACACTGGGTAATTAGAATTAATCAGATATACTATAAATAATAAATTGGCAGAGTCAAGTTCAATCAGTGGTTAAAGGCGCTGACCTAACACTATGTGTCTGTAGAACTTAAAAAATATGCACTGCTGATAATTCTAAATAAGGATGAAGCAGCGTCCAATGCTCCTAGTTGGCTAAAAACCAAGTCAATTTATTATTCAGGAAAATCTGACAATTCTAAAATAAAAACCATTACTTATAAACCCACTAATAATTATAACGTATTATTATTATTTTTTGTTAACTCCGCCTACAAAAGATTAAAAATAAATCAATCTAGCCACTTCAAATAAAGAGAAATTAAGCGTATGGTCAGATGTAAAAACAATAAGAAAACGCCATATTGGCAAACAGTGGCACGACCTATATGAATCAGAGCTCAATCTTCTAATTGTAGAATTTTCAATTAAACAATAGAAATTGCTTGGTCACATTTTACGTTTAACCTACCAAAAACCATAAAAAGCGGTTTTAAAAAAGTTAAAAATGATTTGAAAAGATTTTATATTTTAGCAAAACTTTCTAATGCATGAAATCATTTTGTTTTCCCATGCTCGTTTATAAATTATAAGTCTGTTTTAATTTTTTTCTTCTATTACCGTTATCTAGTTGCCATGTAGAGGTTTAAAAACAAAAGGCTTTTGTAATACTAATTTCTCTTTAAACATCTACGTTATTATTAAACGATAAAATTTATATTTTAACGTTGTAAGTCCAATTCCTGAGTTAAAATGTTGTCAAATTACTTAACCATTTGTCTATATCAAATGTTGGATTTTGCAGTTAAATTTCAACTGTTTTTTTAGAGTTAACATGTAAAAGTATACCTTTATCACCGTAACTAGTTGAGACAATGGAATGATTGAAAGGTAAGATTAGCCTAATTAAAAAGTTAACATTGCTAAAGCATCAGCAACAAAAGAAAGACATATATTAGCAAATAACTGACAGATTTGTGTATGTAATCCAAAACAAAATATGTAATTCGATATGTAAACATGTCAATGTCAAAAATGGCAATTACCGTTGCATAGAACAATCTTGTTTACCCGTTTTATTGAATAGCACGATTTTGCAATAAAAATATGGTTTAATTACATGGCACAATTTGTTATAAACCAAATATTTACAATAAATATATAGATTTGATTTCAACTACCGACACTGAATGCCTGTTCTTGTTGAAACATTCGATATAATAACAATAACAAATTGTTGTTTTCACCTACTTTGCCCATTTGCCCAAATAAATAATAATTATAAAATAATTATGTTGGTATTTACAATTGCAACTGTATGGCCACGTTTTTCTATCCGCCTAAAAACAAAATTGTGTTTCTACGCATCGAAAATCATTCATATGGGAGTAAAACGTGGAAGCGAACAGACAAAACTGATAGGACGGTAAATGTTTTTTATCACCGGTGTCTTAGAATTATTTTAAAGATTACCTTGCGCGATTATATTTTAAATGAAGAGATTATGAATAGACCTGACTCTTGATCACAACATGACATCATTACAATTAGACAAAGAAAATTACTTAGTCAAATTCTACGTTTACCTCTCGGTAAATCAGTAAGAACGGTTTTGGAATGGTAGATTAAAAATGGTAAGAGAAAGGTTGGTAGACTACTGAAAATTTGGTTAAGAAATATTCTGGATAATTTAATTGAAATTAATGTTTTATAGGATCAAGCAAAACATTTGGCAAAATGTTTTAAAACGTGGAAAAATATTGCTGTCTCGTGTTTCTTTTTGAATTAGGGGAATTTGTTGTAGTTTTTTACTATAATTGTTATTTTATTGCCCCATGCTTATTTTTAAAGGCTTTGTAATAATAATAATAATAATAATAATAATAATAATAATAATAATAATAATAATAATAACTGTAGGTGATTAATAAAAAAGTTTAATTGCCAATAATCGGCGTCTATTTGGATTTAGACAGTCAAGGTATATTATTTCACAACTCAATAAAACTGGTGAATAAAATTCCATTTTATATAATTATTTATTTAATTAAAATTAGTTTGTAAAATGGTACATTCTAGACAACAGAATTAAATCAATATGCTCTATAGATAGTTTTTATTTATATAGTTATTAATGTTACATTTTGTGAAGCTCTTAAATAATTTAAAGCAATGGGTTCCCTTTATAATTCCTTTATAATTTCTATTAAATAATTAATAAAAAAACCCGTATATTTATAAATATCTTCCGACAATTAACCATGTTTATTAAATAATATTTTTTATAATACCCTTATATACTTTAATTAAATCTAATTTTATTCTTTAAAATTAAATATTTAAAATTTTATTAAAAACGATTTAAATTTTAAACATCTATAGTTTATAAATTATATTCTTTTGTATTTTATTATGCTTTATAAATTGCATGTTATAAATATATTTTAAAATGTTTTTATTGGTTGCATTAACAATCAACGTTCAATTTGTGATAGGACAAAATTCATTGATTTTTATTGATTAAAAAAATGTGTTAAATAGTATAAAAAAACGTACACAAAGAGCACAAATGTAATTCCTTTTTTAAAAATTAACTCTATCTTGGCAAATTGTACACAAGATATAGTTTCAAGTTTTATTCCTTAAAAAGGAAGCTACATAGATGTAAAGTAAGTATATTGTTTATAAAGTTTTTATGTTTTAGCATTTAATTTTAATTTTTTTTATTTTACACTTTATTTGAATGGAATGTTGGTTGATAGAAAACTTATTATTTATAAATTCATCTTGTTATTATTGACAAAAATGAAATGAAATTCGGAAGGGCGGAGTTTATTCCTATTTTCATAAACATATTTTTTTAAATTGTGTAAAAAATTTAAATAAATATAAGCAGTTGTCTTATTTTTTGCTTAAATTGACATAAATTATAAATCTAAAATTTTAACCTTTTTTGTTTCATTTAATGGATTTCATTTAGGGCTAGTTAAATTTACTTAACTAAAAAAATAATTTATATTGACAAACTTTTTATTGTAAAAGAAATTAATTATATTTTTATCTATACTAAAAAGTTTGGAGTTTTAACTCATACTTGAAAGCCAGTTGATAAATCCTTGTCATTATTTTCTAGTTGGGACTAAATGATTAAAAAAATAAACCAGTTCATTTTGTTTAAATGTTGACAACAATTAAAAAAAACTAAATATTGTCGATCTTTAAGTATTTACACTGACATTGTGTTAAAAAAGAATATTCTGTAATAGGTATATATACTGTAACCACTACTACTATTAGGAATAATAACAATAACAATAACTATAACTATAATAATAATAATAATAATAGTAATAAATAATAATCATAATCATTATTATTATTATTATTTTTATTATAAATAATAATCAAAATATCCAGTTAACTAATAAATTTTCTTTTTTTTGTTTACAAAAATATTTTCAACAATTGGTAAACAATATGAACAATGTCAATATTATATTGTTTTTATTTAAACAAAATGCATAAATTACTAATGTTTTTCAATATTTATAATAAATTATTTATTTTGTTACAAAATAAAAACTTATTAATACTTAATGTTATATGTTATAACTATATATATGTATATATATATATATATATATATATATATAATTTTTTACCTAGATATACACTGATTTAAATGTAGCAACTTCACTTATTATCTAAAAGCATTTAATTGCAAATATTGCATTTAATTGACAAAAAATTTGTTTAATGTATTTTGAATAATCTTTATAATTTTACATTGCCTGAAACACAAATAAAAAACGAACATGTTTGATAGAACATAGAGATTAAATCGAAACAAAATTAACATAAATTTTAATTAGTCTTTTTACAAACCGCAATTGAAAAACCGAACCATTTATAGAATAAATGTACCATTAAAATTTTATTTAAAAAACTATATACCGTGTTTCACATTATAACTTGTAATAAAGGGATTACGTCATTTATTAATTACATTGCACTGTTTTAGGTCTTATACACTAGCAATGTAATTATTTATTTTTTAAAAGGCATTTATGTATACAATTATTGATAAACATGTAATTGTTGAATTAAAAAAATATATAGCATCCACATAAGTTGAAATTTGAACTTGGTTTAAAAATAATATACACAAAATTATAGAGTAAATAAAATAAAGTTATAATTTTATCAATGTATGTTGATTTTAATAAAAACATTTATAAAGTTACAACCGGGTTTATAATCAAAAATTGAATGCAATTGTGAACAGCAATATAACACAAAGTATTATGTAAAATACAAAGCAATTTTTTTCAGTTACTAAACAATAGATTACAAAATATTAAATAATAAATATGATTGTTTCTTTTGGCAGACACGTCAATTGTGTTTAGTAATTTGGATTATATAAAAGTTGGCTTTATAATATGCTTTTTTCACTAAAATAACATTTTAAAAGAAACTAATTTTAAAGCAACTGATGAAAACTTTACATTATTTTTAATTCTTAATATTTATTTTTATAAAAAAACAATTGAAAATAATAAATTATTTGCATTTTTTAATTTTTACACTTATTTATTTAAAGATTGTATATGATGTATATTTAATACTGTATTTAATACAAAAATTGAAATTTGTTTAAAGACTGTAAAAGTTTATAAAAATTCTACATACAATATTATTACAATTATTGTTATTATTATTAAAAATAATACAATACTAATAATGCTGTAACACTTTTTATTTTGTTAGCTTAACAAAAAATGTTTAATAACTTTTGATTGTTTAAAACTTTGTAACACGAAACATTTGTTGTAGACGCATGTTTATTAAAACTAATTATTAATTATTTAACCAATTTAAATTTATATTTGTTAAAATGAATAAATTTTAATTTCAACAAATTTACACACGTCCCCAATGTAAATTGTATATGCATTTTAGTAAACATTAGTCTACAAGTAATACATTTTAATCTTGTGAATGGTTTGGCTTATACAATTTCAAATTAATTTTTAAAATATTTATATAGTGTGTTTAAAAATAGTTCTAATAGGATAACATTTACCAACAATGAAAATGTCGTTATTGGCATATAAAAAACATTAATGGCTAAGTTTTGTTTTTGTTAATACTATTTCTAATTCTACAACTGACACGAATTCGGCACTCTTATTTAGAAACGTTATTATTTATATTACTACTAAACCTTTTTGCTTTAAAAATAAACATAGAACAATATGGTGACAATTACAACAACAAAATCCCATAATTCAAAAAAGAACACAAAACTACAAATTTTTTTCTATGTATTTGAACATTTTGCCTGATCCCATAAACAATTTATTTTAATTAGATTTTTCGCAATAGTTTAAAATGCGTAACATGTAAAAAATAAATTGTAGAATGCTAATCGATGGCTCAAATTGTCTTTATATTTTAGTTGCCCCGATAGTTATTATTCGTCGAATTGCAGCGACAATCAGGACGTGTTAATCGGTGAACGAAGCGTTAAAAGCAAAAGCGTAAACAATTTACCGCTAAATATGCACAAAGTACCTCAGAGACGACAATCATTTCTCTATCGATCTTCTACGCAGTCGGAAACGCCCAACGAATTGCATCCTGGTGTCCAAAACAACTTACAAGTAAAAAGGTAGGTTTTGTTTTGGTCTGCGCTATTATTATTACTATTATTTATTAGTTATTTTTACTACGTTGAACGTTTCACGGGAAACATCTTTTAGCAGTAGACATTTTATTAGAGCCGAACGCGGGCCTACATTTAATGCCGGTGGTGAGATTCGACCTTATACACATCCAGGTTCAAGTCAATCGCTGTACCGCTGAACCTCTCTGGCATATTATTATTATTATTAAACTTTTCAACTGTAAAAATAAGCATGAGGCGGTAAAATAATAGTCACAATAGTCATACCAACATGTCCCATAACATAAAATGAACATTATTTTATATATTCTAACATTTTACCAAACGTTTTGATAGATTTTATAAGACATTTATTTTAGTTAGATCTTTTTGAATAATTCTAAGCCAAGTTTTCCGTAGACTATTAACCTTTATTTTACCATCTTCAATTATCCCTTCCAAAACCCTTCTTGCTGATCTTTCGGGCGGTAAACGTAGAATCTGACCAAGTCGTTTTTTTTGTCTAATTGCAATGGAGTTATATAGTAAACAAGAGTTAGTTCTTTTTATAATCTCATTAATTAAAATGTGATCGCACCAAGGAATTTTTAAAATACTTTCAAGTCACCTGCTATGTTTTATTAATTTTGTCTGTTTGCTTTCACGTTTCACTTCTATTAATGTGCAAACACGATGTTTTGTCTATGTAAATATTAATTTTTTTGTTATAATTATTTTATTGACTATGTTTTATTGTAGGACTTTTTGTATTACAGTACTTGATTCAATATTTAATACACAAAGGGTTTGAGTGTTATCACCAGCAATAATTGTGGGCTTTTGACTGGCTTATTACTTGCTAAAAATGTTTTTCTTACACCATTTAATTAATAATAATAAAAAGTAATCATTTTTGTCGACACGTAATTTAAATATTGAAGAATGGTTTGCAAAACGTCAGTTTCTAATGCTCCATTATTAGTCAACATAGATAAAACTTTTCGTTTTAAAAGGAGTAAAGCCTTTTGCGATTATGAATTAGGTATATAAAAATTATGAGTTTTGTAAATTTTTTTAACTGTATTATTAAATTTATAATACTAATAATAATTTTTAATTAATGTGTTAAAAATTTAAAAAAATTATTTATTTTTAAATATTTATTATTTGTGCTATTTCTTTAACCATTTGTAAAATTTATTTTACATCAATTTCAGTTAAAATAATTTTGATTTATTTTTAGCATTAGAATAATTAATTAATATTTATTGTACAATAATATGTAATTAATACAGTTTAACGTTAGTACAATAAATACAGTTGTTTTAAAATTATACATACAATCGATAAACGTCACTAATTAATTGAATAAAAAATACTCGTAATTAAAACCATTAAAAGTTTTCTTAAGATGTACTAGTGCAAAAAATATTTTACTGCTGCAATTGTTTTCAACATTGTATTTTTTTTAATTGATAAAGTTACTAAATAAAAAAATAATAGTTAATTATTACTATTTTGAAATAAATGCAATTGGTAAATGATACTGAATAAATAGAAATTAAACTATTTATACGCTACTTAAATTAAATACAATTATTTAGACTAAGATAAGGTTATTAATTAAATAAATGATAATAGTAAATGAACAATAGAATTTTGTTTGGAAGTTTTTATTGACAAAAAAGGATAATCACGTGTTTTTTGCAATCTGACAAATGTTCAGTTTTGCATATTTAACTCCAATTGTTGTATAAACAAAAATTATATATATATATATATATATATATATATATATATATATATATATATATATATATATATATATATATATATATATATATATATATATATATATCTTTTCAGTACAAAGTCTGTTTAACATAGGTAGAGGTTAAAAGCTGAACGCTACACACATTGTTTTTAAAAAACATTTTCTTCCTCCATGCCTTTTAAAACAAAAGGTTTTGAAAATAAACAATATATATATGTACCGGAATAGTATACGTATTTCAAGCGTTAAATTTGAAACTGGATTAATGTGGGTTTAAGTGTCATTATTGGTGGTAAATGCGGGCTTTTGTTTATATGTACGAAATGGTTACTTGTTTACAATTAATTTGCATAAGCATTCATACAATACTTTATTGTAAAACATTCGTTCGTCACATTGTGGGCACTATTATATATTAAATAAATTTCAATTTCCGGTTACTTTTTAAATCAACTTTTTAAAAATAATGTATTGTATATCATATTCACTTGTGCATTTATTGGAAATTATTTAGTTTTAAATATATATAGATATATAGTAAAAAAACTCACATTTGTAAATAAATTTAAATTATTGCTACAATTTTACTTGAATTCTTTCTTATAACTAAAACTTGTATTTATTTATAGGACATTAAAATTCTAATTAATTGTTAATTGAAACCAAAATGTTAAAAGAAATGATTGAACTTTTTTTAATTAAAATTTTAAAAAAGTAATCTCTTTTGACATTACTTCTTCTATATATTTACAGGGGCTAAAATAGGAGCTGTCAAAATTAGCATATTGAAATTGATGACTTTCCTTACATCACTTAAGCATATTAGGCACATCAACATTTTACTAAAATAAGCATTAAACATCACATTAGCAATATCAATATTCAAAACACTAAAAATATTTTCTTTTTGCAAATAGCATTATCAAATTTACGCTTAGACCAAAAACCCAGAATTTACACATTTCGACAACATGAAAAAACTACTACATTATTCGCTTAAAAATAAATTATATTATGAAATATGTACATATATATAAAGCAGACATCACCAATTGTCCAAAATTAATAATTCAGGGGATAGCCATGCTTTTTTATAACTTCCTTTAACCGTTTTGGATAGGAATCGACCAAATTATTGATATAATCTTGTGGAATTCGATTGTCTTACACATAATTGATTTTTTCCATGAGTGTACCTCGATTTTCCGTTTTATTCACCTCTCGTTTAAGATAACTGAAAAAATTTCATTTACATTGAGATTTGGGCTATATGGAGGCAATTGAACAAAGCTCAGCGTTTTGCTATTTAAAGAATCCTTGGTCTAAGCAATAAAAAAATCCGATAATTTTTAGATTATGATAAAAACCAAGTTACCTTTTGCGATGTATGCACCGGAGCATTATCTTGAACAACCACCAAATGCCCTGAAGCCCTTTGTTGTAGTTTAGACTTGAAAAATTCTTTGAAAATAGCTACAAATTCTGAGCTGTTTAGATGACTACTTGTTTCGCTCCATTTTGGTAGTTGCCCGTACTTAATTCCAAAATATCCATGAAGACATGATGGATGTACAACTTTTTTAACAATACAATTGTTGTCTTGAAGAAAATCGGGACCACAGATGATCGTGGACTGCACTGCCCATGGTTCATATTTCAAAGCACACTCGTCTATGAAAAACACCAATCTCCAAAAACATAATGGACGGTCTTCATACGTTTTGGCAAATTCCACACGTTTTCTTCTATGTTCTGCAGTTAAAAGAAACTTTTTTCGCGTTTTCCTTAACTGCAGATTAGCCGATTTCATCCGATTACGAATAAGTGAATATGAAAAATTGGGTACTTCTTCGTTTTGTATTTGCTGGATAGGCTTTATTCTGTTTCTTTTTAGTTTGGTGATAATAAAAGTATCATCTCGTTTGCTCGTTGATAGTGCAGGTCCTGTTCCTGCTGTTCTTGGACGTGTATAATCCTTTAACACACAGTATACAGTTCTTGTAGTTATATAAAATAAATCCGTTATTTGTTCAACAGTCAAACCCATATTATGACTTTTTTTGATTTGTTCGTAATTTATAACACTTAAAAAATAGCTTCCAGTATTTAAACTCATTGTAATCACACCATATATATGTTCAAAATTGTGCCAAGGTCAAGAGTTCAAGTTTAATGTTAGATAGGTTAATAAAACAAAAATGAAAGGTAAAGTAATTAAAAATATTCTTTGATCTTTTCACACCATAATTAATGTTAAATTTTCCATACATATAAAATATAAAAACTGATCAATTTTTTTATATATAGTGTATGAAGTGACGTGTGCTGGGTTATGTAAACACTTATAAAATTATGTAAAGAACAATATTTTTTTTTTGAAATTTTTGTTGCGTAATCATTTTATGTTATTAACTTAATATGTATATAATTTTTAAGTGTAACTATTACCATTTACCCACTTGAATGCAATTTATCCAAAAATTCCAAGGCACTTAACCATTTATAATGATAAAAAAGTGAATAAACAATTAACTTTAAGTATTGATAGTCCATATTATTTTAGCATAATTACTTTGTTAAAAAAATATAACTTTCAAGTTAAAACAGCAAAAATTGAAAACTAAGAGTTTACTGACAAGTACCATTTTAGACCCTGTACAATAGCATTTTTATTGCTTTTTAAATAACACAAGTAACTTTTATAAAAAGGAGTTTTCTTTTCATAATAACACTCTTTTGTAAATAGTGAAAAGCACATTAATACAAAATTGTTAAACCAATTTTATTTTTGAGTAGAAAATGACACTAAATGGAAACATGCTTCCATTATGTTTTAACAATTATTGTGTTTCTAAAATTATTTTCTAATAATTAATAAAGTAAAAATATATTTGTCCTTTTTTAATATAAAACTAAAAATATAATTTTGTCGTATAAAACTATGTTATTAGGGTTTCGACATTTATGTTAATGACGAATAAAACAAATTAACATTTTACAAATACTAAACGAAGATGAAATAAAAATCCATCGTTGTATAATTACAGCATCCAGTGCTTAGAATAACTAATATTTACAAAATAATGTTTCAGGTGTTATTAATGATATATATATATATATATATATATATATATATATATATAGAGAGAGAGATATATATATATAACAATAATAATAATAATGGTAATAGTAATAATAATAATAATAATAATAATAATAATAATAATAATAATAATAATAATAATAATAATAATAATAGTAATAGTAATAGTAATAATAATGGTAATAGTAATAATAATAATAATAATAGTAATAGAAATAGTAATAATAATAATAATAATAATAATAATAATAACAATAGTGATAATAATAATAATTGTAATACTATTAATAATACTAATAACAAACAGTAAATAACTATATTGCGATTGTCATTAGAAAATAATTTTATTCTAACCGCAAGTGGATAAACAACATTTATTTAAAAATATATTGCATAATTTTGTTTTGTAAATATTATTATTATTACTATTACTATTATTATTATTATTATTATTAATATTATTATTACTATTATAATTAATATCATTACAATTATTACCATTATTATCATTACTACTACTATTATTATTGCAAAGCTCTTTTGCTTTGAAAAAAAGCATGGGGTAATAAGATAACAATTACAGTAAAAAAACAAGTCCCATAATTGAAAAAGAACATGAGACTTGACATTAAAGATTTTGCAAATCAAAGAATGGGCTTACTTTCGGCTTTTACTCAACCCTGTCATCTGTGCAACTCTGTCATCCAGATACGTGCGATCACTTATTTGCCGTTGTTTGCCGGAATGGCGTCTTCCTGTTTTATTTTGGTAGCAGTATAAATTTTTACAGAGGTCAGGTTGCCAAATTAAATGTGCAATTAATATATTTGTTTTCCTTCTTACCAAGTTGACCTAGAATGCCTAATAACGTAAATTACAACTTAATTTTTAAGTTATTTAATTAAATATCAGTTACAAAAATTGTCGCATCAAACTTTGTTTACACAACGTTAACACAAAGTTGTATAACGCAACACAACGGGATAAAAAACTACTAGTTTGTAGTCAACTTGAGTGTTTTTGATTGTTTGTACAAATAAATTGAATATTACAAAATGTATTTTTTTTAATTGGTTACGTTTCCGGTAATTTGTTTTCACTTGAAAGCACTTTTGTACAATGTTCCCGTTGTATCTTTTAGTGTACAATATTTTTATTGAATGTAGAATAGTTTGTCGTATACATCAATTGGATGTAGTAAAATATAAATGTACCAGTCTATGTAAATGATTACTGTTATTTTTCTAATCACTGCAAACGGATTGTCATGCATATCATGATGTATTCCTATTAAATACATATATATATTATACAAAACCCTATCGCTTGTGGCAATAAGATAACACTTATAGCAAAACAACAACAGAAACAACAAAGTCTCGTTGACATTAAAGATTCTGCAAATCGAAGATTGAGCTTCCTTTTGGCTTTCACCCAACCCTGCCATCTGTGTAACTCTGTCATCTAGATACGTGCAATTACTTCTTTGCCGTTGTTTGCCGGAATGGCGTCCTTTTATTATTTCCACAGCAGTATTTTTTTTTACAGAGGCCTGGTTACGCTCAAACCTTTCTCCTTTATCTAGGCTTTGGACTGGCAAGATTGATTTATTTCTGGTCCAAACAAGGCGGAGTTTTAAATACATTTAGTAAATGTTTTTTGTCATGACTCTATACTTACTAAATATTATACCATTAATTAATTTTATTTAGAACAATTTGTTATAAATTATAGTTTCAATGTTAATAACGTGTAGCAGTTAGTTAAAAACAAAATTTACATTTACGTAAAAATTGACGTTAGATTACAAAACATTATGAATGTTTGTTGCATTTGATCAATATGTATATATGAGGAAATTATGCCAGTTATTTGAAATATATTTTGGAAATAGTAATTACTGATAATAACTTATTTTAATGCATCAATAATAACCGTTGTCAATTAAATGTTTGACACAATTTTTTGAACAAAAAACCAATTTAAACTGGACATTTTTAAAATGTAAAAAATTATACATAGCATTAACATTAAAAAAAGTAAGTATGAATTTTTTTAAATTTTGGAATTAATAATTTTAAACTACTGCTTATTCAAACATTGTTAATTTATTCATAAATTTTGAATTGTGTTACAAAATGAACAAAAATTAAATTTATCGTAAAAAATCTACAAGTAACCTCTGTTCCGATAATCTTACATTTATGCAAATTAATTATTAAAAAACTTGCATTTTTAACACTAAATTTAATTTATATATTATTATATTATTACAATTTTTTTCAAAATAATAATTTGCTTCGTTTAAGTTATATAAAAAAATTAACGCTTTAAAAAGCACAAATAATCTATTAAGATATCAATTACGGTTTACACTTAATTTGATTTAGACATCTACAAGTAATAAATTTATCAATGTGGTCTAATTATTTATTGTTATTTATTTTATGTTTGCTACTTCGAATGTTTTACGAAAAACATTTTTCAGCTGTAAAAATGTTAGTAAAGCCAAACGAGGATCCGCATTTTAGTGGGCCGGTGATGGGATTCGAACCCCGATGCCGCCGATGTCCGAATTCGAGCGCTGTACCGCTAGACCACCCCGGTACGATAAATGGAAAGTTGGATGAGCATAAGTTCGGGTTCCGCTAGAAGCTCCAAATGTGTCCCCCGTTTGGCTTCGCTAAATATCTAGTTACTCAGACAATTTCCTGTAAAACATTCAAACAATAACAAACGATTGAAATTAACTAGTTAAGATTGGTTTAAAACTGTTCAAAAATGTTTCTCTACTTAATTATAATATTAAAGAGTCAGTTCATGTTATAATTGTTTTACATATCTCATCAAACTGCGTTGACGTTTGATGTATATGCATTATTATTAATTTATAATTATTGCAAAACCTTTTGCTTTAAAATAAGCAAAATTTTAAACAAGATTTTATAATTCAAAAAAAATGTGGACAACAAAATGACTTCCAAATATTTTATTGAATCCCATGAGACATTTATTTTAACAAGATCTTTCCAAATGGTTTGTAACAAATCGTTTTTAGCCATTATCAATTATTTATTCCAAAACGATTTTTGCTGGTCTTATAGGTAGAAAATGTAGAATTTGACTTTATAATTTTGTTTCACACTGATTGAAGTTTCTTTCGGTTTTTACTCAACTCTGTCAACTAGATCGTGCTATGACGTCCTTTCTTGATGGTTTCTGTAACACTATAAGTTGTTTACAGAGGTCAGGTTTCTACCCTCCTCCTTTATCTAGGCTTGACAGTGGCTAAATTGGTTTATTTCTGATTTTATCTAGGTGCAGTTAGTATTCTCTATAAGGAGTATGTACGTAAAACAACCAAAATTATTTTAACTAAATACAAAGCTTAAAACGGTATTTTTATGTAAGTTAAAATAACGAGTTATAGCTCACATTTTTATTTAGTTTGTAATTAGGTAAAACGTATATAGTTTTACAACTAACATTTATAAGTTAGAAAAATTACAAATAGTTTAAATAAATAGTAAAAACCAAATAGAAATATATTTAAATACACATTGAAATCTATCAACCAGCTTGCTTCGATTCGTTAAAACGTTTGATTATTTACGCTAAAAACAGAGGTGAGCGTAACAAGAAATACGACAGTAATAATAAACAAAAAAAACGAATTTAAATTATTTAAAAAATATTATTATTATTATTATTATTTACTTTACAAATCACAATTTTGCTTTATTTCAGTGAGTCGAATATTCTAATTACGCCGTTTGCTCAAATTTTATCCATCCTTAATCGGGTGCGAAATATTTTGTCAAATCAAATTCAAACGTAAGTTGATTGTTCCTTTTGTTGAGACAATGAATTAAATTGCACTATTAATACAGCGTTTTGTAAATGCATGTTTAAACGTGCACAACAAACATCTTACCGATGACTGCTTGTATTCAAAATGGTTATGTCATTTAAATGCATTACTTACAAGTAACTAAAATGTAGCACCTAAAGTTATAATTATTCTGCACCTATTATATGCTCCGCAAAGAACAACAATAAATGCAGTAAAACGAATTAGTAACAATTTATATAATTGTTAAATAAAACATTTTGTAGTGTTCTTAATGCGGAAAAAAAATGTATCATTAAATACCGATAATAATATGAACTGAAACAAACTAAAACCCTTTTTAAAATAAGTTAAATAGTAACTTATATAAATTTATTATTATTATTATTATTATTATTATTATTATTATTATTATTATTATTATTATATTGAAATTAAATAAACTTGCGTGGTAACGTGACTATGGTGATCACAACACTAAATGCTGGCCCACGTTCGGTTTCGCTAAAAAATGTCCACTGCTGAAAATCTTTTTTTCGTATAACATGTAAAATTGAAATAAATAAATAAATAGTATTTCAGTAAACGTACATACAGTATTATAAAATATTGTTAAAAAATATTTAAGTAAAAATTATTTAATGCCAAAAAATAATAATTTATTAATTAATTGTAAAAACAAAAAGTGCATTATTAATAACATGGTTATGAACATGTCAAACCATTAAACATTATATTAAAATTATAAAGTTGTCATGGTAATAATATAAACTGTTGGTTTATTTAAAAAATAAACCAACAAAACATCAAGTTGCCTAATACAAAGCAAAAAATGGTAATTTATAAGGATTACACAAACTATAGTTTTAATAGATAGTACAGATTAATTAGGCATTAAAATTCTATAATTAAGTGTTTGAACAGTAAATATTCTATACTATTAACATATAATTATTGTATAATGTGAATGCTATTTAATCAGTAAAAGTCCTAACCAACTTAAACTGGAAAATGTAAGCGAAGAGTTGTTCATGGTAGATCAAGAAGACTGGGAGCACGAAAATGTACCTAAAAACGTTCATTCAAGTCGCCGGCACAAAACAGCGGAAAAATTGAATTTGGTGAATAAATTGGCTAACGAACCTTTATCAAGTAATGTTTGTAAGTCACGTGATAGTAATTACATAATAACATATAATTTATTGTTAATTAAACGTGATGAACATGCATGTTTTCTAATAGGAACTAATAATTATATCTTAATTAATTGATTGATCTTTTATCTACAAGTAGTACATAAACTTATAATTGGTTTACCTATATAATATACTGCAAAAAATAAAGATATATGCATAAAGTTTATATATATATATATATATATATATATATATATATGCTGTTATTTATTTAAGACATATATAACACTTATTAATACATGTTTAAGATAATAACTTACTGATATTTATACAAAATAATATTTACAAAAAAAATTATAATCATAATATACAACAATATTCGTTCTAGCAACAAGCACATATAATTTGTTAGAAAAAGGATTTCATAGATTAAAATAGAAAAAAATTATATAAGAAAATTACAAACCTTATAATGTAAACAATTTAAGTAACATTCACTTCTAGTATAACTTCAGCAAGCCTCATTAAATCTGAGTCTATTTTGTGATCCCTAACAAAATTTACCTCATCATCCATGATTGAACTTTCGTAACACACCAAACACATTTTATAATCCATCTTATATTTTTTATTTTTTTATATTTTATGTTTGATACTTTGAATGTTTTACGAAAAACATTTTTCAGCAGTGGACATTTTAGCGAAGCCGAACGTGGGCCCGCATTTTAGTGCCAGTGGTGGGATTTGAACCCATGTCCACCGAGGTCCGAATTCGAGCGCTGTACCGCTAGACCACCCCGGCACATATTTTATTGTAGGATAACTTTTACACTTTGTACAATCCTTTATTAGATTTCAGTCCTTGTTGACAGCTCAATAGAACACGTAATACGGCCAACTTGTAGGCTCGCCTTTGGCAAATTTATGCACTATTCGAACATCAAACATTTGTCAATTTTCTTTCTCCACTACCTCTTGTATGGTTTGCTGTCAACGTTCACATTAATTTTGGAAATGTTTTATTTACAAAATGTTTCTACACACTAGACACGTTTATTTTATTTCTTTTTTTTACAATTCTATAGATGTTTAAATAAAAAATTTTTTTTGTATTAGACACAGTTTAAATAAATAAATATTTACATAAGGTGAATAAAAAATGTCATACCTAGCAAAATTGAACACTGTTGTACCTGAAAAATAAAAATCTAACATGTGTTAGTTAAAATTATTTTATATAAAAAAAAATTATTATTTTATTTTTTAAATAGAGTAACTATTTTAAAATACAATGCAATTTGTGTGTTTTTATTCAATCATTTATTTTATTTATACAAATAAACAAATAAACAAAATAAAAATGTTTTTTTTAATTAATTATTTTTATAAATAAATTAAACATTTTGACAAATAAACATTGAGCCAGAAATAATTGGATATTCGATAACGTACCACAAGCACAATTTAGACGTCGTACAAATCTTTAAAAAATATGTGCCGGGGTGGTCTAGCGTACAGCGCTCGAATTCGACCTCGGTGGACATAGGTTCGAATCCCATCGCCGGCACTAAAATGCGGGCCCACGTTTGGCTTTGCTAATTGTCCATTGCTGAAAGATGTTTCTCGTGCAAACATTCAAAGTAGCAAACATGAAATAAATAAATAAATAATAATGTGTAAACGTTTTGTTTTGTTATTTTAAAACAGATTACAATAAATAATTCATCTTAAAAACAAAAATCATCTTTAAAAAATTAGGTCACTTTATTTTGTTTTGAATTAAAATGGAATTTCTTTTGTTTTAATTATTGCATAAACTCAAACTAGTTGAAGTATTAAATCAATGTATTATGCTATTTTTAAAAAGTAGCTAATGAAAAAGGTTTTATTTTTTTACTAAATATTACATTTCAACAATTATTGGTATATTCATTTTAGAATTATATATTTAAAATTGAACGTTAAGAAAATTAATCTATTATACAAAGGAATACGTTATATTGTAGTGTAAACAATGAACGATACACACATATAGGGAAGGAGAGATAGGAAAAAAGAATATTGTTATTAATGTAACCAAAATAATTATATAGTAACAGATTGTTAAACAGTAAAATTAACTTCAAATACATTTCGATTTTAAACCTTATTGTTTTATACGTTTTGTGCAAATATACTCATTTTTAAATTTTAGACTAATTTTAAACATATTTTTTATTATCTATTTTTAGTACTTTGAATGTAACGCATCATTTAGGAGTGGACATGGTTTAGCGAAGCCGAACGTGGACCCTCATTTCGTGGGTTAGCAATGGGATAGGAACTCGTGATCATTTAGGTTTAGTTCGAGCGCTGTACCGCTAAGCCATCTCAACACAGTTATTTTGTTTGAATCATTATATTTTGAAAGTGACCATATAATGTAATTGATCGCTAGTGTAGGATGAAGCGCAACCTGCGCTTAATATGAAAAGGATTGAAAAAAAAACAACATGATGGTAAAGAATTGAAAATATAATTGGCATAACAATGTTTGGTAAAATATGAATATATATTTCGATTTTTAAAGTTAAATGATTAGTCTACAAATAAATATCTATTCAAATAAGCGTCCTCAACGTATTACAGTTTAGCTGTCTGTTCTCCTGAGGCTGTCAAACACTTGGTGCACAAATATCTGGAAAACATGTTTGGTAACGGCGGAAATGTTAAAGCCAGATTTGGAAAAGTCTTTTATTGACTGAAATCAATAGGGTCATGTTCTTCCATCCGCCTGAAGACAAAACTTTGTTTCTAAGCAACATAAATAATTTGTACGGCAATATATAGGAATAAAATGTGAAAACGAACAGATAAGATTGATAAAATGGTGAATGTTTGTTATTGCCGGTTTTTTAAGCGTTTTTTAACGGTTACTTGATTCAATTAAAAAAACTGCCACTTGTTCACTACATGACATTATTAAAATTAGACAATTTTAAAATATTTTTTTAAATTATAAAAAGTAAAGCAATAAATATTTTGCTAGAATGGCAAATTTAATTTAATTCAAATTTTTTAAATATGCATAAATAATTAATAACCATCTAAAGTAATAAAATACAAAATTTTTAAATTATTATTTATTATATATACATAGATAAAATACTTTGTTTGCTGATTAACTTATAATAATTGTACTTTCTATTTTAATCCTCTTTATTATTTAATTTTCGTAAGACCATTAATCACTAAGCTTTTCATAATAAAAAAAATGGCTTTTTTAACAGCTCTATGCAGTTATTTTAATGCACAAAAAATACACTTATTTTGTTCAACACAAAAAGGCATTATTTAGTCTAAATTAAATTTAGTTTATTAAACTAAATTTTAAAAGTTTGAAAAGCTTTTCAAAATTGTGTACAAAGACAATGCAATAACAATGCAAAAAATTATATATTGTTGATTATTTCGGATAAATATTATGTAATCACGTCGATTGTTTATTGGTGTTTAAATGTTTGGACGTAACAAACAGTATAGTTAAACGAGAAACCGCATTTAGTACCGGCAATGATAATTAAACTCAGGCATACACAACTTTTAGTTGAGCGTTGTACTACTTGACTACATTTTCTGTTAAATATAATCAAACGTTTTAGAACATATATATTTTGTACATAAAACATTTAATGTTACATGTAGTGACGACCATCAATCTTTACTTATCAGTACTAATTATATGTAATTACTGATTACCCCGGTGGTTTAATAGCACAGGGCTCGATATAGACCTGGGTTTGAATCCCACCACCGGCCCACTAAATGCGGACCAATTGGTTTTGTTAAAATGTCCACTACTCTAAGATGCGTTTCATTCAAAGTAGTAAATATAAAATTTAAAAATTAATTAATTTAAAGATGCCAACATAATTAATTGTTTTAGTAGATATTTTTAATAAATTTAACTTATATATACAATTTATTTATTGAATATGTACTTTATTAAGTTTGTTAAAATTTGCACTACAGAGAAGATAAAAACAGATTTTATATATATATATATATATAATGTTTTGCTTATTACAAACATTTATTATTATATTATTAATATACAAAACCCTTTTGCTTTAAAAATAAGCATGGGGCAATAAGACAACAATTACAGCAAAACAACAACAAAAATAACAAAGTCTTGTTGGCATTAAATAATTTGCAAATCGAAGATTGCGCTTTCTTTCGGCTTTCACTCAACCTTGTTATCTGGTAACTTTGCCATCCAGAAACGTTGTCATTTTTTATTGTTTCCGCAGCAGTATAAATTTTTATAGAAGCCAGGTTGCCAACCTTGCGCTCAAACCCTCCTCCTTTATCTAGGCTTGGGACTGGCTAGATTGAATCATTTCTAATCCAAACTAGGCGGAGTTACAAACATTTAAATATTTATTTTTGAAATAAATATTAAAAATAAATAAATAAAATAAATATAGTTTCACAATTATTTTTTATACTGTGATATGCAAGCCAGAAAGTAGATTAATAAAATTAACTATGTTACTATAATTTTTATTTATAACTTTTAATTATTATTGTAAATGTAAGTATTTATTAGTTTTCTCTGTTTTACAACTTTAAATGTTTTACGGACGTTAATGAGGATTGAATCCATTCCATTACAACAACTTTTAATTTTATAGTAAATAGAAGGTTTTCAAAATTATATATAAATTGGCGCCGTTATTATAAAAAAAATAATTTTTTAATATAAATGAGAAATGAAATAAAACCTTTAATCTTCATAAGACATTCGTATAAACTGGGCGATTATAGAGCTTAGCAAATAAAAAAATTAAATAATTGCAATGGATTTATAAATTTGCCTTGTGTTTAAAAAATTTTCAAACAATCCTTTTAGGCCAAATTCTATCTGTTTTATATCAAATTATTTTTATAAGTGTGTTATTAATAACTGATTAAATGGATAATATAAAGGTATGTGTGTTTATGTTTTGAGAAAATATAACATTTTTTAAAAAGTAAATTAAAGATTTCGATATTAAATTAATTTAAATTCAATGTAGCAATAAACAAACCATTTTTTTGCACAAAATAATTTATTGTATAAATTCAAAATATTTTTTTAATATTTAATTTTTGCAGAATTGCTTTGACTGCCATCTTGATACCCGATCAAAATCGATTTTAACTTACTAGTAAATAAACATGTGGATTAGTAAGGCTTCTCTATCTATACACAAACATCCACCGTAACCGGTTCCAAGTACAGTTGAAAAAGGAGAAGGGTCTGAGTGCACATTTAGCCCTTTGTAAAAAAATATCGTTAAAGAGCAATAAGAAGACACTACTTCATTAAATTATGGCAAACAAGTGAAACTAGCGTATGGTTTGGCGGCCTTCAAATTGACCTTCAAAGTCAAAAATGTAACAGAACAATCTTGTTACCCTATTGTATTTGGAGCAAAAGGGTTGCAAAATAAATAGTAAACAGAATACATACATAGACAGTATGGAAAAGAAATAACTGTTTAATTTCTTTCAAAAAACATTATGTATGATTCAAACTACACGTAGTACAAGTTTTGTGGTCTAGCGGTACAGAGCTCGACTTGGAACTGCCACCGGCCCACGTTCGGTTTTACCAAAAAATGCGTTACCTGTAAATATTCAAAGTTGTTGAAAAATAAATACTAAATTGTGACGTTATAATTTTTGACATTTTATTTGATAAATACATTTTTAAAACATAATTATAGGGATTATTGTTACTTTTCGATTTTAAAATAACAATTTCTGCTTGAATGCATAGCTTTAACGTAGAGAATCTATTATATGTTTTATTTGTTAATTTACTTAATAAATGCATTTTAATAGAGTTTATTGCTATAAATTGTTTTCTCAAATATAAACAAAATTATATGTTTACATGCCATCGTTGTAGAAATTACCAAAATGCCAAACGTATACCTGGATAGATGGATATAGGTTTGTGTAAATTGCAAATTGTTTACTTGTTAAAACATTACTTCTCTAAACATGTAACGAGTTTATTGTAAAAAATTAATTAAACACTGTTTTAAACGTTTAAATTGTTGATGCGGATAATAAACCGATTAATCTAATTATTGGTTACAAAGCAACTGTCAAAGAAAACAAGTTTAAATATTATATAAATGGTTAATTTTCTCAATAAACTTGAACCGAAAAATTAATTGAATTTTTTTATGTGTCAAACAACATCTATATGCAAAATAACAATTTTTCATTGAGTCCTAAATAAATATTTGACTATTTTAAAACATAAATATACAAAACTGTTTGCTTTAACATAAACATCGTGAAAGATTTGCAAATGTACACATTAATAGTAGATACAATTATTTATTTTTGTTTAACAAATGAAAGAATATTTTATTCATTATGATTTGTGACATAGTTACAACTTTATTATTCCTATATTTTTTTTATACGGCATAGCAAACGATTGACTTCGGTAGATTGATAAGCGTAACAAACGTACAAGAATAAAGACATTTCGTGGCTGGTAAACAGCGCTACTGTTCGTAAAATGTGACAACAACACCTGACCTTTTGCTAAAGCTATATCCTTTTGCCTAACGGCTAGATGTAATACACAAATACCTCAAGATACCTTATAATTATCCTGGGTGTATGTTTGCACTTACTCGCAGTAAGGGAGGCCTAGTTATACCGCTGTGCACTCAATCCCTGCTGTTATTGGTCTAGATGCGTATAAGCATCTAGTATAAGATGCACCACGTGGAAGAAAAACAGTCAGGAATATCACCATCTTTAGAAAGTGAAACTTTATAAGCATTACTCAAATTCTCAGGATTATTGACATTCTAGAAAACATGGAATAATTCACAATTTTTGTGGTTATCCTTTCGCAGGGCCATACTAATCTTTTCTGTATTGTTTTAATGTTGAGTATATGTACAGTCAAAGCATAAGGCAACACGGTTGTTCCTTGGTACGATTGAACTTTACATTTTTACCGGTGAAAATTTAGTAAATAAAAAAATGGAGTTTTATTTGAAATTTACTCAATACCAATATTACAATCATACTTTTACTTATCTGCCATAATTTTATTAATCTTTTGACACCATTTTTAATTATTAAAATTTGTCAATACATGTAAGAATTTGTAAAAAGGAATAATTAGAAAAACGTTTTTTAACACTAAATTAATGTCAACCAGTTTTAAGTCCGCGTTTTAAACGCAACCCAACCTGATTCCAATCATGACAGGGTTTGGTAAAATCAATTGAAATTCAATTATAGAGAACAATTTTGCTATTTCCAAGCTGTTCAGGTCAAAAGGGTTTTGAAAATAATAATAATAATAATAATAATAATAATAATAATAATAATAATAATAATAATAATAATAATAATAATAATAATAATAATAATAATAATAATAATACAGTGATTGTTTGCTAATTATTCGTTTGCCAAAACAAAATTAGTACATATAACTTTTAACACATTTTTTTCACAAGAAATTGAATGTTTTTTTCTCTTTTATTTGTTTCAAGTTTTGACTCTTACAATTGACATTTTTAACAAGCGGTTAGTTAGCGGTGCCAAACAAGGGTCCAGTAAGGAGACTCGAACCTATGGCCACAAGTAGTCCAGTGGTATGGCGTTTGATTCGAACCTGAGTAGGCATGGGTTCGTTGAAATGTCCAATTTTGGAAAACGTTTTGCGCAAAACATACAAAGTAGCAAACATGTTACAATTACAATTTGGAATAGCCTTTCCTCGCCACCATTCCGGTGATTTTCATTAATTTAACCGATTTTGCTTTGACAGTTCAACCTTTTAAACTCGACCAGTCACAAATGGACGAATTGATGAATGAATTTGATTGGTGTTTGCAAATGTTGGAAAGCATGCAATCGAAACGGTCCGTAAGCAACTTAACACGTATCAAGGTTAGCATGAACATTTTAATTGGTTAATTTATTATTATGACTATTATTATTATTATTATTATTATTTCTATTATTAATAATAATATTATTATTATTATCATTATTATTATTATTATTATTATTACAAAAACTTTTGCTTTGAAACAAGCATATGGGGTAATAATACAACAGCAACTGAATAAACGACAATAAAATCGCATAGATTAGGAAAATCTTTATGCGTTCGAACATTTTATCAAAATGTTTGACTAATCCCGTAATATATTCATTCCAATTAGATCAACCGGAATGGTTTTTAGCCAAGTTTTTGTAGTTTACCCTAACTTTTATTTTGCTATCTTTAATAGTTCATTCCAAAATCGTTTTTACTAGTCTTTCGAACAATAGACGTTTTTCGTCCAATTGAAGATTGAGCCTCTTTTTGACTTTCACTTAATCCTGGGCCAGATTAACACTTTTTTGCCGTTGTTTGCCTGAATGGCATGCTCTTATTGGTTCTGCAGCAATAAACATTCTTGCGATCAAACCCTTTTCGCTTATCCAGACTTGGAACTAGCTAAATTAGCTTATTTCCAACTTTTCTAAACGGAGTTTTTGATCAATTTAATATAGGCTGAAAGCTATTTAACTATAATATGCAAACCTACTCTATAATGCAATGCCTTTTGATAATGACTAAAAATGTTTTTAAAACCACACTATTCACCGTATTTATTGCATTTACTGATTATCAAATGACTTTATCAATATTTCATTTTTGTGTTGTTGTTGTTGTTGTTATAGTGAAAGTATGTTTCTGTTCTCTACCGCTCAATGCAATATATAATAATGTTACTACCAATTATAGTAGTATCAGAGCTACTATAAACTTTAAATTGACGCCTGTTAACCACCCAAATAGAAAAAAAGCCGACACAACGTTTTATACAACCATTTTATATAAATTAAATCTTTCCGATAAGATAAAGTTCTCAATAGGGCGACATAAATGTTTGTTTTGTGCTGTTGAATCAAAATAATTAAACATTGACAGATTGTATAAAAGTTTGTCTAAATTTACATAGAAAAAGTCTAGTTGAAAGAAAACAATTTGTACGCAAATTGAACTATTAATAATGATGATTATTTTTATTTCGTCTTTACTAATTTCAATGTTTTACGGAAAACGCATTTTTCAAAAGTGGACCATTGCAGCGTAGCCAATGATGGGCCAGTATTTAGTACCTCCAGGCCCGCGTAGGTGCGAGTCAAGCGCTGTAGCCCTAGATCCCTCCTGCATTTATTATTGCTATTCTTTCTATTTGAACAGTTTTGCACAATGCTCAGTAAAGAATTGGCTACACACGATGGTTCATCTCAGCATTCAACATCGCCCCAAAATAATTCCGATTCGGCTCCATCGGACAATTCCAATTTGACAAAAGTATTTCGGCCCTATTTGACGAAAAAACGAACCAATATGGCCGATTCTCAAATTACAGGTCAAGTGTCGGAATACATTTACAAAACATTTATTGAAGATGACGATGATGTGTATGAAGATTATTATGAACGCTGCAATAGTCATCCCAATGCCGAAATTAATGACGTTGATTTGGAACATTTGAACGCCCATTGTGATAAAAATAGCATTTTGTTTGTTGAGGATATGACAGATGCCAAAAGTGTAGATGATGCCAAAATGGTGCTATTTCAAGACCAACATGTTGAGATAATGAATAAAGTAGGTAATGCGCAAATGATTGCAATCGTATTTTACAAATTGCAGAGCTAGTGTCTAAATACGTGTCATTTTTTCTTTTGTTAGTTTTTGAAAGAAAATGAAGACAATTGTGCACCAGATTTATTCTACCTTCATGAAATTACGGGACATCGGGCACTGAGCTTGTATGGATTGCGGATATTTCAGGTAAATTGTATTAGTTGTTGTGTCAGGATAGTTTAGCAGTACAGCGTTCGACTTTGCTAAAATGTCCACTGCTAAAAGATATTTTCCGTCAAACATTCAAAGTAGTAAACATGAAAAAGTAAATGATAAATGTCGTTGATAACATGCAATAGTTTCTAATAACAGAAATTCTTAAATTTAGGGATGCTAATGATCCTAAGGATTTGAGTAATAATTATAAAGTCTCAATTTTCATGATGATAATATTCCCAACTGTTTGTCCTCCACATGGTGCATCCTGGACCAAATGTTTATAGGCATCTAGATTGATAACAGCGGGGATCGAATGCACAGTAATACAACTGGTTTTCCGCTTTAGTGGGTGGGTGCAAGCATACATCCAAAATACTTAAAAGGTTTCTTAATGTATACGTACATCATTTGTAGCCCTTGGACTAAGGTAAATAATCCCGACAAAATATCAGGCGGTCTCGTCAAACTTTGCAAACAGTGGCGACGTCACAAGAATGCCGTCTATATTAAAAAGCTTTTAAAACAAAAAAATATTATAAATTGTTTAAAAATGCCAAGTAAACTTGTATGTATATATGTGAGCATTTATTTTATTTCTAAAATTATACAAAAAACTAGAATTTTTTTTGGGTAATCATGTCCATATTTAACACAATTTAACTTGAAAAAATTAAAGATTAGCCAACATTTTGCATTTGTTTAAAAATGTAGCGCATCAATCAAATCTTTATAATGTGTAAAAAAATGTATTTTGAATAGAATAATTTATTTTAATACATAAATTAAAAAAAAAGCAATTTGATTTAAATTTATTGCCTACTATATATATATATATATATATATATATATATATATTTAACAGTTGGACATTTAAGGAAGTCAAACAAAGTAAAACGTGATAAATTTCAAACATTAAGTTTACACAGTTTCGTGTCTGGCGGTGTAAATTGAAATTGCTAACATTCATTTCTTAGTCTGTAGATTAAAACTCCTTTTTTTACAGCTTTTTCCTTTTATATAAGCAATCACTATTTTGGGTCAATTTTCTCTGTATCAAACCAATTTGAAGCATCATGTGTAACATGTTACACTACCAGATGCTTTTCTTGCTGCTGGCTAAATCAGGCGGAATATTTATCATGATGGATTAAAATTCTCATCCGTTAGTTAATCTTTCCACACATTTTATAGTTGACAAATTCTGACTATCGATTACCCCCATTAAGATAATCGCATCCTCTAATTCACAACAAATAGCATCTGTTTCCAAATAGGTAAATTTTACTCGAATGAATGCGTTTTTGATATGGTTTATGCCAATATATATCCCATTTCAATAAACAATACTATTTTATAATGATTTATTCAAAGTTTAATTATTTTTAAACTTTTTTTAACTACATTCCTTATTATATTGACATACACTAGCCAGTATAGTTTGTTTTGTCTCTATCATTTGTACTATGTGCCGGCGTGATCTAGCAGTACAGCGCTCGACGCGAACCTGAGTGGACGTGGGTTCGGTTGTCATCCAGTGTTACCACGGTCCCAAGTTTGGCATCGCTAAAAGTAGTAAAACTCAACAGATATTTTGTCTGTTTAGTTTTATAACTAACGGTGAACATAACTTTATCTTTTCAATGTATCTCTAGTGCGGTATTAAAGAATAATGTAATAATTAAAACATTAAATAATAATGCCTTTATTATTAACTTTAATATCAAACAAAATAATTATTAATAAACATTATTCGCAGTATCCGGTTCCGATAATTATAACAAAAATATCACGACTCTAGTCAACATTATTAGGTATGTGAGTTTCTTAATTAGCGGATATATATATCTAATAAACTTTTTCCTAAATTACAACAATATAGTTTATTCTAACAGAACAGTAAGCAATTTTAATAATTTTTGAAAATGTAACATCTAATGTACATAAAAACCGTTTGTTTTAGCCTAATTATCAAAAATTGTTTTGCATATAGCTAAGTAGAAATAGATTATATTTTGAAAACATGGAATTAGCGCATATAAATTATTCGTTAACAGAAATTAAAAATTAATCAATAATAATATAAATATACAAATTCAATTATACATTCCAAAATCCGGTCAAAAATAAGTAGATTGACAGTACAAGATTATTAGCTTTTCCTCTGTATTAAAATCAGAAAACACTGAACAATTAGAATTGATCAATTACTAGTAGCTCAGTAGTTAAGACACCTACTTGACATCATATAGGGTGTGAGTTCATGTTTGTTTGTGATACTTAAAGGTTATGTTCAGCTACTAATTCCAAACAAGAATATACCATTTGTACATTACTTCTAGTTGACTAAGATCAAGTAGATTCATTAATCAATTAAATTTTTAATTTTTAATAATCTAGTTATAAAAAGTTATAAATAACTAAATCATTTTTTTAATAATTCACACTGTACAGGACCGCGATTTGCTTAAGAATCTCAACATTCCCGTTCACGTAATGGGTAAGTGTCTTCAACTGATTGAAGCCAATTACAGTCAAACCAATTCGTTTCACAACGCCATTCATGCCATTGACGTTTTACATATGACCAGCCAATTATTCAGTTATGACAGTTTTCAGGTAAAACGATTAGCATAACGTGTACCGTTATCTATAACTTTATTCTTATTTAACTACTTAATTACAATAAAGTAGTATAATAAATATTCATAAATTATTGTTTTTAGAATATATTTAACGATTTTGAAGTATTTACTACGCTATTCGCTTGTGCTGTACACGATATTGATCATCCTGGAGTAACAAATCAATTTTTAATCAATACAAGTATGTACAATGTAATAATTTCTTTAAGTTGAATTATTTTTACCACTTTTTATGTTTCTGTTGTCACGTGACTGAATAAACACTGGTCTTGGTTTGATTTTGGTCATGTGACCAATTAACCAAAGACATAATTTTGTTAAAAATGTCTACTTATACCACTATAAAACTGTTTTAATAATTATTTATCCATGATAAACAAGTATCGGGGTAAGATGGCGGTATAGAGTTCAACCTGGACTATCACCGACACTAAAATGGGAACCCGCATGTGGTTTCACTGCTGAAAGGCATATTTCTCGTATAACATGCAAAATAGTAAACATAAAATTAAATAATAACAATGATTGAACATAAAATTATTTGGCAATGGAACAGTATCCAATCCCATTGACTCGTTTTGTGTTTAAATTAGGTGTTTTTACAATTTATAAATCAAGCAACAAACATTTGCATCGATTTGTATTCATTTTAAAAAAATAGATGACAAACTCGCCCTTATGTACAATGATATATCGGTATTGGAAAATCATCATTTGCACGTGATTTTCAAACTGTTGTCCGACTATCCAGAATGTGACTTCCGCGTCTACATGAATTCGCAAAACAGTTTTTTATTTCGCAAAATGGTTGTCAGTTTGGTAAGGGACCTTTATTCGTAAAATGTGCACAATCATTAAAGTCAAAAATTAACCGATATTTATATGGAACTATCGTGTTATTCCGTGCTTTATAAAAATCAAGGATTTAAAAAAAAATTCCCTGTGTTGATATAAATTAAAGTTTTAAAAATCATTCATTCATTTTGGTTGGTAATGTGACGTCACAAAGATTGACGAGATTACCTAATTTAATGTAAAGATTATGATCCGTAGCCTAAGGGCTACATTTCAAATACGTATACCTTGAGATACCTTTTAAATATCTTGAATGTATGCTTTCACCCACTGGCTCAAACAGGTACCCAGTTATACCACCGTGCAATCGTTCTATACAAATGCTTATAGAAACCTAGTCAAGGATGTACCACACAGAGGAGGAACATTCAGGACTATCGCCATCATTGAGACTTTATAAGCATTACTCAAATCTTCAGGATCATTAACAAAAATTAAAGTCCTTTATGATGTTCACGTAATTTTAACTTTTTTACGGTTGTTTGGCTAAGTGCAGACCACTTGACACTAAATAAAAATAAATAATCAGTGTAGTTAGCATAGAATAATATCTTTGCAGTAACACACCTCTTCAATGCCACTTCAGCTATAGTTGAACAGATTCGCCCGGAAAGGAAGTAGACTATTCGTCCTAACTAAACTGATGTTCGTCCTGGTATGGGATGCATCGAACAAATTTATCAGCTTGGACGAATTCTTAAATTTCGGTTAAAGTTTTAGTATCCTACTACTCTTCAGCATTTAATTCGCTGAGCAGAAAATAACTCTGGATCGCTTTGTTACGTAATAGAACCGCTCTAAAACTTGTGAATCTCCTACGTGCTCCATACAAGAACTCAACTGCTGTGATCGTCAATTACAACAGATCTATTACAAAGCCTTTCAAAATTTGCAGTAGTGTCCGTCAAGGCTACATGGCTGTTCTACTTTTATTCAACTATGCAATTGATACTATATTTGCCAAGATCTCTGTACAAATGCAAGATATATATGTCAATACTATGTCGTCACCGACTTGGAAGTTGTTGACGATGCTGTCCTAGCTGAGAATGAAATTGTCAAAGTTTCCGGTAAATATTATCTGAAGATCAACCCAAAAAAATCAATCATCATGTTGTCTCAAGCTTGTGATGCGAGGATTGTATTAAATAATGTTGTGCTCCCCAATACAAAAAAAATTACGTATCTGGGATCTTTGATTAATTCTGACGGTAGTTTATCTAACGAAGTCAATTGTCAAACTTGACAATCCACTTTGGATACAAGAAAGCATCAATCCAAGCAAATAGATGGAAATTTTTTCTTCAATGGTTTGCACAGTGCTTCTGTATACAGCTGAAAAATGGTCTGAATTTACAAAGCTTAATAAATTTAAAGCAAAATGTCTTGGATACATTTGGCCCAACGCCCATTTCGCATCTTTCATAACCTTGGATTGTCCAAATGCCGACTGGAAAAAAAGGAAAGGTGGTCAGAAACGTGCTTGGATGGATGTTGTTCGAGACCCTATCTTGGAAACAATGGCTAAGTCGATGGACTGACATATACGTCTCCGAAAACCGCGAACAGTGGAAGGGATCTCCTTTCCAATGAAGATGCGGCTTTGCTACTAATTTATGTTATTTTTGTTGCACACCTCTTCACAAATTATTTTATTGGAGTGTATTGCCTTCGTCAAGTGCTGTACGGCTAAATCACGCCAGAACAATTATTTTTTATTTTATTTATTCATATTTGCCACTTTCAATGATTTGATGGGGGAAACGCATCTTTCAGCAGTGGACATTTTAGTATAAAGCCAAATGTGGGCCAGCATTTCGTGGGCCGGTGGTGGGATTCGAATTCCGATGCCCACCCAGGTCCAACTCGAGCGCTGTACCGCTAGACCACTGCTAATTGCTAAAAACTATAAAACATTATTTTGTGAATGCACGGATCAAAAAACATATCTACTCACAACCCAAATAAGTAGTCTGTACTTATTTTTTTAATAATAAAAAGTTACTCTTTTTAGGTTCTTTCGACAGATATGAGTAAACATATGTCCCTATTAGCCGAACTCAAAACTACAGTCGAAAAACACAAAACGATGAAAGTTGAAGAATTGTTATTAGATACTTATTCGGTGAGAATACAAGTAAGTCAAGTCTATGGTTGTGCATAATTTTAATTATGTAACAAACAATATTTCAATGTTTTCCCCAATGCCATGCAATATTTTTACTAAACTTATGCCAATAACTACGAGAATAGATTCGTGGCTTGTCAACGATCGCGTACTATACAGCACTGGGGAATTATAGCATTCATCCGATTTATTATAAACAGTAAATTTACAGATTCTGTGTCAAGCATTATTAGCTCAGTAGAATAGAATCAGTGGGAAACTTAAAGGCTACTCACTGTCAAACGTTCTAAACACGAATGGAACAGTTGTATAGTGTTGATGGTTGCATTAAACCATGTGAATTAATTATTTACTCATTTCATTGTGATTGGTAACACAGTCACCTCTCCATTATGGTCGATTTCGATTACTCAATAAGCGTAGCGAACGGATAAAGTTTCTTGGCTGGTAGACGGCGTTCTTGTAATGTTGTTCATTGTTCACCACCTAATTTTTCGTTAACGTTATCTCCCTTTGTCAAACGGCTACATACGATATACGTATACCTTAACATACCTTAAATGCACTCTGAGTGTAGGCTTGCACACCCACCTGCTAAAGCGAGAACTCGTTGTGCATTCGATTTCTGATGTCTAGATGCCTATAGACATCTAGTCCAGGATGCACCACGTGGAAAAGAAACAGTCAGGAATATCACCATCATTGGAAATTGGGACTTTATAGGCATTACTCATATCCTTACGACTATTAGCATCCCAATAAGTAAATAAAATGTATTGAAATCGATTGGCAGCTTCTAGAGTGCGTGGTGCACGCAGCCGACTTGAGCAATCCCACGAAACCTTTGCCAATCTACAAACAATGGGTCGATCGAATTATGGAGGAAATGTTCAAGCAGGGCGACATCGAACGTAATCTCAACATACCAATAAGTCCCATGTGCGATCGATACAAAGCCAGTGTGAACAGTTCTCAAGTATGTGCAATATTACTTTCACTTCTATATATGATTATATTCACATAAACATAATTGAATGGGCTTATAGGTAGTTATATATTCCTGTATTGTACCGACAAAATAATATTTAAATACAATGGTCAAGCAATCCATCTTCTACTGGGTTAAACAGATGTTTGAATAAAACTTGATAGCCTTCTCCCATTCCAAATGGATCTTTTGAACGCACGTTTAAGTTGAATAAACAATGACAAATATTAATCATTCATTCATTATTTCTATAATTATACGGTATATTAAACAGTCAACTTCGCTGGCTTGTTAAGTGTAACAAACGGGTAGGTAGTATCTTCGAAATTGACAAGACCTAATTTTTTGTCAGGGTTATCTCTCAGCCTAATGGCTGCATATGACATACATATACAGTTGTGCACGTGGTCTCTGCTGTTATTCATCTAGATGTCTGTGGGCACTTAGTCTAATATGTACCACATGGTGGAGGAACAGTCAGTAATTTCGCCATCATTAAAAATGGTGACTTTATAAGCATTACTCACATCCTCAGGGTCATTAACATGCCACAGATATGAATAGATACTGCACAACTTGTGTCAGCATGAACATTTAAACTCACGCTAATAAAGATTATGTAATTTATTACAATTTTTCATGTCAGTGTCATCGTCATATCTTTATTATTTCTACATACAAATGTAGATGAAAAACGAAGTTTCTTGGTTAATGGAGAGCATCCCTGAGATGATGACACTAGTGTATTCGAATTTTGTCAGACTTTTCTTATTTAACCCAAAGACTACGTATAGATTAATATACATTTCAAATATCCTAGGTGTATGCTTACGCCCATCAGCGCAAGTAAAATCCCAGTTATAGTACTGTGTACTCAGTCCCTGTGGTATTAGTCTAGACATCCAGAGGCACAGTTAAAACTCCATTGTTGCTGTATTTTAGGGATTGTGTTATTTTAAAATTCCGTTGTTTCAAGCTACAAGTCTTCTATTTCATTACCAGCTGTATTTATAATAAATAAATTATATATATATATATACAGGGGCTAAAATAGCTGTCAAAATTAGCATATTGAAATTGATTGACTTTCCTTACATCACTTAAGCATATTAGGCACATCAACATTTTACTAAAATAAGCATTAAACATCACATTAGCAATATCAATATTCAAAACACAAAAAATATTTTCTTTTTGCAAATAGCATTATCAAATTTACGCTTAGACCAAAAACCCAGAATTTACACATTTCGACAACATGAAAAAACTACTACGTTATTTGCTTAAAAATAAATTATATTATAAAATATGTACATATCTATAAAGCAGACATCACCAATTGTCCAAAATTAATAATTCAGGGGATAGCCATGCTTTTTTATAACTTCTTTTAACCGCTTCGGATAAGAATCGACCAAATTATTGATATATTCTTGTGGAATTCGATTTTCTAATACGTAGTTAATTTTTTCCATGAGTGTACCTCGATTTTCCGTCTTATTCACCTCTCGTTTAAGATAACTGAAAAAATTTTCAATTACATTGAGATCTGGGCTGTATGGGGGCAACTGAACAAAGCTCAACTTTTTGCTATTTAATGAATCCTTGGTCTAAACAATAAAAAAATCCGATAATTTTTAGATTATGATAAAAACCAAGTTACCTTTTTGGATGTATGCACTGGAGCATTATCTTGAACAACCACCAAATGCCCTGAAGCATTTTGTCGTAGTTCAGACTTGAAAAAATCATTAAAAATAGCAACAAATTCTGAGCTGTTTAAATGGTTACTTGTTTGGGTCCATTTTGGTAGTTGCCCGTACTTGATTCCAAAATATCCATAAAGACATGATGGATGTGCAACCTTTTTCACAATGCAATTGTTGTCTTGAGGAAAATCGGGACCAGAAATGACCGTGGACTGCACTGCCCATGGTTCATATTTTAAAGCACACTCATCTGTAAAAAATAAAGATCTCCAAAAACATAATGGACGGTTTTCATATGTTTTGGCAAATTCCACACGTTTCCTTCTATGTTCTGCAGTTGATGGTACAGGTCCTGTTCCTGGTGTTTTTGGACGTGTATGATCTTTTAATACACGGTATACAGTTCTTGTACTTATTTCAAATACATCCGCAATTTCATCAACAGTCAAACCCAATTTATGAACCTTTTTGATTTGTCTGTAATTTTTAGCACTTAAGAAATAGTTTCCACTATTTAAACTCATTGTAATCACACAAGATAAATGTTCAAAATTGTGCCAAGGTCAAAAGTTCAAATTTAATATTAGATAAGTTAATAAAACAAAAATGAAAGGTAAAGTAATTAAAAATATTTTTTGATCTTTTTACACCATAATTAATGTTAAATTTTCTATACATATAAAATATGAAAACTGATAAATTTTTTTTATATATAGTGTATGAAGTGACGTGTGCTGGGTTATGTAAACACTTATAAAATTATGTAAAGAACAATTTTTTTTTTTGAAATTTTTGTTGCGTAATCATTTTATGTTATTAACTTAATATGTATATAATTTTTAAGTGTAACTATTACCATTTACCCACTTGAATGCAATTTATCCAAAAATTCCAAGGCACTTAACCATTTATAATGATAAAAAAGTGAATAAACAATTAACTTTAAGTATTGATAGTCTATATTATTTTAGCATAATTACTTTGTTGAAAAAAATATAACTTTTTAAGTTAAAACAGCAAAAATTGAGAACTAAGAGTTTACTGACAAGTACCATTTTAGACCCTGTATATATATATATATATATATATATATATATATATATATATATATATATATATTATATGGTTATATATAAATGTAGCGCACCAATTAATGTGTAAAAAATTATTATTTTAAAAATATATATTAATTTATTCTAGAAACAAAAATATTTAAAAAAAATTAACTAGAATGAAATACGTTACCTACTGTAACACTTAAAAAATAATTAAAAATATAAATTTATTCTAAAACTAATACTCCATTTTAACGTATATTAGGGGACTGTATTATTTTAAAATCCTGTCTTAACCTGATTGTTGTTTTAACCTACAAGCTTTTTATTTCATTATCAGGTATATTTATAATGAATAAATTATTAACAATATTTAGAATTTTAAATTGCTTTTAAAAACACTGTTGTAAAATTGACAAAATATTTTAATTATTATTATCTAACATTGTTGACAATGCAATACAATAAATGTTGTTTATTTATCTTGTGTATTAAGTTAACAAAAATAATTTAAACAAATTTATAAATAATTAACATTGTATGAAAGCCATTAGTTATTAATTTATTACAAAACTCCTTTGCTTTAAAAATAAACATTTTTTTAATCATAAAAACATGTATTCTCCGTTGTAAAATGTTTATCTATTTATTTATTGCAATTGTAGTGTTAAATTATAGCATTTTTTATAAAAGGTTATTATTTTGATAACTTTGTTTTTATCAATGGGATTTTAAGGGATACCTAATCCAGGGTGTTTCTTGGCTAGAATATTGCTTCATTGCTACGGCGCCAGTGTTCACAGGAGTTTGTGAGATAATCTCCTTTAAGAAACGGGATGGATGACACCGGTTGAAGCATCCACGAGTGCCATCAGAGGAAGACCGTTCATACTTTGGTAACTTTAAGTCAGGCTCGTGACGATTAGTTAACAAAGGTAAAATTTTGTTAACTATCCCATCAAAACCTGCGAACGTAATCTTTCTCCAGTCACATTAAGGAAATCAGATGCCTCGAGGGTGTTGGCTTCTGATTCCATAACATACTTTCAAAGTTCGGCTCAGTCTAAGAGCTTAGAGCGGTAACAGACAAGACATTTGCGTAACGAACTATTTTTCATTGCCAACTCATGCCAACCCCCCATTGCTGCTACATTCCGTTGTATTCAACAGGTCAGTTTTATCGATTTCATTGTCTACCCGCTGTGGGAAACGATGTCAGAACTGTTCAGTCCAAATATTCAAAACCTCATCGATAATATGAACGCCAATCGCGACTGGTTCGCCAAAAATGACTACCAACCAGAGCGGCACCAACACGAATTGAACGATGCCTCATAGATACTTCTTCATTCATTATGTGGTATTTGTTAAAATTGACAAAATATTCCATCGTTTAACAAACGCCCCACTCCC
Source organism: Cardicola forsteri (assembly GCA_025895645.1). Classification (NCBI taxonomy): domain Eukaryota; kingdom Metazoa; phylum Platyhelminthes; class Trematoda; order Strigeidida; family Aporocotylidae; genus Cardicola; species Cardicola forsteri. The sequence continues at coordinate 1,767 of JAKXYG010001505.1, read as the reverse complement.
ACCAGCAACAACATCATTGTATAAACAGATAATTTTTTTGGATTTAACAAAAAGTTGACGAAACATTACAACCATGTATTTTTGTTAACCAATAAACTATTTTAAATGTACAATGAGCGTAAATTTTGTTTTAACATTATTTCATGATAATTGGTGAAACAGTTAGTTACTTTATACAACAGCGATCAATTTAGATGGCATGATAAGCGTAAGTACTGTAGAATAACGGAGTTTTCTTGGATTCTTGTAACGAAGCGGCCCGTTTTTTTAGCAGGGCTACAGATGGTAAATACATACTTTAAGATGCCTTTTAAATACTTTGTGTATATGATTACATTCATCCTCCAAAGCCCAGTTATACCGCTGTGTGAACAACTTCGGATTTCAATATATGAACTCCGCCCAGAAAACAAACCAGTCCCAATTGTGGATAATGGATCAGGATCTCTGGCAGTTTTTCATAAACATAACGCCTCAAATACTTTGATATACAGAACCAAATGGAAAAAAACAACGATCCTTCATACAAAAGAAGGAAAAGTTGTAAAAGGGGGAACCTAGCGGTACAGGGCCCGATTTAGACCTGGACGGGGATCGGTTCGAATCCTACTACTGGCACTAAATGCTAAGAAATGCTCATTTCCCGTCAAGACATTCACAGCGATAAAATAAATAAATATATGAAGAGGTTTGACAATTGTTAACATTGTGTCAAAAGGTTGAATAAATCACCAACACTCTGATGATTATTATTTGTTTGTTAAGCTGATGTCACTATTCTGGTTACAATGTGTAGCCAGACTGCACCGTCTTAAGAGATAGGTTCGAGACCCACCACTAACCTCACAAAGTGTCCATTTGCTAAAATGTGTATCCTGTAAAACCTACATTATCATTGGATGATTTTGTAAGAGTTTTGACCGCGATTTTATTGATCAATTAACCGCAGTTAGCCATTCTGATGAAAAGACAAGCAAATTTTTTAACCACCATTTCCAGCACTCCTATCCCTAAACAGGGTTGCTTGGTGATAATACCCAGAGTGATACCGATAACCGTTGTAGCCTTCTTGTCAAGGCCTTAACGACTATAACACCTGAATATCCGTTTGGCTCACAACTGCTAATTTAGTACAGTCTTGATGACTAATCTTCATCGCTAAAGGCCGTTCCACTATCCGCCACTTGTGGACGCTCCAAGTAGGTGTTGGTCTTCCTCCTCAAGTAAACCATTCAAGAAATTCGACAACCAAATAAATAATAATGATAATAAAATGTTCAATTCTCTATTGTCTTATATATATGTATGTCGATAATAAGATAAAACGTGATAAAATCAATTCAATGTAAAATGAACAAAATATAAAAAAACAAAACAATATGTATTATAGGCGAGTTGCAATCTGGACGCGAACCAAATATCGTTGTCGAATCTGATTGACGTTGTATACAACGAAAGTGTTATACCAGAAGCTGCCATGTTCAATACGCTTATGGATACAACTTCCAATGGGATATAGAACGCCGTCTGGACTAGTGTAATGCGTACTGACGTCGGGAACGTTACTGCCGCATCCTGCAACACACAAATTGTGGGAACGGTAGTGCTAATGTTAGCAAATAGACAATGGTGAAAACTGCTATTCATAACGATCGATAACGAGTAGCATATCAAACGTTCGACTTCAACGGAATCGTAACATATGCCTAATATGGGGCAATAACGACGATTCATCGCTAATAGATGGCATCGCTGTAACGGCGCCAC
>JAKXYG010001172.1:105000-132870 GCA_025895645.1 Cardicola forsteri | reverse complement strand
ATGCTAAATAATGTATTCTAAAGACAAAAATAAAACTTTTTATATGAATACGCAAATGTATCGCTGCCTATTGTATTGTTTTCATAATTCGACTACCTTTTCTTTAAATAGAGATTTAAGAAACTTGCATTGAAAGTAGTGTCTTTACAATTCCATAGTAACTGTAAACTATACAGTTTAAAAAGTTGCATTTATTATTGTTTTCATAATTCCACTGCCTTGTTTTAAAATTCAGATCTAAAGGCATTATGTTGCAACTAGTAACAAAATATGAAATATCCGGCGATAAATCGCGATGTTTGCCTTATCGTATTCAACGCAAATGGCAAATAAAATGTTCGCTCGCCAAGCCGACGTTGGTAGAACAGACAGCGTGCAATCCAAGTTCCAACGCTTACTTCAAAATATATCGGCAATACGAACGTCAAAATTGCACTTGTGTACCGAAATTTATACGTATCAAAGCTCTATGTGGATGTCCCAAACCGGAAATGTATACCAAGTAAAGCATTGTTTTATTGCTGGTTCTATTGTCAGTAGATGCTTGTTTGCGGTACAGCGCTTGATTTAAACTTGAGTGAGCGTAAATTTAAATTCCACTAAATGTGACCCCACGTTCAGACTGGCTAAATGTCCACTGCTAAAAGACGTTTCCCGTAAACGATTCAAAGTAGTACAAGAGGATAAAATAATCAGCTCCAAACAATGATCCAAGTTTAGTGAACACTAAAACAAATCAAAAGTGTTAATTTAAACTTTTGGACCGTTTCAAGCACAATCATTTACTGATATATTTTGTATAAAGAAAATATTATATGCTTAACATTTGTATTATCTAAGCTATGTATTAGTAAAAGTTAAATATATGTAAGATAAGTAACTACAAAGTATTACAGTACTTCCATTTTCGTACGTCAACCTTCATTTATTGTAAAAAAAATCAATCCACATATTTAATGAATAGGCATCTATGTGAGTTTGGTATTGTTTGCAAGAGTTGATAAATGTAACTTATTATATATATGCCAAATATTTACATATAGTAGTAAAACAACTCAAACCAGTTTTTAAATCTCAGCGCTGTTCACTAGATTAAGGGTCCTTTATTTCAGTCCAAAATGTAATGGTACAAAATTACAGATTTTGCTGATAGCCTTTTTTCAATTCACCAACATCAATAACATTTTGTCCAACTGATGTACATGTTTAAAAACTGAACTTTTATGTAAAAATTGTGTTTAAATTAGTTAAAAATGGCAATAAATAAATAAAAACATACGATTATTTGTGTTTGAATGTTTTACATAAAACATTTTTAGTAGCAAGTGGGCATACTATCGAAGCTTAGTAGGGGCTCTCATTCCGTACCGCTGGTAGAACCCAAAGTTTGAGTCTAGTTCTGCACCACTGGAGTACCCTGGCACAAAACAAACCAATTTTATTTTAAAACAAAACAACCCTTATTTGGCTTTGTAGATGCGACGATCAAAACAATCAAGAAACTGTCCGAACAGTCTACAGCCTCACCGATCAAGGCACATGTGCAAAGTCGAATTCGGTAAAGAAAAGCAAAGTCCACTGTACACTACCCGACCAGCTGTTGGTTACATCGAAGGATTACACAATCGAACCTATGTCTATCGATAAATCACTACTCAAACGCACATACAAATGCCATTCGTCGGGTAAGTGCAAACGTAAAGTCGAACTGTTCCAAGTATACGCCAGCGAGGATTGTTCGTGTCGCGTACGAATGACTTATACAATTGAAGCATGCTGTTGTCCCACATTTGACCATTTGGCCAAATTTCCTTCACTCAAAATGAACAATCAGTCGCAACAATGGCAAATGGTTCAGTGTAATGCCGAAAAAGGTCAAATGGTACGGCAAATTGTCGAGTGGAAATTGGAACATGGACGGTGCTGGCCGCTGACGAAGAATTTCGTAACGCAAGTTGGTATGTTGTACTGGTTTGCTTTGAAAAACATACAACAGTATCGAACATTTTGCACGATAAAAATTACATTTTATTTGACTGTCGTTCAACCTTGTTATTGGAATTATGTTTTCACGTCCTTGTCGTAATTATATGGAATAACTGTACTCTTTTCACAACTAAACTTGAAACTGTTTATTGTAGATCTAGTTGTCAGTTACCATATATATTAATGATCCTGAGGATTTTGAGTAATGTTTGTCAAGTCTCAAATTCCAAAAATAGTAATATACCTGACTGTTCCTCATCCACGTGTTGCATCCTAGACTAGGTGTCTAGAAGCATGCAAAAATTATATTTTTTATGTTTTTTTTCGTAACCTAGTTTGCAATGAAGAAGAAGAACAATCGCGAATCCAACTGTGCTATCAAGGCAAAGAAAAAGTGTTGATTAAAAAGTCTGTTCGCAAGGGATGCCAATGCATCATGAAACAACAAATCATTACCAAAAACTGCGGTACGTTTTTTAACATTTCGGTGCAAGCAATCGATGTATCAAACACACAAACACTTGACAACCTACTCTATTTTTTTCTTTAAAAATTTATAATCTGACCCAATTATAATATTATTTATTTATTTATTTGTACTTCTTTAAATGTTTTAAGAAAAACGTCTTTCAGCAGTAGAATTTTGAACAAAACTGAACGTATACCAGTGGTAGGGAACGAACCAATATCCACCTAGATTCGAATTCGAGCGCTGTACCGCTGGAATACTCTAATTTATTTTAATACTTTTTTTTTATTCGCACTTAGTAATCTACGAGTGTGTTCAATTGATTATTGTCAAACATGTTTGTTGTACAATAATACTCAAACATAACGTTTAAAATATTGTACAAACCTTTTCAGATTGTCAGCCTTACATTAGCGCCAATATTGCATTCCTTATTGATGGAGGAGCAATGTACCGACAAAGTGTAGATCCAATGAAACTGCAAATGTTGATTGTAAAAATACTGACTGAATTTTACAAATCAACTAGCAATTCGTCATCCAAACACGATGTAGATTATCGAGTTGCGTTAATTTTGTATTCAGCCAAAGCTCAAATTGCCTTCAATAGTTGGAACGAAAGTGAACAAAATGCAGACAAACTATTTAGTGCAATGAATTCGATGAAATTTACCAGCGATGCATCTAATTTGGATCAAGGTTTCAAATGCTTGCAAACAAAGGTTGGCCTATCAAATTGATCGATTTTGAATGTTTTTGCTTTTCGTGATGTTGATAAAATAGTCACTTGATCATTGTTTATTGACGATTGACTTTGATGACTTGATAAGTGAAAAATGCATAAAAGTATAAGGAAGTTTCACGGCTGTAACTGTTTACGGGTCGGCCATATTTTCTGTTACGGTTACGCAACAGCTACGTGTACTTTTTACTTATTCTAGATGTATGCTTATACCCGTGCATTCGGTCTTTGCTGTGCTAATTTGGATGCTTGTGTTTGACAAATGTTTTCCTATTTATTCTATTTGCCACCTAAACACGTAAACTTGCTTTAATAATTTACAATGATGTTTGTTTGAATTGGATGATTACAAAATAATTTTTTATTGTCGTTTTTAAGTACTAATAAACTATATTAATGAGTAATTTCAAAATTACTTTATTTACATCAATGACCCCACTCCATTTAAATTTGTCATCTAACACATTTGACAGATTAAAGTTTATTGGTTAAATCATTTTGTGTATTATTCACGTGCTTAACACATTTTAAAGTTATAATTAGTTTGAAGAGAGGATATTTTGCTTAATCTCCTATGATGTTTGTAATCTGTTATGTACTAATGTTACTTGCACAAGTTCTGTTAAATTGAATAAGATAATAAACTCGCACTTTTCTTATTACTATACATATTGTCAATGTAATTGAAATACTGCTATTATCTATTTATTAACTTAAACAATACGCTAGGACCTATATGGTAAAGTCTTAATAAAAGGGATCATTCACTTACAAAATCGGTAGTGACGTAGAAGCATTTGAGGACATTGATCAGATGTACTATAAATAATAAATTTGCAGGATTAAGTTTAACTATCCGTAGCTCAATCGTTAAGGTACTGGCCTGACACCAAATTGGGCGTGGCTTCAAGTTCGTGTCTGTCTACAACTTGGAAGGTTCTGATTTCGAATAAGGGTGAAACAGCTGTATAGTGCTCCAAGTAGATTTAACATTCAAATGAATCCGACAAATCTAGCAAAAACCTCGGGGTGGCCTAGCGGTACGGTGATCGACTTGCACCTGATTGGACATGGCGGTTCGAATCCGGGCCACTAAATGCGGGCTCACGTTTGGTTTTGCTAAAATGTTCATTGCTAAAACATGTTTCCCGTAAAATATTTAAAGTAGTAAAATAAATAAAATATACAAATAAAAAATAATAAACTTTTTTGGTTTAATTTTGTTCTTGCAAGTATTGAACAATTTTTTACATTTTCCAGTCAAGATGTTTTGGTTTACACTAATTGTATAAAAGATGTTGTATGTCCGATAATGTTCAATGTGCTTGTACTGACAAAAATAAACTAACATTAATAATAATAATAATAATAATAATAATAATAATAATAATAATAATAGAAATAATATTAATAATAATAATGTTATTAATAATAGTAATAATATTAATTATAAGAATAATAATTGTAATAATAATAATAATAATAATAACAATAATACTACAATAATAATATTATTAATAATAATAATAATAATAATTATTATTATTATTATTATATAATTAATATTAGTATTAATAATAGTGATATTAATAATGATAATATTAATGATAAACATAATAATAATAATAATAATAATAATAATAGTAATATTATTAATAATGAGAATAATAAGATTAATATTAATAACAACAATCGTAACAATAATGATAATAATATTAATAATTATCATTATTATTATAGTAATAATAATAATAACAATACTAATAGTAATATTATTAATAATAATAATGGAAGTAATAAGAATATTATTAACAATAGTAATAGTATTATTAATAATATTAATGTTATTAATAATGAGAATAATAATTGTTATAATAATAATTAGAGCAATATTTATAACAATAATTATTATATAATAGTAATATTAATAATTACGATATTAATGATAATAATATTAATAATAATAATAATAATAATAATAATAATAATAATAACAATAATAATAGTATTTACAATAAAATGCATCTTATTGTTATCAATTCTTACCAACTGTCATAACAACATTTTCTTCAACTCAGATTGTGCCAACTATGAAGAATGATGGTCACATACTAACCTATGTGCTAACCGATGGCAAGAATGATGCACTTGGTGGCGTACACAAACAAATAACAAAACTTAGATCCAAAAACGTTCAAGTTTCTTGCATATTACTAGGATCCAATCCAACTACTGCGTTAGCTTACCAACAAATCGTTTCGGTACCTTCCAAAGTTCATTTAATTCTAATACCAAAATTGAAATATTTACTCAACAGTATTACGTTAATCAAGCAAACTATGTGTAATCAAGGTGAGAGTTGAGTTGTGTGCAATATTAAGATGTATTTATTTGTGCCGTGGTGGTCTAACGGTACAGCGCTCGAATTCGGACCTTGGTGGACATGGGGGTTCGAATCCCATTGCCGGCACTAAAATGTGGGGCCACGTTTGGCTTCGCTAATATGTCCACTGCTGAAAAATTTTTCTCGTAAAACATTTAAAGTAGTAAACATAAAATAAAAGTAAATAAATAAAATTAATATTCCAATTATTTGGATAGCAAATACAATTTACTCTATGTAGATATTTTGGAACGTTCCAAATGCCTTGATGTAAAAATGACAAAATAATTATTGTTTATAATGATGGTAATAATCCTGTTGTATCCTAAATAATTACTAACATGGAACAAAGACTAACACACTGCAATATAGCTAGGCTTCTGCCTTGGCGTATATTTCTAAACGTAAATAGAAAGTACTTGAAAGGTATTTTTAGCTATACGTATACCACATAAAGCTGTTCATTTTAAAAGTCAATTTTTACAAAAAATTAATGCCATAATTAGCAAAATAAAACTTTTCATTTATTTACCCGTCAATATAAAGAATGTCCACCCAACTACATGAAACATGCGCCATGTTCTTACGAAACAAATTGTGTAGGCAAAATACACATTCAAAAGTTTTATTTCAACAAAGAAATTGGTCGATGTGTTGGCAAAACTTTAATCAAATCCAAACGGTGTTGTAAGTTGCTAATTGCGAATAATTTGCAATATGTTTTTGTAGTGTTTTCAAATGTTTTCATATTTGATAAAAAGGGTTGTTTGCATTTCGACATTTAGTAAAGGAGGAGCCGTATTTTGTGTCATTATTGTTCAAACTGCAATGTATGCTCATCCTGTTACAAGTTTATTATTTTAGTTACTTGTAATATTCTTTTCAAATGAACTTTTTTATATGCGGATGTGATAATTGTGATCGATCATACATAAACCTTTTAAATTGTTACACAGGAATTTTAAATACAGGAATAATTATAATAATAATAATAATAATAATAATAATAATAATAATAACAATAATAAAAAAATTTATTATTAATACTATTATTACTGTATCAATAGGTATAATAAAAGTAATAATAATAATAGTAATAATAATTATTATTGTTAATAACAAAAACAATAATAACAATTATTATTAGTATCATAATTATTACAGTAATAATTATAATAAATGTAATAATAATAATAATAATTATTATTATTATTATTATTATTACTGTAGCAATAATAATAATAACAAAAACAATATTGTTATTATTATTATTATTACTATATTAATAAATATAATAATAATAATAATAATAATAATAATAATAGTAATAAAAGCAAATATTATTATTATTACTGTCATTAATAACAAAAACAATGGTTATAATAATAATAATAATAAAAGAAACTATATTATTATTATTAATATTAGTAATAATAATAATAATAATAATAATAATAAATTTTTACAATTACCCTCTATGTTGTAATGACCAAATATTTTATTGGTGTCGTTTCCTAATTTTAAACTCTGGAGTTACAAGCCAAGTTGAACGACCTCGCTCTAATAACACTTCTGATTGCATAACAACACTTTAATTAGCATCTTTACAATAAATATAATTTCAGGTTGCCCCAACAAGCCAATTCAACAAAACGAATGTATCAACAACACACTCCTGCAAATAAGTATCAATTGGCGTTTGAACAACAATAGCCAATGTGTTAAGTATGTAACAAAACGTGACACGACTCCGTTGCTACTAAGCCGTGAGTGTTGTTCATTTTTATAACTAAACATTTTTTCCTATTTTAATTTTCTATATTTAACGCATATGTATTGCTAAATGGAAAAATATACTTAATAAAATTTTTAAAACGGGAAATAATATATTAAAATAATCTTGTAGTGCATTTAAAAATTGAATATATAGTTGGTGACGTGGTCAGATTAATATTTATTTATTTTATTCTTTACATTGAAGGGCAAACAAATAGGAAGTTTTATTTTGCTGATTATGGCATTAGTTTTTTGTAAAAATTGATTTTTAAAATGAACAGCTTTATGAGGTATACGTATAGCTAAAAATACCTTTCAAGTACTTTCTATTTACGTTTAGAAATATACGCCAAGGCAGAAGCCTAGCTATATTGCAATGTGTTAGTCTTTGATCCATGTTAGTAATTATGTAGGATACAACAGGATTATTATTATTATTATAAACAATAATTAAATCGTCATTTTTACATCAAGGCATTTGGAACATTCCAATATATCTACATAGAGTAAATTGTATTTGCCATCTAAATAATTAGAATATTTATTTTATTTATTTATTTTAATTTTATGTTTACTACTTTAAATGTTTTACGAGAAACATCTTTCAGTAGTGGACATATTAGTGAAGCCAAACGTGGGCCCGCATTTTATTGCCGGCAATGGGATTCGAACCCCCATATCCACCGAGGTCCGAATTCGAGCGCTGTACCGCACAGCATATTGAATAATTTTATAACCGCAACAGCAGTATGGGAAAGCAATATTTCTAGGTTGGCAACTACCGTTTTGCAAAAACTTACCTAATCGCCTGATCTTAGTTTTTTAGTCTAACAGTTAGATACGATGTATATATACACTTTAAGGCACTTTATATGTAGATCTGTTGTATGCTTGTATCAATATATCAAAACATAAGTTTAATTATACAGTTAAATACTCTATCTCAACCCCGCCCAAAAAAAATCGAAAATGAAGCAATCTAGCCAGTCTCAAACCTGGATACAAGAAGAAGGTTTAAGCTCAAAGTTAGCCAATTGGGATCTTGTAATAAATAAAAGAACATAATTTCGGTAAACGACGGCAGAAAGTGGCAATTAGACAAGGAAAATTACTTGGTCAAATTATACATTTAACATCCGGATAATTAAGCAAAACCGTTTTGGAATGGGAAATTGATAATAATTTTTTTTAATGTTTTGTATTTTGAATGTTTTACAAAAAACATGCAATGAAGCCGAACGTGGGCCCGCATTTTAGTGGGCCGGTGGTGGGATTCGAACTCATGCCTACCGAGGTCCAAATTCGAGCGCTGTACCGCTAGACCGCTTGAAAGGTTGGGAATAAACCAAAGAACACTTGGCTAATAATCAATTAAAATAAATGTTTTATGGGTGATTAAACAAATTAGTTGGCAAAAGTTCAATCAAATGGAATCATTTTATTGCTCCATTATTTTTCTTTAAATTGTGGGACATTGCTGTTGTTTTTGCTGTTCCTGTTATCTTGCTACCTTATGCTTATTTTAAATTAAAAGAGTTTGACAATAATAATAATGATAATAATAACAGTAATGCATAATAATTCATGCTAGTTGGAATCCCGAATGCACCAAACAGAATTATTATCATTATTGGAAATAAAAATGCCGTAATCATTTCTTAAATCCTCAGAATTATTATTATAGATAAAATTACACTTTATATATATTTACAATGTTTAAACATTTTTAATTTTTAATATAAAATAAAGAATGTTCACCGCCCGAACAAACAATAACAAAACCATGCGGAGCTGACGGTCAAACTATGAAGATTACGACTAAACGGTTTTTAGAAAATTGTCAATGCAAGGTAGGTTTTCTTTTAATGTTAATAATGATAATAAAAATAATAATAATCATATAATAATAAGAATAGAAATAATAGTCATAATAACAGTATTGATAATAATAATAATATTAATAATAATAGCAATAATAATAATAATAGTAATTATAACAATAGTAATAGTAATAATAATAAAAATAGTGATAATACTACTGCTAGTAATAATAATAGTAATAATAATAATTATTATTACTATTATTATTATACTGCATACATAGAGCAGACAAATTTACAAAAATTAATTTAAATAAAATATTGATAAACAAAAATCAATTACTTTTTTTAAAGTTCAACTGTCAAATTACCAATAAATAAATGCTCTTTATAACTATTAATTATTTATATAATTGTACTCATTAAATACACACAACTCGCTTTATTCATATACAAAAGGCTTTATGAAAACATACAATTATTTTGTAACAAATTTAAGTAATTGATTATGATACACCCAATTGTGAATTTTGTTTGTTTGAATTATTATTTTAAAAATTACAAATCTTATTAACATAAATATTTAAAAAAAGATTTATTAAATGCCAAAAATTATTTTACACGATTATTATAAACCTAAAAAACGTCTTTAAAAATATTTTAATAACATAATTCGTAATGGAATGGTCCAGCGATACAGCGCTCGATTTCAATCTAGGTGGGCATGGGTTTGTAGCACTCTACCACTGACATCAAAAAACAATGTTTATTGCTGAAACCATCCTCCTTGAAAAGAAAGATGTTTAATGTTAATAAGTTCATTTATATAAATACATGAAATATGCAAGAGTTTGTAGTTAAAATAAATCAATATTTGATGATGTCGACGGAGGGTTTAACTTTTACTACCGTCACCAAATGGTGCCTTTTGTCTGTTATTATTGTTATAATAATAATAATAATAATAATAATAATTATTATTATTATTATTATTATTATTATTATTATTATTATTGTTATTATTATTATTATTATTATTAATAATAATATTACTGTTATTGTTATTATTAGTAGTATTATTATTATTATTATTATTAATATTACTATATTGTTATTATTATTATTATTATTAATATTATTTTTATTATTATTATTACTATTATTAATGTTATTATTATTATTATTATTAATAATAATATTACTGTTATTATTATTATTAGTAGTAGTATTATTATTTTTATTATTAATATTACTGTTATTCTTATTATTATTATTATTATTAATATTATTGTTATTATTATTATTATTAATATTACTGTTATTGTTATTATTATTATTATTATTAATATTACTATTATTGTTATTATTACTATTATTAATATTATTGTTATTATTATTATTATTAATATTACTGTTATTATTATTATTATTATTATTATTATTATTATTATTATTAATGTTATTATTATTAATAATATTACTGTTATTGTTATCATAATTATTATTATTATTTTTATTATTATTATTAATATTACTGTTATTGTTATTATTATTATTATTATTATTATTATTATTATTATTATTATTATTATTATTACTGTTATTGTTATCATTATTATTATTATTATTATTATTATTATTATTATTATTTTTATTATTATTATTAGTATTACTGTTATTGTTGTTATTATTATTACTATTATTATTATTATTATTATTATTTTTATTATTATTATTATTACAAAGCCCATTTACTTAAAAAAATGCGTGCGACAGCAGCAACACAGAAAACAATCAAAATAAATATGGATCAAAAAATAATTTTACGTATTTAAATATTTTGTCAACATTTCTGTATAATCCCCCATAAAACATTCAGTTCAATTGGATCTTCACCAACAGTTATTAACTAAGTTTTTTACAGTTTACTTTCTTTCGCCATTATCAATTGTCCATTTTAAAACTATTTTTTCTGGTTTTTCAAGCAGTAAACGTAGAATTTATCCAACTTCCTTTTGGCTTTTACTCAACTCTGTCATCTGGGTTATGCTGCCATTTGTTTGTTGTTGTTTGCCGAAATGGCGTCCCGTTATTGTTTCTGTAACTGTATAATTTTTTACATGACTCAGGTCGCTAACTTCGAGTTGAAACACTTCTCCTTTATCCAGACTTGGAACCGGTTAGATTGGTTTATTTCTTATCTTTTCTAAACAGAGTGTATGTATTGATTAATGCTTTATTGGTTGTATTTGTATTGCAGTCTGTCAAAGTAGAACAACCCGTTCGATGCGAGTGCACTCGTATGTATCAAACAAAGCGTTGTTTTGGTGATGATACCATTGTATACGAAATGCAATACGATCAATTGGTTGACACTGAGTGCATAATTCAGCGCAAAACTTTCAAACAAAAATTGGGTATGTTTGAATTTAAGATTGTTTTTATTTGCACTTACATAGTAGTTGTGCAGTTAAACGTAATACGGCTGGCGTAATAGTAAAATTAATTATTTGTGTTTTAACAAGCTCAAATTCCTGTGATTTTTTTTGCAACAGAGTATATTCTTGTAATATATTTGCATCAGTATTGTTATAACTACAATCGTTTGTCAATTTTTAGTATTTTTACACATAAATGATAATATTTGTAATAATAATAACAATAATAATAATAATAATAATAGTAATACTAGTAATAATAGTAATAATAATAATAATAATCGCAACCACAATAATAGTAATGTGACCATTATTATTGCACTATTTAATCCATTCATAATGTTCAGTTTTATTATTATTTAACGTCTATCAAATAAAATTCTTTGTTTTATTATATTCTTTAATTAAGTTTTAAATATAAATTTTAGGGCGTATAATAGCAAAATAATAGGAAGCTTAGTTTATTAACAGAATGTTTAGTTCATTACACATAAAACCTTGTTTTTCTTAACTAATGCAATAATCGTGTCTAATTAGAATATAAGTTGCACACATCTGCCGGTATATATAGTTACTTTAAATGCAATAACAGCATCGCTAGTTCATGTATGTAGATAGGGCACAAAACAACAACTGAACATAGCTTTTCACGTTCTCCCCAATTTAATAAAGTTAACTATAATTGTGGAAATACGTTTGGAGCTAGAAACACTTTCATAATAATAATAATAATAATAATAATAATAATAATAATAATAATAATAATAATAATAATAATAATAATAATAATAATAATAATAATAATAATAATAATAATAATAATAATAATAATAATAATAATAATAATAATAATAATAATAATAATAATAATAATAATAATAATATAATAATAATAATAATAATAATAATAATAATAATAATAATAATAATAATAATAATATAATAATAATAATAATAATAATAATATTAATAATAATAATAATAATAATAATAATGATAATAATAGTAATGATATGTTGTTCTCTGTTTGTTCTATTTTTCAAACAAACAAACGTGCAATAATCAACATGTATCATATTGATTAAATAAAAAACGAATTTTTTAAATTTATTATAAAAAGTAGATTTAAACAAAGTGATAAATTTAATAATGTGTTATAAATAGAATTAAAATAATATTGTTTTTAAATATTTTTTAATCGCATTTAGTAAAACATTTGTTTTGTCGTTCTTCAATATTCCATTCATTGTAGTGTGTCCCGAAACGGAAGTTATTAAAAGCGAATGTGATGGAATGACATGTCAAAGAAGAATAACGTACGTATCGTATACTCCCGAACAATGCAAATGCAAGCGATCAGTTCAAATTAAATACGAAGTTTGTTGTAAGCGATAAAACTATTGTTTTTCTATCTGCAACAACAACAACAACAACAGACAAAAAGTTAGTGGCAAAGCCACATGTTTATTAATTCCAACTTCGCATAGCATCTCGAATAATTCATTCTATTGATCATGATTTTCGGAGATGTCAGTCTATCGACTTAGCTATTGTTTTCAAGATAGTGTAAAGATCGTTCCTAACAGCATCGGTCGAAGTACGTTTCCGATTACCTATCCTCTTCTTCCAGTTGGCATTTGGACAAGCCAAGGTTACGATACTTGAATGTACATTAGGATGTTTACAAAGAACGTGCCCAAACCAGTGCAATGTTTATTGCCGCGATACCGATAATGGAAGATCGGGAATTTAAAATTCATGTCGAATTTGGCAGTTGCTGATCTTTTCCGTGCAATCTCTTAATATGGAGGATGAAAAATGGGTGTTGTGCCAAATCTATCTCAGACATCTTGCTTCAAGTTTGTCAAGCTTAATGATCTCTGACCGTGTAAGAGTCCAGGTTTCAACTGCGTACAGAAGCACTGTGCAAACCAACGTTTGTACACAAAACAAATTAATAAACGTATCTAACCACATAACTGTATGTAGGATACACGTATAAATCTTTTTCATTGTGATTAGTGACATAGCCATCTCTTTATTATTTCTATATTTGTAAGGCATATTAAACGATTGACTTAAATAGCTTAATAAGCGTAACAAACGTAAAAGAGTAAGGAAGCTTCTTCGCTAATAAAAAGGATTTTTGTAACGAAACTGCCAAAATTATCTTTCTTAGTTCAAATGCTCCATATGGCATACATACAGTTTAAGATACTTTTAAAGTATTTTCAGTGTACGCTTACAATCATCCACTGTACAATTGGTTCCTCCTGTTATTAGTCTGAATAACTATGGGCACCTAGTCTAGGATGCACTATATAGAGAAGGAACAGTCAGGAATATCACCACAATTAGAATTTGAAATTTGACAATTATTGCTCAATTCTTCAGAATTATTTGTATTCTACTTGTAATATTTGAGTTATTTTTGAAGTATCTTAAATACACACGAAAGCCGAAACCCTGATAAAACCTTTCTGAAGTTGGTAGTAATTTTGGTTTAATCCAAGTGTAAAATGTATTATTCATTTTAGGATAATTAGAAATTTAAAAGTTGTAAATTAAAATGTAACGTTCTCTACAGAAAAGCATGTGAAGTTCAAATGTACTGTTTAGATTACAATAGTTTTAAAAAATATAGAGTTTTGAAACAATTATTATTTATTAAACGTTATAACTGTCAAGTAGTTTGTTAAATTTTGAATGTAAATTAAGCACAATTGGAATGCTTGACACATTTTACAATTTTAAAATAACCATTTTTTATCAACTTAGGTTGTAAAAGCGATCAATCTGTAAAGTATATTGGCTGTGAACATGACGTGGTGAATAAGTATACCGTAAAATATGTTGAACCCAAAGTCAAAAACGGTTCGTGCGTTACAAAAACCAAATATCACTTTCTTTATCTCAGTACGTTTGCTTACAAATGGGTAATAATATTCATTGTTTTTGTTTTTAAAAATGCGTTTATTTAAAAAATAGTACATTGATTTATACTATTGGAATGTTTCAGAATTAGCAAAACGGAACTAAAGCACGTGGCGGTTGATCTCCAAACCCTGCCTCTCTAATTTGGAGGTTAGCGCTCTACCAACATCACCATTTCGTTACATATTAATCTTACTAATGTGTATAAGAATCACAAATATGGACTGAAATTTGTTTATTAAAAAGTGATTGAATTTGATCCATTTTCATTCAAGTCCTTACAAAGTTAAAAATGACAACAGAAAAGGTGTTTTTAAATTTACACATACCATCGTCATTTTCTACACGTTATTCTGACATTTGGGAAAAAATGCAATCAAGAATAAAATTTATAAGAAAGTATTTTAGGAATTGGTTTTAACCATTAGTCAATGTTTTTCTAGCGATAAATTGACTTAAAAATTTTTTCAATAAAAATATATATAAAAATTGTATTAATATTATTATTATTTAATTGTATTCATTTTTATTTGTACCATTATTTTTATATTTGTAAAGTATATAAAAAGATCGATTCAAATAACTTGACAAGCGTAGCAAACACAGACGTATGACGACGTTCATGAGCTAACAGACGATATTCTTGTGATAGTGCCACTGTTGGCAAAAAAAACTGACAAGATCGCCTGATTTTTTATTACAATTATCTTTCTTATATATGTACTTTTTACATATCCCAGGTATATGGTTGTACCTATTGGCCAAAACGGAAAATGAGTTATTCTGCTGTGTAGTTGATATTTGTCTAGCTTTTTGTAGCATCAGGATAATCCATGTCAAGGTGATAATCAAGGATTTAAACATTACAAATGCCCAGTTGGTCTAGCAGTAAGACGGTCGATTCAAATCTGGATGGAAAGGGATTCAATTTACACTACCGACATCACTTTCCCCTCTGATAAAAAGTCAACTGCTGAAAGATTGAAAGTTGTAAAAATAAAATAATAAATATTTATTAATGAGTTTTTAAGTTTTTTATTTAAAATTGTCCGATTCTAAACCTGGCAATATATAAAGACTTGTATGGTAAAGTCCTATTGAAAAAATTACTCATTTACTTGTTAGTGGTAGCAATATTTGAGAACACTAGGCGATGAAAGTTTATCAAATTCACTATAAATAATAAATTTACACTATCAAGTTCAACAACCTGTCACTTAGTGACACCCAATATTAAGTGGGTTCAAGTTCATGTGTGTGTGTAAAACTTGAAAGGCATGCACTTCTGATGATTCCAATTAAGGATGAAACAGCTGTACAGTGCTCCTGGTTGACTCAAACCAAGTGGATTTATTATTCAAGTTTTTCTGTCTGTAGCGTCAATTCTTGCTAGTCCCCTTTCCTTCATATCGACTTCCACACAATCCAACCATCTTTTCTTTAGTCAATCATGGTCTTTTTTACCGTTACAATTCTAATGCCATTATTCGCCTTGTAACGTAGTTTTCTTCTTTACCTTAGTATTATTATTCAAGTAAATCTAAAAATTATAAATAAATAAATATGTCCCGAGAATTATTAGCATTGTATGTTTATTCCATGTTAGAATGCGAACAAAAACCCATCATCCTTCGTCACAAATGTCGGCGATTTGATCCAAAGCAATTTGAACTTGACAAAACGTACAAAAATATTGATCCCAATTTGCTTTTACGTCTTGTCGAAAAAACCGAATGGAAAGGCGTTCAGTGCGAATGTCGCAAACAGATGTCTTTCAATTACGAAGTTTGTGGATGTGACGAAAATGGCGGATCGACACTTGGCGATGAAACAAAAGAAGTTTGTCATCAAAAGAACGGCGTATCGATTCGATACAAACGAACGCTCAAGTTAGAATATGCTGGATCTGTGGTTGATGGAAAAGTCGACAAAAAGTTGTACAATTTAACCGATGCATCTTGCAAGCCGTATTATGTAATAGAATCAGTGAAAAAGATTGGTAAATGTTGGATATATATATATATATATATATATATATATATATAATAAATTTACAGGTCGAAGGTCATCTACCCGTAGCTCAGTGGTTTAAGGCGCTCGCCTAACACCAAGTTCATGTGTGTGTGTAAAACTTGAAAGGTATGCGTTGCTGATGATTCCAAATAAGGCTGAAACAGCTGTACAGTGCTCCTGGTTGACTTACAAAATCTAGTAAATTTATTATTCAAGTGAATCTGACAATACTAATATAACATTTCTAAAAACAAATAATTCCTTAAAAAACCCATTGTTAAATAATAACAACAGTCACAATAATAGACTGTTGTTACTAGAATTTTTATTTATTTATTTAATTATTACTACTTGAATGTTTTATAAGAAACATTTTTTTAACAAATGCACATTTAACAAATCGAAACGACGAATCGTATTTAGTGCCGGTGGTTTAGCGCTTTACAAGAAAATAAATAATTATTACTATTATTAGTTAATTTATGAATAAGATACACATTATTATTTAGTTCCAGCCTTCAATAACGACACCTGAATATTATTTTAATTCTACCGTAACCGGTCTCAATTCCGGTTAGAAAAAGATGACCATTTGATCACAAGATTAGAAATCTGGCCATTGTAAAAAATTAATTAAGGCAAAAATAAAAGCAACAAAATCCGATTATAATTTAACATCTTTGTTATACACAATCTTTAAAGCCAAACATTTAATATACAACAATATGGAACAGTATTATTGCTTCCTACTTCCTAAAACAAAAGGGTTTTTAAATAAATAAATATATAGTAATTGGGTGACTGAATTAAATTGGACACTGTGTCTATTAGTTGACGAGTAATTAGTTTGAGATTTATTATTAACACTAATTGTGGTTTCTCATTTATGTCCTTAAACAATGCATACGTGCACAAAAATGTTGTCTGTAAAATAAAATAGATTAAAACGGAACTAGAATAAAATATAACACAAAATAATTTTTTTAAACAATAAAATATGATGAAAAGTAGATATTTTCATGTTATTCAGTGAAGGTTGACTATGATAATTTGTACAAAGGAATTTTTAACATATTTATTGTTAAAATAACAAAAAGAGGTTATATAATTTGTTGGTATAAATAATAGTAACAATAATGATACTGACATTAATAATTCAGTGGTTTATGTATTAATCTGCAACTGACATTTCTTGTAATTCTAATCAGAATATAGTCGGTTTATCAAAAAAGATTACTGTTTAGAATATAGTTATTATTATTATTATTATTATTATTATTATTATTATTATTATTATTATTATTATTATTATTATTATTATTATTATTATTATTATTATTATTATTATTATTATTATTATTATTATTATTATTATTATTATTATGTAGAATACACTTAAAGCAAAGTTTTTTTATTTGTATGTATCTTGATCAATATTACCAGGTGTACTGATAATAGTAAATCTGATAGTGACATATTTATATATATATATATATAATTTATTATTATTATTATTACAAAAACCCTTTTACTTTAAAAAACGCATGAGGCAATAAGACAACAATTACAGCAAAATACATTAGACAACAAAATTTTCCCATATATTTGCACATTCTGCCAAAAATTTTGTTTAATTTTCCATGAAATATTCATTTAAATTAGATCTTTCCGATTAGTTCTTAACTAAGTTTTCTGTGATCTACCAACCTTTCGTTCCCTATTTTCAATCTTCCATTCCAAAACCGTTCTTGCAGTATTAGACCAAATAATTTTCTTCATCCAATTGTCATAATGTTATGTAGTAAATGAGAATCAGTTCTTCTCATGATCTCATTATTTGAAATGTGATCGCGCCAGGTAATTTTTAAAATGTTTCTAAGATACCGCCGATACAAGAAAATCCACCTTTTTATCAATCTTGTCTGTTCGCTTCCACGTTTCACTCCTATATAGTGCCGTAGACATGATTATTAATGCGTACAAACGAAGTTTTGTTTTCAGGCTGATGGAAGAACATGACCAAATTGATTTAAGTCTATGGAAGACTGGGATTGCCTTTCCAAGTATGGCTTTGACATCAATTTTGGTTTTTCCGTTTTTACTAATGATGCTTCCCAACAGTATCAATATTTTGTTCACTAATTTTGATAAGCAAATAATTGTTTGACTTAGTGCACAACACTTTTGTTTTTAAACAATTAATTCGTAGACCAATAGAAGAACGGATATCACTGAGACATGTTGTTATACTTTGCATCATTTCTGGAGTTTCACTAAGTAGACCAATATAATCTGCAAAATCCAAATCTGTTAATCTACCATAATTCCATTTGTTACCATAAGACAAATGATTTATGGACCGAATTATAATGAAATCAATTAACAGAATCAACACAAAAGGTGACAAAATACATTCATGTACTCCTGTGACAATTTCAAACATAATAATAAGTATTACAAAAAGAATAATTATAAAGTTTCAATTTCCAATAATTGTGATATTTTTGATAGTTTATCCTGCATGTGGTGCCCATAGGTGCCCATAGGCATTTAGATTAATAACAACAGTTACCAAATACAAAGCGGTATAACTGAGTTTCTGCGACGGCAGGTAGGTGCAAGTATACACCCAGAGTACTTTAAAAGTATCTTACGTTATATGTATTCCATAATTAGTCTCTGGACTAAGGGCGATGAAGTTAATAAAATATAGCAGAACCCTTTTGCTTTAAACTAAGCATAAGGACACAAAATAACAGTAACAGTATTATAATTTTTAAAAGAAGCATGCGACAACAAATTAATTCCATATGTGTGAACACTTTGCCAACAATTTTGTTTGATCCCCTATGAGACATTCATTTCATTCCCGAACGGTACTTAGCCAAGTTTTCCGTAGTCAATCATCCTTTTTTGCCATAATTATTTCTCCATTCCAAAACCGTTCGTGCTTGACTTTTGGGGCGGTAAACGTTCAATTTGACGAAATAGCGTTTTTGCTTGAATTGAAAATAGCTTTCTTTCGCCTTATATTTAACTCTGTTATGTACGACTTGTTATCAGTTCTTAGAAGTTGTTTGTCGGTAAGGCATCCTTGTATTGTTTTGTAGCAATGTAGAGGTTTTACAGAGATCAGGTTACTGAACATACGCTTAAACCGTTCTCATTTATCCATTTACAATGTTTTCTAGGCAGTGTTGATTTATATATATTCCAATGTAGATTCAGTTTTGTAAAAAAAATGAAAATAAGCAACATGGCTAATTCAATTTGTTAAAACATTAATGCTCAACATTCTGCATAATTATACTCATTTTGTGATTTATTATGAACTTTTGCAATTAAAGGTTGTATACATTTTCTGCTTCAATAAGCATGTTTATTTTTGTGACTTATATTCCATTAATAATTTTTAACATCCAAAGTTGCGCAGTTGTGTTAAATTGAGTGCAAATCAAAGTTATGTAATAAAGAATAATTGTTGGTGTGTTTGCATTCTAGTATGCTATATAATTAATTAATTAATTAATTAAAGCAAATAATGTTTTTTAATTAATTATTGATTATTCATTTCTAATCAGAGAATTGTATATTTAATATTTATTTAACGATTGCTTTAGGGGCTAAGCGACTGTAGTCGGAACTATTCATTTCATTCATTCATTCATTTTGGTTAGTGACATGGTCACCTCTTCATTATTTCCCATATTTATACGACATGTAGAACGATCAATTTTGATGGCTTGACAAGCGTAGACAAACGTGGAAGAATAACAATGTTTCTTGGCTGGTAGACGGCATCCTTGTAACGTTGCCACTGTTCGCAAAGATTGACGAGGCCGCCTGATTTTTTTGTCAGGGTTATCTCCCTTAGCCGAAGGGCTACATATGGTATACGTATACCTTAAGATACCTTTTAAGTATCCTGGGTGTATGTTCGCACCCACCCGCCGTAGCGGAAGCCCAGTTATACCACTGTGCACTCGGACCCTGCTGTTATTAGTCTAGATGCCTAGGGGCACCTAGTCCAGAATGCACCACGTGGAGGATTAACAGTCAAGAATATTACCATTATTGGAAATTGAGACTTTATAAGCATTACTCAAATCCTCAGGATCATTAGCATCCCATAGTAGGAACTATGTAGGCATAGATTTAAATTTAACTAGCTTTGTTGCATGTCCGCTCATTAAAAAGCATCGAAGTTTTACAAAAGAAACAGAAAACAAACATAGGAAAAATTTTTATTAAAGAAGTATTTATAATCCTTTTTTGACTAATTGTTCACATTAGTATACACTAAAAGCGGTCACGTTTTATTGACAAAGGAAATATGTAGGAACTGATCGTATTGATATTATTAAAACTGAAAACTATATATTAATATGAACGTTTTATAAGGCATAAATAAATATTTTCTTATATATGTAATATTAGAATTTTTAGATACACCAAATAATTAATATATATTTGTTTTGAGCCAAATCAAGAGCAATGTATTTATGTTTCGGTCGTGTTATTAATTATTATTAACAGTGTATAACTGTGAAGTATTACACCGATCTAAACTTACGGCTTTTTGAGTTTTATTTATTAAATAGCAGATACGACCAAAAATGTATTATTTATAGTAAACCTCATTTATGCTAAAGTTAATACATACATAATCACTTGTCAATTATGCGATTGAATTGTATTGTAATGCATTTTTAATGTGCCGAAATCGTTTAGTTGTAACACAATCACCTCTAACATGGATGGATAGCGGGACAACACGCAATCTCCTCCTTGGTTTTGCTAATATATCCATTTACTACAAAAATTTTACTTATAATTAATATTATTATTATTATTATAACAATTATAATAATGGTAATAGTAATAAATGTATTAATAATGATAAAATTAATAATAATAATAATATTAATAATAATGATTACATCAATAATAATAACATTAATAATAACAATGATAATAATTGTAATAATAATCATTATACTAACAATGACAACTTTAATAATAATAATAATAATAATAATAATAATAATAATAATAATAATAATAATAATAATAATAATAATAATAATAACATTAATAATAACGATAATAATAATTGTAATAATAATCATTATATTAACAATGATAACTTTAATAATAATAATAATAATAATAATAATAATAATTATAATAGTAATTATATCAATAATAATAACATTAATAATAACAATAATAATAATTGTAATAATAATTATTATATTAACAATGATAACTTTAATAATAATAATAACAATAATAATAATAATAATAATAATAGTAATTATATCAATAATAATAACATTAATAATAAAAATAATAATAATTGTAATAATAATCATTATATTAACAAGATAACTTTAATAATAATAATAATAATAATAATGAAATTGTAGTTTGCCCTGATCCGAAAACGTCAATTGGCGAATGTGAACAGGATTCGGACGGACGAACGTACAAATCCATTCGACTTCATCGCTGGGAGCGAAAAGGATGCACCTGTGTCGACACATTACCTCAACTGGTCAAGCGTCAATTATGTGCTTGTAGTGCTCTACGTTTCACACAAAATTGTCTGGCGGCAAATTTGACAAAGCCCCATGTAAAAAACAAATTGCAATTGGTTGCTACCGCCGAAACGTTGGTTACCGATTCGAAAACTGGCGAATTTGTGTGTAAATCGCAAAAACAAATAGAAGAACAAGTTGTAGGTAGGTGTTCTTTTTAGACATTTTTAGCTAAATACATTTGCAGACAAGGATTTCTACCGCTTCAAGTTGAATTGACAAAGGAGAGCAGAAAACAAGCAATGTTAGCATTTTGAACTTTTTGTAAAACATCTATTTTTTTTAATGTTTGCTGCATTAAATTCAGCAGTAGACATTTTGGCGAAGCCGAACGTGAGCCCGCATTTAAGTGGGTCAGTGACGGGATCCGAACCCCCATGTCCACCAAGGTCCGAATTCGAGCGCTGTACCGCTAGACTACCCCGGCTGCGAATGATAACAAACACACTAAAACCAGGAATTGATAAACAAAACGTTCAATCAATTAATTTTGTTTTTTTCAGTGTCAGAGTGGTCTAGCTGTACAGGTCTCAACTCAAACCTGGGTGGGCATGGGCTTGGTCCTCATTACTGATCCACTAAATGCTGGCCTACGTTCGGCTTTGCTACCATATCCACTGCTGGAAGGCATGTTTCCCGTCAAAATATTTCAAGTTGAAAAAAAAAACGTTTTTGTAACAATAGTGGGAACTAGATTGATACAAGTTAGTTGCCTAACCCACTTGTGGAAAAACGTTTGTCTTAATTTTTTTAATGACTTGTTCATTGGTTTTCGAAAGTAAATTATTTATTGATAAGTGTTTGAACATGCTGTTCTGCAACATTTTTTAACGTTTTATATGTTTAGATATAATTATATAAAAATAGACATTCGTTTTATCATTCCTATAATTGCAAAAATAGACATGTAAAACTTAAAATTATTTTTTTAAACATTAATAATGGTCTTTAAACAATTGTAAAATAATCCATATTATATATTTTAACATTTCTTTTGTGATACAATTTATTTAAACAATAATAACAATAATTAAAATTAATAAATAAATTTATTAATAACTTGTAAATGAAAAGTACTTTTTTAATAAAAATTTCCAGTTTTTTAATACATTATTGTACATTGGACAGCACTATTAAACGTTACAGTTATAACTGCTAATATATATATGTAACTCCGCCTAGTTTAAACCAGAAATGATTCAATCTAGTCAATCCATAGCCTGGATAAAGGAGGAGGGTTTGAGCGCAAGATTAGCAACCTGGTCTCTGTAAAAATGTTATACTGCTGTGGAAACAATAAGAGGATGCCATTCCGGAAAACAACGGCAAAGAAGTGATTGCACGTATCTGGACGACAGAGTTACACAGTTGACAGGGTTGAGTAAAAGCCGAAAGCAAGCTCAATCTTCAATTTGCAGAATTCTTAATGCTAACAAGACTTTGTTGTTGTTGTTGTTGTTTTACTGTAATTGTTATCTTATTGCCCCATGCTTATTTTTAAAACAAAAGGATTTTATATAATAATGTATATAATATATGTAACAATAAAGCTTTAGTACGGTCAATTTGTTCGAGCTAGTCCTTATAATAGGACTGTAATTTTTATGGCTCTTACTTCTCTAGAAAAGATCAAAAATAAACCAATTTAGCTGTCGTAAATATTTACCAGCTGAGACCTTGTTCTATTTGTTATCAAAAACAATAAATATATTTTACTAGTTAAAAAAATTTAAAGTTTTTCTTAAATATAATAAATTTAAATTAACAAATTTATCAAAATAGAATGAATAATAATAGTAATGTTGTCCTGTTTCTCTATGTTTATTTTAAAGTAAAAGGGTTTAACAATAATAATAATAATAATAATAATAATAATAATAATAATAATAATAATAATAATAATAATAATAATAATAATAGCAATAGTAATAATAATACTAATAATATTAATAATAGTTTGGTTCTGACTACAGTGTGACAGTTCGGTTTTGTTCTTATTAATAATTATTTAAAGTCTAGTGTATACAATTAAATGCTTCAAATTTAAACATAAGTTGAATTAGGTGCCTGGCTGGTAGTTAAATAGATATAGGAGCAAGTCTTACTACCACCACCAAATGTAACACTTTTTATGGCTGTCCTAAACGTCCACGTGATAAAAAGCGTTTTAATTAATTTTTTTTAGTGTTGTACAACAAACATTTTTTTAGTAGTGAGGACATTTTGTGCAAAGCCGAACGTGGACCCGCATTTAGTGGGCCGGAGGGATGGAATTCAAACCCAGCTCCATATCGAGCGCTCTACCGCTGGGACCACCCCGGCAAAACCTTGGGACACTAAAACCGAATAAAGAAACTGCTCAACGCTTAACGTCAATTTGTTTAATTTCTTTAAATTGTAAAATTGTTATTTTAAACAATTAAATTACAAGTTTCTGCATTTTTTATTCATGTTGTTTTACCGAAAGCCTATTTTATCAGTACATCAATATTTGAAACGTTCTTCATTTAGTATTAACTGTAAACATTTATGCACTAGGAAATTACTCCATTTTTAATTGTATTATTTTATATCCAAATATAAAGTATGTCCTAAAAACATGGTCAAACATTCGGCATGTGTACAAGGCCTTATGAAAGTATCAATAACAATGTACATTATTAACAAATGCAAATGCGTTCAAAACATTCGCCACACGAATGTTACGTGCAATTCCAAATTGATTGCGCCAGCACAAAGCAACATGGTTAAACTGCGTCATGTAAGTGATCAATCGGTCAAACAACTCAACCAAATTACTCAGTGTACCGATTTTCTTGGTCCAAATGAATGCTACAAATTGCAACACAAATGTGCGAAAACTAACATGGTGTCCTACGTACTTTGTCGGCAAACGTGTGGTCGTTGTTCGAGTAGGTTTGAAACGGATTGAGGCTTATTTCAATTGCGTGCTGGTACTACTACTAACACTACTACTACTGCTACTATTTTTAATACTATTATTATTATCATTATTACTATTTATTATTATTATTATTATTATTATTAAGAATACTACTACTTCTACTACTACTACTACTACTACTACTGCTATTACTGCTACTACTACTACTACTACTGCTATTATTTCTAATACTATTATTATTATTACTAATATTATTATTATTATTATTATTATTATTATTATTAAGAATACTACTACTTTTACTACTACTAATACTACTACTACTACTGCTATTATTTCTAATACTATTATTATTATTAATATTATTATTATTATTATTATTATTATTATTATTATTATTATTATTATTATTATTATTATTATTATTATTATTATTAAGAATATTACTACTTCTGCTACTACTACTACTACTACTACTACTGCTATTATTTCTAATACTATTATTATTATTAATATTATTATTATTATTATTATTATTATTATTATTATTATTATTATTATTATTATTATTATTATTATTATTAAGAATATTACTACTTCTGCTACTACTACTACTACTACTACTACTACTGCTACTATTTCTAATACTATAATAATAATAATTATTATTATTATTATTATTATTATTACTACAAAACCTTTTTGCTTTAAAAAAATGAGCATGGGGCAATGAGATAACAATTACAGCAAAAAATAATAACAACAACAAATTCTCGTAATTCAAAAAGGACATGAGACAACAAAATGTTTTCATGTATTTGAACATTCTGCCAAACGTTTTGCTTGATCCCATGACATTGCCTTTCCAAGTCTGGCATTAACATCAATTTCAGTTTATTATTATTATTTTATTATTATTATTATTATTATTATTATTAACATTATTACTCAACTTCTCCAATTGCTTGTTGTACAATGATGTAAACTTACGTTTAAGTTACGATCCTGCATTAAGAACTATTCTGTTACTTGTTCTAAAAATTATTATTATCTAATAAACATTTGGTGTCCCAAATAAAAATATATCCACTTTGCATTGGTATTTCCTTTATATTAAACAAATAACAAGAATGCAAACCAAATCACATCGATTATCAATTGGCTACACCATCCAATTCATCGTCCCATTTGTGTATCAGTGCTGAGACGAAATTCGCCAAACAATTTGCTATCAAAACAATTCAATCGGATTTGGCTAAGTGTAAATTGGAATGTGCCAATATGCCCAAGTGTCAAAGTATTGACTACTATTTGAATACCAAACCAGGATATCAAAATCCAACTTATTGCATATTGAATAGCGTCAATATGGCCATGTTTAAACAAAAGCTGCTCCAAGCTGAAAAGTTGGATAAGGCCATTTTTTTGCCAAACACACAATGTTTCTTGTTTGAAAAGATTTGTAAAAAGGGTAAGTTGTTGAATTATTAATTTTTTGTTGAAGGGAGGATTGAATTAGTGTTTGTGTGGGTTAAATAATGGAATTTACACTAAATGGTTTTGAGGTGTCCAGTTGAGGAAAGCTAAAATAAAAACAGACTGCTAAAGAAATGACAGGACAATACTATTCAGGGAAACGACGGTAGAGAATAAAAACCGAAAAAAACATACTTATGGTAAAGTGGTCTAGTGGTACAGCGCTCAATTTGGACCTCAGTGGGTATCTGGGTTCGAATCCCACCACTGGCACTAAAATGCAAGCCCCGTGTTTGGCTTTGCTAAAATGTCCACTGTTGAAAAATGCGTTGCCCGTAAAACATTCAAAGTAATAAACATTGATAAAAAAATAAACCCAAAACTGCAATTACAGATGGAATTATTATGTTGCTCCATGGTACACAAATTTGACAACAGCAACAAATGTATTAGATTAGAACACTTGAAATGTACGATTTGATTTAAATAAACAAATTTTAAGAATTTTTAGTCAAAAGATGTTCAATTTTTTTTCACACAATGTAACACCAGTAACTGTTACAAAAATGAATAATCAATTACTTCTTCAGCATTCCACCATGCAGATACCATGAGTAAAAGTTGTTTTGAACAGTGTCCGACAGACTCATTTGCATCTAACCATTGTCTACATCGTTTTATATTGTTATAGTGTATCCATTTTTTAATACAAGTTGTTGGTCGGTACAAAAATGGATCAGTTGGGTTTCAATTAAGCAGTAATTTGGAAATTTCTAAACACTGCAATTTGTAATTTTCTGTCATCTTTCATGGTATCCATTTGTCCTTCTCTTTCCCAATGAAAAAGAGTTGTGTGCCGTTTTTCTTCAACTAATATCCTTAATTGGTCCATACATCTGGCCGACGGTTGTTTTCCTTTGGGTTCATTATTACCAGAAAGGAATTTCGAGAATCACAGCGCTATTGTGTACTTGTTGCAACAAGCATTCCCAAATGCCATATTGGTGTATTTTTCTGCCTATGATGCATTATGGCCCAATTTAAATTTATATAAGAATATCATTCTTAATTGTTATGCAGGCAGCATGTTTATGAAGGTGGGGTAAATCAAATTTGAAGCTTTCCCAAGGTCAAATTTTAGTTTACATAGTCAAAAAGTAAACTACTATTTTTTACACAAATTTAATTTGGGAATAATTTAAAACTTAACCAAAATCAGATTTTTCTTGTATTCCAACCCAATATTTCAAGTATTGACGTGTTAAATGGATAATAATAACAATAACGATAGCAACAACAATAACAATAACAATAACAATAATAATACAC